>JAPDVR010000023.1:16095596-16635596 GCA_026230005.1 Gila orcuttii | reverse complement strand
TGTAAGCTGGTTTAAAATGGTCATTAGCTGGTTTAAATTGGCCATTAACCATTCACACTGGTCATTAGCTGTTGTAAGCAGGTTTAAGGTGGTCATTAGCTTGTTTAACCTGGTCATTAGCTGTTCAAGCTGGTCATTACTCTCTGTAAGCTGGTTTAAACTACCAGTAGTCATTAGCTGTTCACACTGGTCATTAGCTGGTGTAAGTAGGTTTAAGGTGGTCGTTAGCTTGTTTAACCTGGTCATTAGCTGTTCAAGCTGGTCATTACTCTCTGTAAGCTTGTTTAAACTGATCATTAGCTGTTCACACTGGTCATTAGCTGGTGTAAGCAGGTTTAAGGTGGTCATTAGCTTGTTTAACCTGGTCATTAGCTTGTTTAACCTGGTCATTACTCTCTGTAAGCTGGTTTAAACTGATCATTAGCTGTTCACAATGGTCATTAATTGGTGTAAGCAGGTTTAAGGTGGTCATTAGCTTGTTTAACCTGGTCATTAGCTGTTCAAACTGGTCATTTCACACTGGTCATTAGCTGGTGTAAACAGGTTTAAGGTGGTCATTAGCTGGTTTAACCTGGTCATTAGCTGCTCAAGTTGGTCATGAGATGGCATAAGCAGGCTTAGATGGTCATTAGCTGGTTCAAGCTGATCATCACCTAGTATAGTGCAAGCTGGTTTAAGATGGTTATTGGCTGGCTTAAACTTGTCATTACCTAGTGTAAGCTGGTTTAAGTTTGGTTCAAACTGTTTTTTACCTATTGTCAGCTTAATATGGTCATTAGCTAATTCAAGCTTGTCATTAGCTGGTGTAAGCTGATTTAGGATGGCCATATATTGGTTTAAATAATTGATTTGGTCATTAGCTTGTGTATGCTGGTCAATAATTGCTGTAAACTACAGTAGTTCAAGCTAGTAGCTAACTAGTGATTAGCTGGTTGCTAGTTTGTTATAGGTAAGGTTGTCAATTTAATGAGTTAATATGATGATTATTAGTTGCATTAGTAAGTATTAGATTTGTAAAACGTTTAAAAACAGCAAGACCTGACACTATGGCATCAAAGATGTGTATTGACTGTTTAACAATTATTGTTGCAGGTCCCACAGGTTAGCTTGAGCCAGCAAATGATCAGTTTATACCAGTAAGAAATAAATGTTTCAAATCACATCTACCAGTTTAATCTGGATTTTCCAGCAGGGTGAGAATACTGTGTATTTATGCCTCCCTATGCTCTCATAAACAACCATTTGGGGATGGCGGCACATATTTATCGGCATCAGTGATCACCTGCATGAGATGACTTAGGAATATGAGCAGTTCCACCAGCAGGAACATTAGTGCAGCCAAGCCCCCCTCGGCTCCTCACGAGCAAGAAAACAGCTTGAGGAATGATACGTATCTAAAGATACCAGGCTTCATTCATACTTGTCATAAACACAAACATTCAGAAGAGCCAGGCATCAGGTTTATTTAGACTATCATTATTTCAACGGCAGTATAAAAACAGAAAAATGTCTACTATGCTGCAGTTTAATCAATCTCAAGGATTTTATTTTTTATCTCGTCCGCAAATAAATAAATGAATAAATAAAAATAAAGTTTTAGAATCATGATTTTTTTTTTTAAATCATTAAAGATGGTTCTTCTGGTCTGGGGTAAAATGTCAGATGATTACATCACTGTAATGGGAGAACTGAGTGTGATACTTCTCAAACAAATTATGGGGGTGTTAATTGAAATTTGTTATCAAGATCAATTTGGCAGTACTTAATATAATGAAAGTGATGAATTTGTCAAGGCTACACTCCATTTCCGAAAACAGAGCATGTTGATGTAATTTTTCTCTTTGCTAATGAAATTACAGTATAATAAAAGGCTAGATTTAAATAATAAAAATGAAAAAAGAATACCAATGAAACAAGTGGAATGACTAATGCCATTAATTCACAAACGTGACCTCCAGGGGGTGCTTACCCTGTGAGCCAAATTCAAATTTCAGGTTGTTTTTGAGCACACAGAGACAGCAGCTCCAAAAACATCTGCTCAATTGGAAAGCATTGCTGTTTAAATCCATGGTTTGCAATGACTGATACCTTTCAAATAAATGAAA
This sequence comes from Gila orcuttii, assembly GCA_026230005.1. Lineage (NCBI taxonomy): Eukaryota > Metazoa > Chordata > Actinopteri > Cypriniformes > Leuciscidae > Gila > Gila orcuttii. The sequence continues at coordinate 16,633,491 of JAPDVR010000023.1, read as the reverse complement.
ATCCAACAAAGCTGTCTCTGTAAGATGATAGCTTATCCTGTAACCACAACTTCAGTGCAAAGACAGAACAAATATGTAGCATACATTTTGTGTTCAGTGAGTACATTGTTTGTTTTTCATCTTGTTGGTTTTGTGAAGTTGCACCAGATATCACGCACATGTAACCACGGTCCAAGTTAACACTTACCGAATGCAAAAAAACTCATTGTCAAAGGGACACAAATACATTCTAAATTAATTAAATTATTAAATTAAAATAAACAAATTATTTTACATTATTTTAATAATTATAATATTATTAACTTTTCTTAGATGACAACATAGTAGGGCTGGGCAATAAAACGATAACGATAATCATCGCGATATATTTTTCCTCTATAAAATCATAACAAAAATTCGCTAAGTGTTCGATATAATGTTAAAGCACTATGCAAATAATGCTGCGCATGCTTGTTGCAGACTGTCGCACTGGTGACCATAACTGATAAGCGCTGGCATTTCTGCTGCGTATGAAAAACATTAAATGGCAAAAGCGTAACGAAACAGAGGTGCTCATTTGAACCACATTACAATTTAGAGTGATCTGTTATCAGAGGTAACTTTCCAAGTTATGTATTTCAGAAATATACATATACAAATCACAGTTTGAAAAAATTTAATAATTTAAGGCAGAAACAATGAGCTCATGGACGTAATACATACTTGTTTGTTAACAAATGATTATGACATATATAAAATTGTAGAATTAGTGCATGTTGATTCAGAGTTTGCTTCATCTGTACTGAAGTCCTCACATTAAGTCTTCATGTGACCTAGACTGTTGTTTGTCTCACTTTATATATAGCCAAAAACTGTCACGGTTCATGAATTCACTGTCTCTCTTTCTGCCCGTATGTCAATGTGTGTGTATGTGTGTATGTGTGAGGGTGATTGCCAATCACCTTAATTATCTGTGCCAGCTGCTGTGCCTATATATGTTCACTGTTTGGTGTTTTGTGTTATCAGATAGTTGTGAGAGTTCCTGGTGTCCTGTCCTGATTTTGTTCACCTTGCTACCTTGCTTATGTTGGATTCTAGTTCCTGTTGTTCTGCCCTGGGATTACTGCTCATCTGGAGGTTATTGTTTCATGCTGGATTTCTCGTGGAATCTCTCTTCACTTCTGACATCACCGATCGGGTTGCCTGTCGACGTCCCTGCGTCACTCAGAGCGACCATTCCTGCACCAGACTGTTTGGACTTTGCCCTACATTTCATTTACCAATAAACTGTTACTTGCACTTTGTATACTCCATTTAACATGACAAAACATCACGTTGGAGAAATACTGTGCTGGATTAAACAGGGCACAGTATCAGTTCTCTGTTCAGTTTTAGTGAACACCAGGGTGGCATAATAGTGGATATCTGTGCAAATCATGGAAATGATTTGTATGGGATGGATAGCTGACCTTGACTTTCAAAAAAAGTTGTGTCAGCCAATTTCTTTTAATTGTACCGGGATCTTTCCCAATATATATTACCATCTTGCACTGCATATTAATCACTCCAGTGATGCAAAAAAGCTTAGAACCACGTTTCCTCAGTATGAAAAGAAACTTTTAATAGATAAAACTGTCAATTTTATTCTGAGCTTAGCAAATGTTCCAGCTTTAATAAAGATTGGGCTACATATTTTTTTTTTTTTTTTTTTAAGTTATTAGGATGAAAATCCCAATAGATTCAGCATCATATAAATAACTAAGACAGCATTGCGTGGCAGACATCATCCAATGGAGCAGATATCAGCTATGTGGAATGTGACAGTGCAGTGTCAACTTACAGTACGGGCACCCGTAGATCTCGAACCTGAGGCCGATCCGTCCCTCTTCACTCCAGTCTAAAGGAATGATGCGCAAATAACGGGCCACAATCGGGTTTTGCAGGTCATGCCGAACCACACTCTCAGTATTGGAGTTACCTGCAAACGCCTGCAAGACAGGTGCGACATATGTTACTTCACTTTTTAAACTTAAAACCTAGCTATATCTCACATAAATAAAACTCTTCTGCAAACACTTAACCATAACCATAAACAAATACACTTAAAATAATCACTCCTATTTAATAATGATAGTTCTCTTTTTCTCTTCTATATACTTCAACTTGTGTAGACATTTTGTATTACAAACATTGCAGCTCTTGCGATATAACGCTGCTTAATTTCCTTTTCTTCCTTTGTGTTAATTAAGTGTTTGTGTTCATATTGAATAATTTCACTATTATTTACATTGTTAGTGTCACTTCCTCCCTGCAATTTCTTCTGTGAAACAGTTTGGACAGATTTGTCTCATATCTAGTCAAGTGTGGTTTTGAGAGATCTTCATGAAAATCTCTCTACTGTCCAGTCTGAGAAGCTGTAATCACCAGACCAAAAAAAAAAAAAAAAAAAATCGAGGCGACATGTAGGTGGAATCAAGTTGCATGGCTCTGTGGTTCACGTTGACCCTACGCAGCTTCTTGTGTCACGCAGAGCAAGAAATTGATGCAGTGGTCCATTGAGTGGTGGGGAACTTCAGTTGCCATACAGACCATGTGGGATTGGGTGATAAGCAGCTCAAAGCCACCAAAACTGAAATGATGCGGATTATAGTACTTGCCCCCCTCCTCCTCCCTCCACTAAAGAAACCACCATTATATGGACTTTATTGTGCAACTGGGGATTTCTTGTCAGGAACATGTCAATATTGGAGGCTCCATACGGTGGTCCAATGTTTGAAGTGCTGATCACTGTGCTCTGTAGTGGGCAACTGGGGAGTGTTTACTTCACTTTTCATTGTGAAGGGAGAACACTGAGTTGTTGTAAGGTTTCAGGTGACAGTGTTTTATGGGTGGACCTCCTGGGCACAATGAGTAGGCTATAGTACAGAACAGGGTTTTTTAAACTGGGGTCCACTAGGGGTGCAATTGAGAGAGCTTTACAATAGCGTATTTTTTAACAAATATTACAAAGTGTATTATATTTGTATTGCAAAATGTAAAATATTAATATGCATAAATATAAATAAAAAATGTTTTTAGAAATGAATAATTTTCACACACAAAAACATTTGCTATTTTAGAACCATATTTATTGTGAAAAGTGTTAAACAAATACAGTACATTTGGATTTTATTGAAAGAGTTTCAGGGTTATTATAGTTAACTAGGTTACACTTTATTTTAAGGTGTCTGTGTTTCAGTATAATTGTAAGTGAAGTACTGAGTGATATTAATTAACTACATGTATTGACTATAGGGATAGGGTTAGGATTATTGTTTAATAAACCTTGGATTATTATCATCATCTTCGTCTTCATTGGATCTAGCGTTAAAAATACTTTTTCAAGTTGAATTTTTTTATAGTGATTTCTCATTTTTAATTAGTTTAAGGATAAACTAAAACTGGAATTAAAAATAATTTAAAAATATATATTAAGAAAAACAAAAAGTTGCTAAAACTTTCAAGTGAAAATGAAAACAGAAAAAAAATATAAAATGCAAACTACTGAAAAATGTGAATAAAAATACAATAAACAATACTATTTAAATGACTCTAAAATAACACTGAAGTGTTTCTCTAATATTGTAATATTATATTAAGAACTACAAATAAATCCCAGAAGTAAAAAAAATAAAATAAAAAGTAAACTCCTACAATCTCCCTGACTGTGTATGAACAGTTTTTGCCTCTCACTACATTTATTTGGCCTCACAGACACAAAATTAACATCTTAAATGTCCGCTGACCTATTTTTTACTTCCATTGTGTTTAGAAAAGCGGATTAATCGTCATAAATCTGCATTACTTCACCCAGCACAAACCAGGCTAAAAGTTCTGCCTTCCTAACCAGAATGACTCAATTTTGTCGCAGTTAATTCCAGATTCAGACCTTAAACAGTCAGCGAGTGTGTAATTAGTTAGCCAAATGTGAAGTCACCCTGAGAGCTTTGCTGCCTGGCATGTTGTTTAATCAAGCACCTTCACAATTTAAAGCACAAAGGCCTGACGGAGATAGAGGCTGTCTTTCATTAGTGGAGAGTTCGGGTTTAGGAAGGAAGCCAGCTGTAACTATCACAAGCGGCACATTCACTGGTTTCCCATAGTATAATTAAAGTTGCTTTTACTTATTTTGTGTTAAAGCTCCTGGGTCTCTTCTTCCTTTAACAGCTTTAAAACAGCCATCCGCTCTTTGCACATTTCTCACTCTGAGAATGACGGACACTGTTCTGAACTTTTCTGTACATGCAGGTTGATCAGGCGCTCCAACCATCATAACACGAATAAAACATGCTGATGGTTGTTCATGTTCGATGATGATCTTTTTCTTTACTTGAAATTGTAAGATGTATGCGGCAGGTTTGACCAGTTTAACATCCTTCTTCCAAGAAAGTCTAATATATAGCTGTATAATACTGGCAGATTTGTGGATGCCTGCCAAATAAAACATTCAGGTCTTGCAATTGTTGTCAGTGTTGTTTTATGTAGCCATTCTTTTGTTACATCAAGAAATTGATTTTGTAATATTTTTCCCTTAGAGTATGGGAACTGAGAAATATTTTCTGGTATCTTTCCTATTGACAATCATAAGAACAATCTATTAAAGCTAAGTACATGACCAAAGCAATCTGAGATGGTCCTAAATCAAAATTATAGTGAATCACGCAGCTGTCACACATTGTGATCCAACGCATTAATCTGTTTGACGTACATATCACATTTTGAATTGCTAATTACTATGCTAACACAGGTGCAGAGTTTGTTGTGGTCTCAACTGATAAATTAACTTCTGTAAAATTGCACAGCACTGCTGTGCCCACCACTTATTAAATAATTTAGTTGTAAAAGTTACAATATTTTATAGTTACAATATTTATTAATATACATAAAAAACATTTTTATATAAAATATAAACACATTAACTAAATAATTATTAAATACCAATAATAATAACAATGATAATAATAATTAGGCTATTGCCTTTTATTTGTCATTGTACTATGAAGCCACTCTAGAGGGTGCAGGCTAATACCTTGGTCCTTTACATGCAATCTGCTAGCAATCACATACATAACGCATGGCACAATTTGACTGGTCTCTGCAAATCCTGCAGCCTATGATATTACTTGCTAAACATTTAAATAGTCCTCATTCATTGTTTGCTGTAAGCCAGTCCTGCAGCTCGCTATCAGAGTTACTCCGAAACCCTCCACCTTCCCCAGCTCCACCTGCCTAAATCTGCTAAAGCTGTGCAGGGAAAACTGTCTGCGAATTGTGTTGGTGTATTTGATACAAAACTAAATCAAATAAAAAATAAAAACAAGTCATAACTGAAACTACTATGTTCATAGTATTGCATTTTTTCCACAGGGAAATGTATCCCTCAATCGTATTCCTAAATAACAACGATGTCTATTAAACCCTTGACAAGTACGATCACAGCGAACATTAAGATCTGTGTTGGCACTGCGGCTTATCCAGAGCAGTTGTCATGTATAGGTATGAAACAGCTTCACAAACAGTATTTTCCACTACATGGTGTTGTTATTTCTGTGTTAACAGAATAGCAATAGCAACTTTATTTATATAGCACAATTAAAACAACACAAGTTGACCAATGTTCTTTACAATGTCACAAAAAAACAAGCATCACACAGGTAACGCATATAATAAAATTGTCACTGATTAAAAACAGCTATTGAAAACAGATGTGTTTTGAGTTGTACTTTAAAATCCTGTACAGTAGCAGAGTCTCTAATACGTTTAGGAAAACTGTACCAAAGTTTAGGCGCTGCTACAGCAAAGGCGCAATCTCCTTTTTGACTCCGATGTGTCCTAGGAATTTTGAGTAACTTCCAAGTTGCTCATCTCAAAGTTCGTCCAGTCTGATATTCAATTAAGAGATCTGAGAGATAGGCCCGTGCGAGTCCATGCAATGATTTGTACACCAATAACAGAAGTTTAAAATCAATCCTATAATAGACTGGAAGCCAATGCAGGGAGACCAGGGTAGGAGTAATATGCAAACTATAATCTCAGTCTTTTCATTTAGATGTAAAAAATTAGAAGCCAACCATGATTTAAGATCTAAAAGACAGGCCATAAGAGGTTCCAAACCATTTCCATGTGATAGTGGCAAATACACTTGTACTGTACATCATCAGCGTAGCAGTAAAAAGCAATATTATATTTCTTGAAAATATTTCCCAAAGGAATCATATGAGAGAGAATAAAATAGGAGCAAGAATGGAGCCTTGAGGCACACCATACATGAACGGTGCTGATCTAGAGGAACAGGCCCCAATATTCATTACCATGCTTCTACCAGTCAGATAGGATTTAAACCACTTCAGGACCTTCCCCTGAACCCCTGCATACAGTACTCCTCCAATCGTGAGAGCATCACAAAGTGATCAATTTTGTCAAAAGCAGCAGTTAAATCTAATAAAACTAACACGACAGAGTTACCAGCATCAACAAATCATTAAAAAGTTTTACAAGGGCTGTCTCAGTTGAGTGGTGTTTCCTAAAACCAGACTGGTAGACTTCGCCGATCTTATGCTCTTATAGAAAGTTATTTAATTGATAAAAAACTACTTTTTCAAAAATTTTAGATGAAAATTAAAGATGAGATACTGGTCTGAAGTTAGCCAGGACAGTCAGGTCCAAATTTTGGTTTCTTCAAAATAGGCTGCACAAAAAAACTGTTTCAACATGTCTTTACTTACCACTTCTTGTAACCACTGAAATGTAATCAAAATACCAAGCAGGACTTGAGGATTTATAATTCCTTGGTGAGAAATCCACTCTAATTGCCTCAATCTTGAATATAACATAGTCAAGAAATTTCTCACATAAAGTCGGGGACGATACTAAATTTACAGTGGAAGGATTTACTGTATAAATAATATAAAAAAATATAAAAAATAATAAATATTTTCGAATTATTAGAAATTTTCTCTATAAATTCTTTGAAATATCAAGATTTAGCCGATCTTACAGATCTCTGAAATTTTGTTAGTTTCCTTAAAAATGTCATAAGAGATTTGAAGTTTATCCCTTTTCCATTTTCTTTCAGCCTGCCTGCAAGCTTGCCTACAGCACCGGTTCTCATCATTCAACCAAGGATCAGACTTATTTTTACGGCATTTACTTTTTAGTGGAGCCGCTGGGTCCGTGTAACGCTTTGCAGTTCTTTGTTCAATTTGCACCATCAAAATTAACCAAATGAAAAATTGGCTTCGAACTTTCATTTTCCATTTTTTGGAATAATTCACAAACGGATAATTGTCTCTCAGTTCAATTTTCAATTCTACAAGCTTGGGTTGTTGAGTCCGAGTCTGGTTTTTGAACAAACATAAAACGACTCATTGCTCTGATTTTCCATTTCTCTGTGTTTTGCTCGCGGTTGAACCGTACCAGTTCCGCCGGGGATGGAGCGGGGGTTGCACGTGGATGCATTTACCCAGAGCGCTGTAGCGTTATGTAGCTATATGGCACGTCTGAGTCTGCCCATGAAATAATTTATCGCCAGTGGCAACGTGCTGAGATAGCTTTCAGACACGACATTCTTCTCTTCTTTATAGCTCTTTTGAGGCAGTTTCTATCGTGTAATTTTAATAACAACTGTCAAGAGCGTATTTTATTGTAACACTAGAGGGGGTGTTAATGCGCGAGAGCGAATCTCTTCGCAGGCGAATTCACTCTCACACGAATCTCGGGGCGCGCTTTTTATTGCGAGTGCACGCTCAATCTTGGTCCTTTTGACTCAATCTCAATACTTTTTATAGAATTATCTTATCTCTTTTATAATGTGTTCATAAGTTGTCGACAAACAGAATAAGACATCACCGATTAAATAAAATAAGGATTTATTATATAAGTCATCATTAGTAGGCTAATTATTGTTTTAGGTATTTATATATAGGCCTTCTGTATAGGGTGAATTCAGGGTTTTCCAAGTCATTATAATGAGAATAATGAGAATAATGTCGTGTCTGAAAGCTATCTCAGCACGTTGCCACTGGCGATAAATTATTTCATGGGCAGACTCAGACGTGCCATATAGCTACATAACGCTACAGCGCTCTGGGTAAATGCATCCACGTGCACCCCCCGCTCCATCCCCGGCGGAACTGGTACGGTCCAACCGCGAGCAAAACACAGAGAAATGGACAATCAGAGCAATGAGTCGTTTTTTTATGTTTGTTCAAAAACCAGACTCGGACTCAACAACCCAAGCTTGTAGAATTGAAAATTGAACTGAGAGACAATTATCCGTTTGTGAATTATTCCAAAAAATGGAAAATGAAAGTTCGAAGCCAATTTTTCATTTGGTTAATTTTGATGGTGCAAATTGAACAAAGAACTGCAAAGCGTTACACGGACCCCGCTGCATCTAACTCATCTTTACAGGTTAAGTGTAACAGTTTAAGGTGTTCATCCACTCCCATGTCCTGAAGAACACTGTCGGCACATTATAAATCTCCCTGAAAATTGTAACAAAACCTGTACAAGTTGTAGATGAAAACCTACGAAAATCAAGCGCAGCGTCAGTTCTGGCAGGTCACGTTAGTCAAGCTGGCGTCAGTTGACTCTCAGCTGATACACGTCTACCTATAGGAATACGACGCCCATCACTGTATACATATATAAGCTCCTTCAGTATTATCAGCAGCTATCGCGTTTCTCGGGAGCTAATTACCCTCCTCCATCCCCAGCTCCTCCTCTCGTCAGTCAGGATTTGGCATTCTGATTACTCCTGAATGAGACTAAATTCTGTAATTATGTTGTACATTAAAATTAATTAATTATTGTGGCGAGCAGGACGAAGCCGAGCGCCGTGAGAGAACGGCGCGAGGCCAATGGCGTGATTACTGATGAGCGTCACCGGCGCGACGCACCGGTCTCGTATCTCTCATGGAGGAGCGGAAGCATAAAAGGAGGAGCGATGACAGTGGAGATTGAGAGAGGCCAGGCCTGGACTTGTGTTTGTTTGTTTTGTTATGTGACAGCAGTCGTCCGTGATAGGCTGCTGTCTTTTACTTTCATTGTTTAAATGTTCGCCGGTTCCCGCTTCCTTCTTCCCGTAACATCTAACCTCGTTACAATGATATTTGCAATACATTCATGTTGCTTCTGTTCAGTTTACCCTAAGGGGGGTTATTGCTGCTCTTCTGGCCCTGAACAGAACCATACCGCCAATCCAAACTGTATGCTAATTGACAATCGTATTTGACGATAGTGGTCCTGACAGAAATACTGAATAGATTTCAATGGGTTGTTAAAATGGCAGAAAACAGGAAGAGTAAACAGGACAGTTTTGTGATCAGAGATACTGTAATCACTTAATTCTAAGTCCTCAATAAGGACTTAGAATAAGAACTTAGACTTAGAAGTACTGGGATAAAAGTTTATAGTTCAAAAATAAACGCTGCAGTATAGCGAGCAAAATACAGTAGGGCAACTTTTGAAAGAAAATTTACGCTTCAAATAAAGATTGTTTCAATTACATTGTTACATCAGTAGGTCTGTGTCTAATTTCGGAGGCACTCAGCATACTAGATTAAAGAAGTCACAGCTCTCCACTGATATATAAAATATAAATAAAATCATAACAAATAAAAGCCAATAATTAATGTTTAAAACAACAGTTGTTTTTATGATACCATATTTACTACTTTTCCACATACTGTAAATAGGTCTAACATGAAAATATACAGATGCCTCCATCTTTTTGCATGTCATACATGGCTTGCTCGCTGTAGATTCTTTTAAGTACTGCTTTCAAGATCATGTGGCAAGTCATGATGCTGAAAAAACACCATTTTACTTCAATGTCAAGGCAACTAAGTGATGAGCATCTCAAAGCGAGCATTCAGGATTTATTGCAGAGACAGACACATTTAAAACCAACTACATAATTGCAGCCTTGCTTAAATGATTTATGGACATTCGAATGCTTTTAAGTGGAATCGCAACCACATTTTACAGCATAATCGACGGGACACCCAGCGATGTAACTCTCTGCCAGCAATGTGAAAGCATGTGAATCAAAGTGAAAAGAAAAAAAAATGTGATCCAATATTTAAGAAACCATTATCTTCCAACCGAGAGCATTTGGCACCCTCATACTTTTCTCACCACTTGGGGTTGTCTTGACAGATAAGGTGAGGACAGCTTTTCTCTCAGAAACCAAGAGCACAGCTGAATCAGTCAAAATGCCAGCCATATGCAGATGTGTGTAGGGCTGACAGGGCCAGCTAACTCAGTGACAGTGTGAATCGGCGTACTTTAGCGTTGAGAGTAGTGCTGCACGATTAATCATATCGCAATCGTAATCGCGATGTCAAGCCTATGCGATTATATGACGCAAAATGCTGCGATTTTATGTAAAATAAACAAATTATGGCTGTTAACGCAATTAACGCAGCATCTGTTATTTTTGTCATCCTTTGGCTAGTGTTACATGATCCCGCTCTTATTCGTGCGAATGCTTTAAAGTTCAAACCATTAATGCGCGACAAGTCAAAAGAGAGCGCGCAGCCTGTGAATGTCCGACTGTGACTCACAGAACAGAAAGACGCGCGCCCATGCGCATGCACAGACCGGAATAGTTATCTTTCCGCTTGAACGAACAATAACTCACACAATTATGCCAAAATGTCGTTTGTCGAGTATCTTCATAACATAAGAGCAGTCTTATGATGGACGTAAAGAGTTGTGAGAGAATGAGGCGCGTGTGAGATCCGCGTATCTACAACGGCTGCTCTTAAAGGGCCAGCAGCCAAAGCTTTCTGTCAGTAAAGTTAATCAAAGAACAAAGAAAATTACTCACTGCTCTTGACTAAAGAACGTCTCGGTTACGTATGTAACCCTCGTTCCCTGAGTAGGGAACGGAGATGTTACGTCGGATGACGGAGAATGGGGGTTTCGCCTAGAAAGCCTATCGACTTCGAGTATTACAAAACGAGCCTATGGCAATGAAATGCCATGGGTCTGCGGAATTTGCATAGTGTATCTCCGCCCCACCGCGTGGGTATAAAAGGAGAGACGCCAGCAAAGGCAGATCATGTCTTCGCTGAGGAGCCGAGACTGAACTCAGGCGTCTGCCCAGCGGTACAGCGGAAGTGGCCGGGAGACGTAACGTCTCCGTTCCCTACTCAGGGAACGAGGGTTACATACGTAACCGAGACGTTCCCTTTCGTAGTCACTCCGAGTTACGTCGGATGATGGAGAATGGGGGTTCCCGTATAATCACGCCACCTTCACAGCTGTCTTCCAGTGCCCTGCGAAAGTCTGATCCCCCTGTCGTGATACTGGCACGGACGAAGGAGTCCTACTTAACACAGGAATACCAAGGTACACTGGGAAGCATATCTCAGAGGAGATATGCCGCAGCATGCCTACCCGTAGGGAGGACTTAGAAATACACATATGGCCGGAAGGCTTCATATGGAGGAACACTGGAGTAACCAGCCCGTGGGGTGGCAACTTTCAACTCCAGGGGTGGCAAGGTGGCTTGCCGAGGGAAAGACACATGCTCAAAGAGGCTTACAGTGGACATACACATGTGGGGGTTACTCAGGGGAGGAACCATGCACACGGAGGCACCTAGCCGACGCACAGGCAATAGACACTGGCGCCAGCGTCAACAGTGCTGGAGGAACTCAGGGCTTCAGAAGGGAAGGCTCACCTGAGGAGAATAATCGCACGTATCCAGTCCGTGGAGTGGAATGGCGAGCAAGCGAAGACACCTGAGCGGGTCCGATACTAGCTGGTTGAAGCGAGTACATGAGAGGACACTGGCTCCACTCGGAGATTATAGAATCTGTTGAATGTGTTAGGTGTCGCCCAGCCTGCAGCTCTACAGATGTCTGCCAGCGAGGCGCCATGCGCTAGAGTCCAAAAGGAAGCCACACTCCGGGTGGAGTGGGCTGTCACACCAAGGGGGCACGGTCGGCCTTGCTGTTGGTAAGCCCAAGCAATGGCGTCCACTAACCAGTGAGACAACCTCTGCTTTGAGAGAGCCTTTCCCTTCAGTCTCCCAGAGCTGGTCTGAGGTCCTGAAACACCGCGTCCTGTCTACGTAAGCGCGGAGAGCGCGTACTGGACAGAGCAGTGCCAAGGCTGGGTCTGCCTCCTCCAGGGGCAGCGCTTGCAGGTTCACCACCTGGTCCCGGAAGGGAGTAGTAGGAACATTGGGCACATATCCAGGCCGGGGTCTCAGGATCACGTGAGAGTAAGCCGGCCTGAATTCCAGGCACGCTTCGTCAACGGAGAATGCGTGCAGGTCCCCTACCCTCTTAATGGAGGCCAGTGCAACCAGGAGCGCTGTCTTCAAAGACAGGAACTTAAGCTCCACTGATTGCAGAGGCTCAAAGGGAGCCCTCTGCAGGGCATTTAACACCACTGAGTGGTCCCAAGAGGGAACGAGAGGAGGGCGAGGAGGATTCAGTCTCCTCGCTCCTCTCAGGAACCTGATGATCAGGTCGTGCCTTCCCAGAGACTTACCATCAACTGCTTCGTGATATGCAGCGATAGCGGCCACATACACCTTCAGGGTGGAGGGAGACAGCCTTCGCTCCAGCCCGTCTTGCAGGAAGGAAAGCACGACACTGATCAAGCATCTCCTGGTGTCTTCTCGGCGAGAAGAGCACCAGTTGACAAAGAGGTTCCACTTCAACGCATAGAGATGTCTCGTGGACGAAGCTCTAGCGGAAGTGATGGTAGCCGCCACCGCAGGTGGCAGGGTACTCAAACCTGCCTCGTCCCGTCCAGAAGCCACACGTGGAGCCTCCAGAGATCGGGACGAGGGTGCCAAAGGGTGCCCCGTCTCTGAGAGAGGAGGTCCTCTCTCAGAGGAATTGGCCAAGGAGGTGCTGTCGCGAGGAGTACTAGTTCGGAGAACCAGGTCCTGGTGGGCCAGTACGGCGCAACCAAAGTGACCTGCTCCTCGTCCTCCTTGATCTTGCACAGAGTCCGTGCGAGAAGGCTCACTGGGGGAAACGCATATTTGCGTAGGCCCCGCGGCCAGCTGTGCGCCAGTGCATCCGTGCCGAGCGTGCCCTCGGACAGGGAGTAATACAGGGCGCAATGGGATGAGTCGTGGGAGGCAAACAGGTCTATCTGTGCGTCCCCGAACTGGTCCCAAATCAGCTGGACCGACTGGGGATGGAGTCGCCATTCGCCGGGGATAGGACGGAACCGAGACAGCTCGTCGGCTTCAAGGTTCCGATCGCCCGGAATGTAGATAGCACGAAGGGACCTCAGGTGCTTCTGACTCCATAAGAGGAGGTGGCGAGCGAGTTGCGACATACGGCGGGAGCGTAGACCACCTTGGCGGTTGATGTACGCTACTGTTGCGGTATTGTCTGAACGGACTAGTACGTGTTAACCCTTGAGCAACGTGTGGAAACGGTGCAGGGCAAGGCGTACTGCCAGCAACTCGAGGCAATTGACATGCAGAAGACGCTGGGGTCCTGTCCAGGAGCCCGCGGCAGCATGTCCGTTGCACATGGCACCCCAGCCCGTGGAAGAGGCATCTGTGGAGACGACAACATGCCTGGAAACTCGTTCTAGGGGAACTCCGGCCCGTAGAAAACTGAGGTTCCTCCACGGGGTGAAGAACTGACGGCAGGTCGGAGTCACTGGGACTCGGAGCGTGCCGTGATGCCATGCCCACCTCGGGACTCGATCGCGAAGCCACAGCTGAAGCGGTCTCATATGAAGCAATCCGAGCGGCGTTGCCGCGGCTGCAGATGCCATATGCCCCAGGAGCCTCTGAAATAATTTCAGTGGGACCGCACTCTTGCCCTCGAACTGACGAAGACAAGTCAGCAGTGAGTGTGCGCGCTCGCTCGTAAGCTGTGCGGACATGGCGACCGAGTCGATCTCCATACCGAGAAAAGAGATCCTCTGCACGGGGCTGAGTTTGCTCTTCTCCCAGTTGACCCGAAGGCCCAGACGGGCTAGGTGCCGGAGCACAAGGTCTCTGTGTTCGCAAACCTGAGCTCAAGAGTGGGCTAGAATCAGCCAGTCGTCGAGATAATTCAGGATGCGAACCCCGTGTTCGCGTAGGGGAACAAGGGCTGCCTCGACGACCTTAGTAAAGACGCGAGGAGACAGAGCCAACCCGAATGGGAGAACCGCGTACTGATATGCCTGCCCCTCGAAAGCAAACCGGAGAAACGGTCTGTGTCGAGGTAAAAAGGAGACATGAAAGTAGGCGTCCTTCAGGTCTAACGCTGCAAACCAATCCTGCGGCCGCATACACTTGAAAATGCGTTTGGCCGTGAGCATCCTGAACGGCAGCCTGAGAAGGGAGCGGTTCAGGACGCGCAGGTCCAGGATCGGCGTAACCCACCGGTTTTCTTGGGGACGATGAAGTACGGGCTGTAAAACCCCGACCTCATCTCGGCTGGAGGGACAGTCTCGATTGCACCCGTCGCCAGCAGGGTGGCAACCTCCGCTCGCATGATGGGGGCATTGCCACCGACCATAGTGAAGCGGACTCCCCTGAAGCTGGGAGGAGACCGAGCGAACAATCGCATAGCCGCGCCTGATCGTTCGGGCGACCCAGCGGGACAGGTTGGGGAGCTCTAATCAAGCTGCCAGAAACTGAACCAGCGGGGTCATGCGAACGTCAGACGTCCCTCCGGAGGGGCAGCGAGGCGGAGTGACCAGCCCAGGCGAGGGTGGCATAGCGGCCCGGTGCGGGGGCGTGGTCAGACTCCGCGCCCTGACAGAGGAGACCAGGGAACGACCAGCGTTCCACGGGGGTCTGCTCTGCCAGGGGGCTGGCGACAGAGGGGGACGAGAGCGGTGTGGTCCGAAGACGGCACGCACTGTTGTCTGCGCCCTCTGGAACAGAGGGGGACGGGAGTGGCGAGGCCCGGGGGCGGCGCACACTGCGGTCCGAGAACTCTGTGACAGAGGGGGATGAGAGCAGCGAGGCACGGAGGCGTCGCGTACTGTCACCCGACTCTGTGTGCTCAGTGATGGGAGTATCGGTTCCTTCTAGAGAACAAAAGATTCTCCCCCGGCCCTCCACCGGGGAAAGGAGTGGTCCTGCTACCCACTCCTGGAAAGAACCGAGTCCCATCTCTGAGGAGCCCGTCTCAAGAGCGCCGCTTAACCTGGCATGTAGCGGGGGGCGGGGCTGGAGAGGGCTGTGGCGTCCACCCGCGGCTTCCAGAGCCGGCCCATTAACGGGCGGGGAGGGAGCCGCGGGAGGGCGCCTTCGGCGGTGGGCAGACCGAGGGATCTGAGCGGACGGCAGGGCCGTCGGGACAGAATCAACGTCAGTCTGCACATGGGCGGTTGAGAGCTGTTGGGCAAAGTCCTCAACCGCACCACCGAAGATGCAGACCTGAGATATGGGAATGTCGGACAGAATGTCGGCCGCGCGACATCCAGCACATCAGACAGGTTCAGCCACAGAATGGGGAGCATCACCTGACCCAGGGAGCGTACAGCCACTTTCGTCGCTCGGGGAGCGAGGTCAGTGGCGGCACGCAGCTCAGTGAAGAGGCCTGGGTCAGTCCCGCCCTCGTGCAGGACCATGAGCATCTGGGTCAGGTAGACCAGCAGAATGACCATGGCAGCAGGGAGGCGGCTGCCAGTGGCGCTATAGGATCTCGCCACAAGTGTAGACGAAAAACTACAGGCCACGGACGGGTGCTTAGGATTGCGCCGAGAAGAAGCACTCTGAGGACATATAGCATCGCAACAGAGCGTTCAGCCGGGGGAACCCCAGTGTACCCATGGCAGCAGCCCCATCGAGGGGAGGAAAGGCGGATGAGATCAGCGAGCGGTCCCGAGAAGACCAGGGGGTCTTCTAGGACTTCGAGATCTCATCATGCACGTCCGGGAAGGAAGGTATTGGGGTTTGCCGTGGACGTGTCGGCGGCCTTACCCAAAACCAATCGTCCCAGGAAAGCATGGCCGTCATCTCTGGATCGGACTCAAGCACAGCCGTATGCACACCAGGAGGTGGCGGCTGTGACGAGTGGTCATTTCCAGAGAATCAAACCCACCTAGTGAAGCTGCTACAAACATAGTATCATCCTCTGTAGCTTCAAATGAAACACACGGGCCACCAGAAGGTAGACCCGTGGGAATCACCTGTTCACTAGCGGGCACCGTCATTGAGGAGGGGGGGCTGGGGCGTGGACACGGAGTCGGCGCCTTGTTCCAGACCAACACCCTCCGGTCACCCTGGCCACCAGCCGAAGATCGGGTGGTGGATGAGGGAACTCTCACTCTTGCGAGTTCACCGAGTCTCGACCTTAATGACGCGATGGTCATATTCCCACAGAGAGAACATGAGTCATCCACGAGCGCTGCTCTAGTATGATCAAGCCCAAACATACCAGACAACGCTCGTGCCCATCGGAGTCCGATACCAAGCTGCCGCAACCATTCTGTTTTTTTTGTTTGTTTTTTAAATGCACGGGCGAGCCGTCTTTAAAAAGACGTACCGCGTGCGAGCTCTTTTTGTGAAAGGAGAGAAACTCCGCGATGTTGAAGCGAGCAGGGAGAAACACACTCACTGGCAGATCACTGCACAGACCAGCAGGCAATGTGAATTCGCTGCAGATCGCCGTCACACCAACACCGGAGAGTGGCTCGTCTCGTAGAGCGAAGTCAGAAATAGCTGTGGAGTGAAGAGATACTCTTGGCTCCGAAGCGAAAACATGATCTGCCTTTGCTGGCATCTCTCCTTTTATACCCACGCGGTGGGGCGGAGATACGCTATGCAAATTCCGCAGACCCATGGCATTTCATTGCCATAGGCTCGTTTTGTAATACTCGAAGTCGATAGGCTTTCTAGGCGAAACCCCCATTCTCCGTCATCCGACGTAACTCGGAGTGACTACGAAAGGGAACTTGTGTAGCTTTAATAAGGATTAGTCTATAAATAATTTATAATTTATGCAGTGCAGACTGTTTGATAACTTATATTTCTGTATATGTCCTACATGACAGGAAGGGCACAGGTAAATAATACTTTTTTATGGGTTTATGTGAGTATTATTAAGTTCACTTAAATTAAAAGCTGTTATATTTTTTGAAGCCTTATAAATGTTTTTGAAAAAATTATAGCTTTCAATTGTGGAATCACTGTAATGGTGGATGGCTATAATGAATGTTTTAAATGGGGGTGGATTCATTTTTATCCAGACCTCAATGGCTTATTGATCATTATAGATGTTATCAATTATTTAGTTGTTGTTGCTAGTTTGAGTTGAGAAATACACATTTCAGAATTATCACTAATATGTGTGTGCATTTTGCTTTAGAATCAAGCAAGTTGACTCATGAAACCATTTGTTTATTAAATCGCAATCGCATATCGCAATCGCAATATTGACCTCAATAATCGCAATATGACATTTTCCCCAAATCGTGCAGCCCTAGTTGAGAGACTCACTCAAGAGTGGAGTTAAAGGAAAAACTGACAAAATTTGTAAGCCTCCCTCATTTCACAGTGTAAGCAAAGAAAAGTCTAGATCAAGAGTGAGCTAACGGTGGACATGGTAGAAATTTGGCAATGAAACATCAATGGCTATTTTCTGCTAACACTTTCTACATTCTGAGACTATTAAAAAGACACTGAAATGGTTCAAGTGTAACAAAAAAAAAGTAATGTCTTAAAGCCTATTAAAGCCTATTTTGCAGAATATGCACATTTAATAAAACAGACCAGTAAAAGAAAAAGGAATGAATGGAATTAACAAAAAAAAAAAAAATCAAATAATCAAATCAGATGTCCACTGCACAGGTGTGCCAATGTGCTCCTAGCCTCCTCCTGAGAGCAACACGTTCCCCTTGTTCTGTTTTACTAAAGTGATTGTAAAGTGTGATTTATACTTCTGCATCAAATCGACGGTTTCACACCATAGTTGAACACAAAGAGAAGGAGCACACACGTAGTGTATATGTATAATAAATAGTTTGTTAAACTCTGTTAAATTAAAAATTTTCACTGCGCTCCAAAATTTCTTTGTGTGCTCCAACATTTTTTCATTTAGGAGCACGTGTGCTCCTTGGGAAAAACCTTAGCGTAGAACCCTGCATATTTGGGTCTGCAACACATATGGGGGACCGTAGATGGTCAGCCAATTCTTTTTTGACAGCAAACTTATTTTATGTGTGAATTTTTTTTTTTTAATTAAAATAACTTCTTTTAATGAATCTGTTTGAGATCGAATTAATGCTAGATGTTTTGCTATAAATTACGGACATGGCATCTGAGGACTATTTCTAATTTTTCCTCAGTTATTTTGCTTTAATGTCATGTAAACAAGAAACTATGATTCTAACCACAGGTCGAGAGATGTCGTTCCAACCACACAACTTGAATGAACAGATGAACTAATCTGTTGTGATTGGTCGACCACTTACAGCAAGCATCGGAAACGAGGTTGAAACGAGCAATCGGGGTTGATCCGGGATCCATATGCACCAGACTCCACGGTTCGGCATGCATGTGATTCGTGGATTCATTGCAAAGTTTAACCATAATAGAGTTAAAGTTTATCATTTGCACATGTTTTGTCATGCCAATTTACACATCAAAGCGATTTTAAACCATTCCAGTGAAAGAAGAAGCAAAAGAGAATTTTAACAACAAAACAGCTTTGACAAATATTGATCTATATTTAATTTATACAGTAAATAATATAAGTACATATAACACTAAATAATATAACATTATATAACACTAAAGTTAAAAAAAGTAAAAACAAAAACAATCAATCAAACAAACAAACAGCTTTATATGTATATATACTACCTTTCAAAAGTTTGTGGTCAGAAAGATTTTTGTTAGTTTTTTTTTTTTTTTTGAAGAAATTAATACTTTTATTCAGCAATTAAATTGATCAAAACTACGGTAATAGTAAAAAAAAAAAACATTTATAAAAGTTACAAATTATTTTTGTTTCAAATAAATGCTGTTCTTTTGAACTTTCTTTTACTATAAATAAATGAATATGATAGTTTGCACATGCAATTATAGGCCAGACTTAAAATCCAAAACTTAATCTCGTACAAGTAATAAAAAACGGAATACACTTTTGTAAAAATTGGATATAATATCAAAAATAATTTTTCGTGGATCCTAAAACAGAGCAGGAATATAGTGTGTAAACTCTTGGAACGTCAAACAAGTAAATACCCAGCAGATAGAATGAGATCCGTGTAATAGGCAAAAACTCACAGTGAATAAAACAACTATAGGCTTTTTACACCCCAGCGAGGGGTACGCCTCGTTTCATTGGCTTTCTAAATGCATGTTTCAGCAGATTAATTGATGAAGAGGTTTTGCTGCCATTATGCCACATAGAGGGCTGAGGGACCACATGGGAGGAAGAATATAAGAATTCAGCGTGTGCTTATTCAGTACAAGAGGCAGCGGTTTGGAGTTCATTCAGAATTGACTGCAGGGGCTGAGAAAGGGTGTCAGTAATGTATGAGCCTCCAAAAGGATCCATCAAAATTCAATTCAGAGAACGGTACTTGTGGGGGGTTGGGGGGGGGGGGGGGGGGTCCGCATTTCGCAATTAGAGTTGGTGTCCAGGAAATGGTGAGGAGAGAAAGAAAAGAAAAGTGTTCAGAGGAGTGACAAGAAAGTGCTTTTTTTTTTTTTTTAGATCTACAACAGCATTATCAGATAAAATCAGATACTTCCAGGGGTTCTTGCACCAGCCGAGAAACTGCTACTGATATGATCGGGAATGTTAACAGATAACTTTCTCTGGGTATTATGGACCTCCGTGGGTAACATTTAAAAACTGTGAGAGACGGCACAGTCTAGTCGTGACACAATGGGGACCTGCTAGAGGCTAAAACACAGGGAAATGTCAAGCCTCTGAGGAGGTTAACTTGTAGCTTTCACTGAGAATATACTGTGCGTGACATCTGTCATGTCACCTGAGTGTTCCAGCTCAAAGCTGAATGGGGAAACCTATCACCTCCTTTTAAATCATGATCAATCAACGAGAATAAATCGCATGGTGTTTGAATGAGACTTTGCATGCTCAGCACCTTTCATATGATGGTGAGGTTCTGTCAACTCTTCAATGAAAAAAAATGCACTGTTCTTAGCATTCCCCCCCCCTCCCCCCCTCCCCCCCCCCCCGGCCGGACCGCCGTCAAGAAGTATCGCGTGATTTCAGCTCTCGCGATGTAACGAATTGCTTTACGGCACTGCACACATTACACGCATACACGCCCCCATCCAGGGTCCGGCTAGCTATAAGAACAACTATCGTCCCATGGCAAAGCCAGCATATAAGAAGCAGAAAGCTAGAAAAGCATTATCGGACTAACAGAGAAAGAGGAAACGGCAGACTGACCGAGCGAGGAGTCAGACACGAGTAAACATCGGACCTGCGTTTTCAGAATGGCGAAAAAAAACGAAGAAAGCGCGGTCGGAAGAGTCTAGAAAAAGGTAACGAGAATCTGACAGCGCGAGGAACCGGACAAGAGTCCCACTCGCTCAGGCTTTCACTGTTAAAGTTGATTCCAGTGATTATCATGAGAACAGTTGTCAATATCTCACATAATTATCAGGACATAAATAAGCCTACACGTTGTAAATAGTGTAAATGAGCACAATTTGCAAACTATTATGATAAATTGCAATAATCATGTCTAACATCATCATAACGGACATTGTTACGAAATAATGCGACGTACATGATACACTTTATTGGTGTCATCTGGCATTTAGGCTCAGGTAAGCCTAACGCGGTAGGCTACTTTATTATTATAAAGTGCAGAGGCCGTGAGTGCAGATACGCTCTGCGTGAGTGGTATTTACGACAGTAACGTTAAATACAAGTACTCTACAGCGACTCTAGGGATCGCTGTTTGACAAAAACAGAAATCCTGCATAGTGCCGCTTTAATTACATTTTATAAAAAACAAAACATATTAAAGTGGAAATAGAAGTTATTTTAAATGGTTTTAATATTTCACAATTTTACTGTTTTTACTCAAATAAATTCAGGATTGGTGAGCGTGAGAGATATATTTCAAAAACATTAAAACATCTTACCAACCCCAAACTTTTAAACGGAAGTGTATGTTTACAATTTTTTGAAAGAATCATAATCAAATAACACAATGCATTATGCTCATTTTTGCCCAGGTTACAGTGTAACAACAGCAACTTCTGATAATCACATACAGTACATCATTGTTCAGCTCTCAATGAGCTCTGACACAAGAACCAGCACAATTTAGCTGTAAAACTGCTATACAATAGGGATGCACAATATAATCATAATACAATATCAGCTATTGACTGATATTTAAGGATTTTTTATTTATTGATATCACTTTTTAACAAATTTTTTTGTCAATTATGTATTTGTGATAATTGTGTCTAAATTTTTATAAAGTACTTTAAAAAAGTAATATTTAAATAATAAGATTTTTCATAAGACATTTATTGGTTGTTCTGAACATGAAAATAATCAGATTATTGATATCAGACAGACTTCTAATATCAATGCATCCTAAGTAATAAAAAAAAGACAACACTCATCACTATTAAACAAAACATATCTGTTTAAGAAACTGCATGTTGACTTTAGTGTTGCATGGTAAAATTCAAGTCTTTAATAAAGGGAACTCAAGTACACTCACCTAAAGGATTATTAGGAACACCTGTTCAATTTCTCATTAATGCAATTATCTAATCAACCAATCACATGGCAGTTGCTTCAATGCATTTAGGGGTGTGGTCCTGGTCAAGACAATCTCCTGAACACCAAACTGAATGTCAGAATGGGAAAGAAAGGTGATTTATGCAATTTTGAGCGTGGCATGGTTGTTGGTGCCAGACGGGCCGGTCTGAGTATTTCACAATCTGCTCAGTTACTGGGATTTTCACGCACAACCATTTCTAGGGTTTACAAAGAATGGTGTGAAAAGGGAAAAACATCCAGTATGCAGCCAGTATTTTCGCCCAGTCCTTTGGGCGAAAATGCCTTGTTGATGCTAGAGGTCAGAGGAGAATGGGCCGACTGATTCAAGCTGATAGAAGAGCCACTTTGACTGAAATAACCACTCGTTACAACCAAGGTATGCAGCAAAGCATTTGTGAAGCCACAACACGCACAACCTTGAGGCGGATGGGCTACAACAGCAGAAGACCCCACCGGGTACCACTCATCTCCACTACAAATAGGAAAAAGAGACTACAATTTGCAAGAGCTCACCAAAATTGGACAGTTGAAGACTGGAAAAATGTTGCCTGGTCTGATGAGTCTCGATTTCTGTTGAGACATTCAGATGGTAGAGTCAGAATTTGGCGTAAACAGAATGAGAACATGGATCCATCATGCCTTGTTACCACTGTGCAGGCTGGTGGTGGTGGTGTAATGGTGTGGGGGATGTTTTCTTGGCACACTTTAGGCCCCTTAGTGCCAATTGGGCGTCGTTTAAATGCAACGGCCTACCTGAGCATTGTTTCTGACCATGTCCATCCCTTTATGGCCACCATGTACCCATCCTCTGATGGCTACTTCCAGCAGGATAATGCACCATGTCATAAAGCTCGAATCATTTTAAATTGGTTTCTTGAACATGACAATGAGTTCACTGTATTAAAATGGCCCCCACAGTCACCAGATCTCAACCCAATAGAGCATCTTTGGGATGTGGTGGAACGGGAGCTTTGTGCCATGGATGTGCATCCCACAAATCTCCATCAACTGCAAGATGCTATCCTATCAATATGGGCCAACATTTCTAAAGAATGCTTTCAGCACCTTGTTGAATCAATGCCACGTAGAATTAAGGCAGTTCTGAAGGCGAAAGGGGGTCAAACACAGTATTAGTATGGTGTTCCTAATAATCCTTTAGGTGACTGTATATTGTTAACCACAGTGTATGCAAATACTCTCATATATAAATAAATATAAATCCATAAATCATGTTATTTGTTAATGGTAAGCAAGACACCATTCAGTCACAACAGTATACATATTCCAGCTGGGAGACATGATGTATGCACAACGTTGAACCCTGGGCTATAGAGTTAAAAAGAACAAGGCGTAAATATAAAATAAGGCAGTCACACAGAGAGGTACAGTGAGCTGTGGCGTAAAGGTTCAAAGATTACATCAGTCTGCTCACAAGTAATTAGTCACTTTAAAAATAAACCAGGACATGTGCAGTTAAATAGAGTGTAATTGTCTTCAAATAAATAGCAGAGAGATCAGTGGAAATTAGCTCAAGGTTTCAAGCACAAATACATTTACATTTGTTATAAACTGTAATCATATTAACAGCAGTCAAGCTTTCATTAAAGATTCAGCACACGACACAAAAGTCATAGCTGGGATTATATTGCTTTCTGTTAGTCAATCAGCTATGAAATGGAATACATAATCTCTTATGGATCAATTTCAAAGACATTTGGATCAAAAGCATTTTTAGCAGCATTTGCGTTCACATGTATTTGATTGGCATAAAGTTTAACTGTTATGCACAAAGGTCTTTGCAGGAAACATCAAATAAGTCAACAAAGGAAAATTTACTGATTCTAAATATTTTGCACTCTGGTTCTCTTTGAAGCAAAAGTATATGCAGCGGTAGAGGAAGTACAAAAGTCAAGTACTTGAGTAAAAGTAGAGATACTCTATTAAAATATTACTACAGTAAACGAATAAGTACTCATTTTCAGTTTTACTTGAGTAAAAGTACAAAAAAAACTTGATTTTTAATTGACTTAAGTATTACATATAAAAAGTACTGATCGATGAACCATATATTTATTCTAGCCAGTGCTAGTAAGATAGTCAGTAATAAGCAACTAATAAGAAAGATTAGCACACTGCATACATTTAATATGTATTGCAAACTAACAAACTTTTTATTTGAATAAAAACACTTATCACTATCAAAACATTAAACTTTAATACACTAAAATATCAATTTACTGATTCAAGTGTGCAAACAAGTGAAATAATAGACCATATAGTATTTTCAAAATGGGAAAAAAATAAATGTGTGTGAATATTTGGCAACAAATCCAATGTAAAATGTAAGCACAGTATAACGCTATGCAAACACACTAGTTTATGACCTAAATATGATTTCATTGACTATAATAAATACCAAAACTCATAATAAATCTAACATCAGGCAGTCATTGTCTAAAAAAAGGCAGAGATGTGCTCAACCAGTTCAAACACATTTCAAAACACAACTGAAGCAAAGACAAATTATCATTCCTGAAATAATGGGGTTTCATAAAGAGATTCATTCGCTTATCTTTTGAACAATCTGAGGTAATTTATTATTCCCTAACTAAGTCTGGCCTAGATAAACAACTATGTCAGGAATGTCTTCTTTCCCTGACGAACACAACAAACATGGCAGTAGCAATGAATTACATGGACATAAAGCAAACTTTTTATTGTGAGCAATTATGCACCTCTGACATGTCATAAATCCCAAACGGTTCCTTTGCCAACGTCACATTTAAGAATCGGTGGTAAACGGAAATCATTGTTGACTTATTTATCTCACATCACGGATCAAGTAAAGTCACAATATTAGATGTATTGCTGGGTCAAAGAGCACATTCACTGATGATGTGAACATAGCTTAGTGTTGAAGGCATAGGACATCATGTCACCACAATACAGTTTGTCATTTTGTGAAAAATGGCATATGTCTGTTACTTTGCACGCTAGTATACACTTTTCCTATTTCTTCTCATAGTCAAATCCTTAAGCCAAACTGCCATTTAACCTGAACTGAAATTATTTGGGGAAGTTGGTGACAGCATGATTGATTTTTTTTAAAGCTATTCAAAATGCACATAAATGCATCCATGAACCAGAACAGAATGCTAAAAATGCTGCACATGGCATATAAAAGCACAACAACTAGCCATTATTCATTAAAAACACAAAAGGCCTTAATTAATATTCAAGCATATAAGCCTGTCAAAGAAAAATAATTAAAGGCAGGGCCCAAAATGTGATGAAAATTATTCAGGAGTAGAAAAAATGATCCACTCCAAAACTGAACTGCATATAAATCAATTGGACTCTGGATATTTTGAAAGTCTACGTTTGATTGCTGCTTTAATATTGAAACCATGATTGGTAGACTGGTTTTCCTTGAGTGGTGAATTTCTTCAAGAGCTGGGGGCATGCAATCAGATATCAAACCGAATGTAAAAACATATGCTCCTCAATCAAGCTAATTTAGCAGAGCTGTAATGAAGAGTTCGTTCGCTTTTGCTTTGCATTTCTTTTGTCAGTCTTTTAGGCAACAGTTCACTGATACCGAATGCCCAATTTTATACTGCTGTAGCAACTGAAACGATTCCTGATTCCCACCTCGGTCTTCTTAATGTTCGAAAACTATTGATCTAGCCAGAATTAAACAGTAATGCACAGTGACCTGTACATTTTCTAGAGATGAACTGGAATCCAAGGGCATTTCAGTTCACAGAACGGGGAAAAACAGATGAATTCCCTTTTCCATTTGAGAACCAAAAGAGTTAAAAAATGTGTAGAGCAGAATGCAAGGAGGGTTAATGATAGGAAATACCTGAGAGCTGAGGTGGTGATCATGACAATGCTAACACTTTACATGATAAATGTGACTTTGAATAAAACATGTATTACAGAGAAACGTCTCGGGTTATGACTATAACCCTTGTTCCCTGAGAAGGGAACGAGACACTGCGTTGTTGAAAACGACTCTTTGGGGACACTCCCTTAGCGTGCGTCTCTGAAGTATGAATGAAACTATTCCAATCCTGATTGGTGTTGTGTCATGACGTAACATGTGACGGCATAACCGGATGCATAAAAGCGACGCCGGCACACACACACACACTAGCCTAGCGATGAAGCAAGACGCTGTCAGGCCCTGAGGGGCGTGGCAGGACGACGCAGTGTCTCGTTCCCTTCTCAGGGATCAAGGGTAATAGTCATAACCCGAGACGTTCCCTTTTGAGGGAACTCGCACTTCGTCGTTGAAAACGACTCTTTGGGGAACGAATGCCCACTAGGCCACGCACCGAAAAAGGCCTACCCTAGAGTAAAACTGACCTCAGGCACTCAGCTAGGACGAGAGCACATGTGGCGTACTGGGGAGGTGCAAACTGTAAAATGTGATAAAGGTGTGCGGGGTAGCCCAACCGACTGCCTCACAGATCTCCTGGAGGGGGACTCCGGAAAGGAGGGCCCTAGAGGACGCCATGCCTCTAGTAGAGTGAGCCCTAACGGCCAAAGGTGAAGGCAAACTGCGCAACTTGTAGGCCGAGGCAATTGCCTGAACAATCCAATTACTAATAGTTTGTTTGGATGCAGGGAGCCCCTTCTTAGGTGACCCAAAACACACCAACAGTTGGTCCGACCTCCTCCAAGAAGAAGACCTCTCAAGGTAAACACTCAAAGCTATGACAGGGCAGAGCAAATGGAGCCTCTCTTCTTCTGCGGACACATGAGGTGGAGGATGAAATGCCTGCAGGACCGTAGACCGTGCCATGTTGGAAGGTACCTTAGGCACATACCCAGGCCTAGGATGCAAGATAGCCTTAACTCCCCCAGGGGCAAACTCCAAGCAGGCTGGTGTTACTGCCAGAGCTTGGAGATCTCCCACCCTTTTTAAAGAGGTAATAGCCAAAAGAAAAGCCACCTTGAACGTTAGGTCCTTAACCCTCTGGGGTCTGAGGGATTTTCTGGGTCCTGGAGGTGTTCTGACATGCTCTGACATTTGTGCTTTTTTCAGTTATTTATAAACATGTTAATGGCAAAGGTGTAAATTCACTCTATATAGCACAAACAGGGCTACCGTAATATGTTTGTTAACAAGTGTAAAAAATGTTTGTATTTTTGGGAGAATATTGTTTATGCATGGTTATTGAAAAAACTAAAACTTAAAGTGTCTGAAATAAGGCCACAAAACACATACTAAATATGTGTCCACAATACTTTTGACTAATGGGCATTGTTGCCTAGAGTTTTTGCTTCAAAATGATCTGAAAATCATCCTGCCTAATCATTTACACAAAACAATACATTGATTTAAATTTTATAAAACACCTTTTGTTTGGAAAGGCAATATGCGTGGAGGTGTGTTCACACCTGACAAGACAAAGGCCGGATAATGTGCCACATACATAATGAGCTGCATATTAATTAGCTTCACACAGATGTGTCACAGGGTCCCAAATAATGCAAGGACAAAATAAATTATCTATATATACATATTTTACAATTAGAAATTGTAACCAATTATAAATAGGTTACAATTACAACAACAATTACAATTTTAACAATATTTCAAGTGTATTCTTTCTTTGTAAAAAGTATACATTTTATCATATGTATTAAAAAAGGTAAGGATTCATTAGTTTGAATATTGGAACAAACACTATAATAACATCTTAGTTGATAATTCAATATACCTACTTTATTTTTGACAAAATATCATACTATAGTATATTTAACATGAGCAGAAATTGGTGAACAAAAGCTTACCTATTTAATGTGATAGTAGTCTTTTTTTACAGTCAAAACTTTATAATCGATCCAAAACTAATCACAAAATCTTGTCTAAACATTCATATTTAATCTGTAACATATTGTGTATGATATATTAGCATATACATGTTAATTTGCAGTTTGTTGCTTATACAGACATTTTATTCCAACATATTTCAGTCTATTTTTACTCATCTTAGTAGGCTATAGCAATATAGTTTGGATGTGTTCATGTAAATTTAATAACATGTTTACTAATAGATGCGAGAGTGAATGAACGGCACAGACACGCGCTGTATAACTGTAGTAAACAAAGCGCGCGCCTGTGCCGTTCATTCATCATTTAGCCTACACACAGACACGCAATTCATATTTAAACAGTCTTTTTGCGGTTTATAGACACTATTCAATATCGCGATTAGAACAAAGCACTTAAGAATAAATGACTTACTACATCAGCTGGATCCGTTGCTCCTCGAAATGAAACTACCAGCACTTCTGGTACATTTTCCAGGGTTATTAGATAGTATCATTCCTCACAGCGTAGGGATTCGCTGTGTTCACAGCGGTAGTAAGAAACTTACTAAACATGATTTTATAATCCAGCTGGTGGGTGTTGGCATGTTTGCATGGCTTGCCTTAGATCATTTGCGTTTGAATACCGCGCGCTCTCCGTGGGCGTGGCACATTAACACGTAATGAGGTATAATGAGCTGGAAAGAAAAATACTGACATCTCTCTCTTTTCATACAGATTACATAAACTGAGAATATTTGTTTTTTTATATAAGTTAATTCATTTAAAAGAAGAGAGTTCAAGCTTCATTATGGAAAAACACTCGTGCCTGTATGACAAGTATTTGCGGAATTACAGTTAATCTTCGGACGCGTTTCAGAATGGACTTCACTGACAGGGAGAAGGCAAAACTAGCATCATGTTTATTTTTCTTTATTTGACTAAAAGCACAATACTTTGTTTATATTGTGAGTATACACAAAAAAAAATGGACACTTAACAGGATCGAATGATGTATAACACAAATATGTAAAATCAAAATCAACCGAGTATTTTGAGTCTCTTTTGCACTGATAAGAAAAAAATCGAGACTATCGCTCCGGCGCGATAGCCGACCTCAGAGGGTTAAGCAAAGCCGACTGAAGGGGTTCGAAGGGGGCCAGACATAACCCTTCAAGAACCACCGCCAGGTCCCAG
This sequence comes from Gila orcuttii, assembly GCA_026230005.1. Taxonomy (NCBI): domain Eukaryota; kingdom Metazoa; phylum Chordata; class Actinopteri; order Cypriniformes; family Leuciscidae; genus Gila; species Gila orcuttii. Next base: position 16,604,734 of record JAPDVR010000023.1, on the reverse strand, counting down.
GCAGGAACCCTGGACCTGGTTGTCGGTCTCATCCTCCAAGTACCACGGAGAAAACGAATGACCAGCTGGTGACTCCCCAGAGGCCCATCACTTACACGTACACCTTAAGTGTGGAAGGGAAGAGACCCGCAGAGAAATGATTTTGAAGGAACTCCAGAACTGAAGCCACTGGGCAGTTAACTGGATCTAACTCATGGTCTCTACACCAAGTGGAAAAAACATTCCACTTGAGGCCATATAATCTCCTAGTGGAAGGGGCCCTAGAGCTAAGTATGGTCTCAACCATCCCAGCTTATAGTCCAGCATCTAGGTACTGAACCCCCTCAGGGGCCAGACCCACAGGTTCCACAGCTCCGGGCGAGGGTGGAATATTGTGCCTTCCGCCTGAGACAACAGATCCCTCCCCAGAGGAATCTGCCATGACGGACCTATCAGGAGTGATATTATGTCTGAAAACCATACTCGGGCCGGCCACATTGGGGCAGCCAGTAGTAAACTGATGCCCTCCTGACGGATCCTCTCCAGGACTCCCGGGAGCAGAGCGATCGGGGGAAAAGCGTACAGGCGAAGCCTCGGCCAGGCCTGTACCATGGCATCCAACCCCAGTGGGGCTGGATGTGTGAGGGAGAACCAAAGTGGGCAGTGGGACGTCTCTCGAGACGTGAATAGATCCACTTCCATTGGTCCAAACCTCTCCCATATCGACTTCACCACGTCTGGATGAAGTCTCCATTCCCCGGGCCTCAGCCCCTGCCTCGACAGGATGTCTGCTCCCTGATTCCGAACCCCCGGAACGTACATTGCCCTGATAGACAGTAGTTTCCCTTGGGACCATAGGATAATCTGATGCGCCAATCTGTATAGAGGGCGCGATCTGAGTCCCCCTTGTCGGTTCAGATAAGCTACCACTGATCGTACTAGGACATGGTAACCCTTGATGCGCCAATCTGTATAGAGGGCGCGATCTGAGTCCCCCTTGTCGGTACAGATAAGCTCTTGTCCGATCGTAATAGGACATGGTAACCCTTGATGTCTGGGAGGAAGCTCCTCAGAGCCCTGAACACAGCCAACATCTCTAGGCAATTTATATGCCAAGAAAGATGACGGTCCTGCCATAGACCCCTGGCAAAGCGGCCGTCCATGACCGCGCCTCAGCCAGTGAGGGAGGCATCTGTCGAAACGGACTTCCGGCGACATGACGCTCCTAACACTGGCCCTTGGGACAGGAACCAAGGTTTCTTCCATACTACTAAAGAACGAAGGCATCTGTGCGTTACTCTGATCATACGGAACGGATTCCCCTTGGGGGAAAACCCCTTGGCTTTCAGCCACCACTGAAGGGGCCTCATATGTAGAAGGCCCAAAGGTATAATGTTGGATGCCGCTGCCATGAGGCCCAGCAGTCTTTGAAATCGCTTTACAGTGATGACCTGGCCTAGCTTTATCCCGGACACCATCGCCAGAATGGACTCGATAGCGCGGGAGACATTCGTGCCCGCATCGTAACTGAATTCCACATCACACCCAGAAACGTTGTGCTCTGGGATGGTTCCAACACGCTCTACTTTGTGTTGAGTCTCAACCCCAAGCTCTGAATGTGGCCAAGGACGACATCTCGATGCCGAACCGCCATTTCTCGAGACTGGGCCAGACTGAGCCAGTCGTCGATATAATTCAGTATGCGGATGCCCTGAAGTCTCAATAATAATAATAATAATAATAATAATAATAATACATTTTATTTAAAAGGCGCATTTCATGGCACTCAAGGACACTTTACAAAATTCATAAAAAAAAGACATTAAACAATCAAACCAGTACAGCAACAAACATTAAATCACATAAAAGCCTGCCTAAACAGATACGTTTTAAGACGAGATTTAAAAACTGAGAGACTAGAACTGTTGCGAACTTCTACAGGAAGAGAGTTCCATAAATGGGGAGCAGCATAGCCAAAAGCTCGTGACCTCATAGAAGTTGTCCGAGTGCGTGGCACAACAAGTGTAAGTGCAGAAGGAGATCTTAGAGTGCGGGAAGGAGTGTGTATATGAAGAAGATCTTGAAGATATGAAGGAGCCAGATTGTTAAGTGCTTTGTAAGTTAAAAGTAAAATTTTAAAAATTACATGGAATTTAATTGGGAGTCAATGCAACTTCTGTAAAATAGGAAAAATGTGTTCAAAAGTGGAAGTTTTGGTAATGACTCGAGCTGCAGCATTTTGTACTAACTGTAATTTATGAAGAGATTTGTAAGGAAGCCCATAAAACAAAGCATTACAATAGTCGATTCTTGATGTTACAAGAGCATGCACAAGCGTAGCAGTACTCTTGAGTGAAAAGACAGGCAGCAAACGATTTATATTGCGAATATGAAAGAATGCAGAACGGGTAACTCTATTAATGTGAGATTCAAAAGACAGAGTTGTGCCAAGAATGACACCCAAACTTTTGACCTGATTCAATAGAGGAACAGAACAGTTATCTATTACCATAGAAGAAATATTCAACTTACTTATTGTATTTTTTGAACCAACAAGAAGAATTTCTGTTTTACTGCTGTTCAATTTTAGAAAATTACTAGAAAACCAATTTTTTTATTCACTTAAGCACTCACCAAGAGAAGAAGAGGGAAACTTTGAAGAAGGTTTAGAAGACAGGTAAAGTTGGGTGTCGTCGGCATAACAATGAAAATGGATATCATATTTTCTAAAAATGTTGCCAATAGGTAAAAGATAAATAATAAACAGAAGAGGTCCTAAAACAGAACCCTGGGGAACACCAGTGACAACAAACGTGGGTTTTGATTTAAACTGTTTAAGTTGTACAAATTGAATGCGATCTGTGAGGTAAGAACGAAACCAGCTTAAAGCCATACCAGTAATTCCAATAGATTCCAGCCTGCTCAAAAGTATGGGATGTGAAATGGTGTCAAATGCTGCACTAAGGTCAAGAAGTATAAGTATTGATAAAAGACCAGCATCAGCAACTAGTAATAGATCGTTTGAAATCTTCACAAGTGCAGTTTCAACACTGTGAAAAGCATGAAACCCTGATTGTAACTGCTCATATAGACTATTGCAAGAGAGATGTTCGCGGAGCTGAAGAGCAACAATTTTTTCCAGGATTTTTGACAAAAACGGCAGATTTGAAAAAGGTCGAAAATTTGCAAAATTCTTTGTGTCTGTCCCAGGTTTCTTAAGAATAGGTGTTATAACAGCAGTTTTAAGTGCAGTAGGGACAGTACCAGTAAGAAGTGATGTATGCATAATATCAGTGATTAAAGAGGAAAGAAATGATAAACCAGTTTTAACCAAGTGAGTCGGTAATGGATCCAGTTGACATGTGACAGATTTAGATTTTTGTACAATGGAACAAATGTCCTCAACTGTTGGAATTTTAAAAGCAGAAAATGAAAATAAGGGAGATTGCACAAAGCTAAAATGAGTTATGTTACAATCAGTGTTTGGTGAAACCAATTGCTGGTGGATGTGTTCAATTTTCTTATTAAAAAAAGAGCAAAAATGCTTCACACTGTTCTGTAGAGTTTATATGCCAGTTAGAACACTCAGGTGGCTTTAAAATAGTGTTAACCACAGAGAATAGAGATTTTTGGTTTCCTACACCAGATCCAATTAAACCTGCATAATAATCTGATTTCGCTTTGGAAAGTGCAGTCTTATAAACTTGCATGTGATCAGCATACAAATCTTTATGAACTACAAGTCCAGTCTTGGAATACAAGCGTTCTAAACGACGCCCCTTGACTTTTAGCAGACGAAGATCAGATGTAAACCAGGGTTCAGAGTTGACAAACGAAACATTCCTGGTTTTCAATGGGGCACAAGTGTCGAGGATCATTTGAAGATTGTCATTGTAATGCTGGATTAAATCATCAAGATTCCATGAATGGTCTTTGTAGGGAAGTGTGGACAAACATTCCCCAAGAATTGAGGGATCAATGTTCTTAATATTGCGAAATGTGATTGTACGACTCAAATTAGGCTTAAACACAGGTAAAGAGACATTGAAAGACACCAGAAGTGGTCTGACAGTGATAAGTCAGAAGTAGTGCAATTTCCATGAATCACACCTGAACAGCAGACCAAATCAAGAGTATGACCTTTTGAATGAGTTGGGACATTGATAAATTGCTGTAGTCCAAAACTATCTAGGCATGATAAAAACTCTCTAGAACATGAATTTTCTGTATTATCCACATGGATATTAAAATCACCAACCAAAACCACGTTTGGAGACAATGAACAAAGAGAAGTTAAAAATGTTGAAAATTCCTGTTGGAATACAGAATTTGCCTTTGGAGGCCTGTATACAATAGCAATGATAGTTGGAACGAATCCATTGATTTGCAAAGCAACAGATTCAAAGGAAGTATAATCAGTTTCAGGAAGAGTTGTAACTTTCCATTTTTCCTTAAATAGTAATGCAAGCCCCCCGCCCCGACCAACAGTGCGTGGTTTACAGATAAAAGCATATCCAGGAGGAACAGAGTGGTTCAAATGGTAAAAGTCATTACTTCTTTGCCAAGTCTCAGTAAGACAAAGAAACTCAAGCAGCAGATCATTCACGAAAGGACCTTTATCAGAGATTGATCGAATATTCCATAGTCCAAATGAAAGATTGTTCTTACCTTTGATCGAGGTAATCGTCTTTGTTGGCTTGACTAAGACTGTGATCAATAGTCCGAACATGTTTCCTTGGAGGACGAGGGTTCGTAGACCAAATGGAAGGAATTCCACTTGGAGAGACAACGTTAAAACTCCGGCGAGGTCCACGATGAACATATTTACGGCGTGGTGTAAAAGCAATATCCTGATGTAACTTTAAAGCAGACGGAGGCTCGCCGTAGTGCACGCGTAGCTGCAACAATTCTGCTGCCGAGTAGTGATAGAGCGGATACACAGGATGGAAGATTGAGCAAAGGACAATCCACACAATTGAAATCCAGATAGTCAGTTTGACGATCATCATTGCCGCAGCTGAAGGAGGATAGAATGAAAAGTCCAACAGCCTCGAACCAATTTGACAGGTGAGCAGGAATCCAGCAATGCCGGCAACAGTCTCAGGTAGCAGCAAAATCTCGGTGAATCTTGGTGAATCCAAAATCTTGCACAACGTACAAAAATTGTATGCAATCCAGGCAGGTGAATAAAACACAGTGAACTAGAAAAAGGTAGTCTAAAAGCTAAAAACGTTAAAATCGTTCAATGTTCCTCAGAGCAGCGGCTGCTAACAGCGCCAGCGTTCACTCCACCGGATGTTCCTGATACAATGGACTTATTGTGTGGAGCTAGTGCAGCATCCATGCATTTGGTGAACGTGCGGGGAGAGAGTGCTAGGCCGAACGGAAGAACCCGATATTGGTATGCTTCACCCCCGAAAGCGAACCTCGGAACCTCCTGTGACATGGAAGGATGGAGACATGAAAATAAGCGTCTTTTAGATCTATCGTGACAAACCAGTCCTCGGATCTGATTTGATTCACGATGATGGGAATAGTGAGCATTTTGAAACTGAACCTCCTCAGAGAACGGTTCAATTGTCTTAGATCTAAAACTGGCCTCAGCCCTCCATCCTTTTTTGGAACTATAAAGTACCGGCTGTAAAACCCGGACTCCTTGTCTGAAGGAGGAACATATTCTATGGCCTTCTTTATCAGCAGAGATTGCACTACTTGTTCCATCACCTGAGCCTGCTCTGGAACCACTGCAGTCTACACCACCCCAGAGAATTTGGGGGGGGGGGGGGGGGTTTCTGACCGAACTGCAGTCTGTATCCTAATTTTATTATACGCAGGACCCAGCAGATGTTGGGAAGATGACACCATGCCTCTACAAAATCTACTAAGGGAACCAGCCTCTTGAGGCTGGCCTCGGGTGTTTTCCGAGCACTGTTCTCGACCTCCTGAAGCGAGAGACCGGCAGGACTTAGTCGATACGGATTTTGTGACCATAATTGATGCTCGTTTTTTATTTTTTGACATGAACGACACGGTGTGCGTTCGCTGGAAATTGATGCGGCCCGAAGAGTCAGAGGCGGCGGGAAACCCACATCGATTCCCTGAGGGCTCCGCTGCGAGAACAACCTCGGTTGCTCTGCAGTGGGGGGGAAAGCCCTCAGAGGTCCTACTACCCCAGTTAGGACCTCTTTCCCGAAACCTTCCTAGCCTGAAGGACGTCTTTCAAATCGCCCTTCTGGCCGGAAGATTTCGGCTGAGAGCGCTTCCTCTGTTGCCAAGCTCCCGGAGGAGGGGCTCTAGAGGCAACGCTCTCTTTTTGCTCCTGGCGGTATGAGGAGCTCGATGACGGCTGGGGCTGATCTTTTTGCCCCACCCTACTCGACTTGGGTTTAGATCGACGGGGGAGGAACTGCTGAAACGCCGCAGATTGTTTCTTTGTCTCCTGGAACCTGTCAACGACAGATGTAACTGCATCACCGAACAGGCCAGAAGACGAGAGCAGCGCATCAAGGAGAAACGATTTATCCTTCTCCTTGATGCCTGATAAATATACTGATCATATACTGAAGCACAGCCAAAGGATGACAGAAAAAAACGAATGCGTTAAATTGAAAAAAACAAACAAACAAAAAAACGCAAAATTAACGTAAAGTTAATTTTGACAGCCATACATAAATTACAGCATATTAGTGTTGATAATTATTCATTAAAAGTGGAAAAAAAGTTTTTCGTGTCCCTTTAAGTATCGAAAATGTATGCACTAAAGTTAAATGGAAATTGTATCAACACAGAGATAATTAGCATTTCCATCAGCTATATTGATAAACATTTTGATGAGCAACATTTCCCTTGTAAAGGCTTCTTGTTGAAAGCAAAGACAAAAACAGCTGTAAGAACACTCTTCACTAAAGGTGGTGTAAAGCGGCAAATCAAAGGTGAATATAGTAAGTGGATCCATCATGCTCTCATGAGGAAACTCCACTCTAGAAACATTTATCATGCACCACCGAAACTTTACTCTTGATTCGCACGGCTTTTCAGATGACTTTTAAATGTCACTCTGGCGTCATATTCAACTTATTAAAGTGGATTAAATTACCAAAGGCTAAACTTTTAGGGTTAAAATAAAAAAAATATGTCATTGTGTCATTCAAATCCTGTAATATTTTCTGTCTTCTGTGGAACACAAAGTCTGAGCTGTTCTTTTACATTCACTTTGACTGTCAGTTTCAAAAATTAGACAACCATTTTAGAAGAAGTCCATTGTACTTCTGTGATTTATACAATCTTCTGAAGCCATTGCTTTGGGTGAAGAACAGATTGAGATTAAAAACCTCAGCTGAAGTGATTACTGACAAATGATTATTTTTGATAATCGACTGATAGCCTTTTTCCAAAATGGAAATACTTGTGTGACATTGTAACATTTACAGATGAGGATTTAGCAGTCAAATGTAAGTTATGTGCAGATCACTCCGGTATTTTTCCAATGTGTTATGTCCATAGAGATGTATTATGCACTGCGGTAAAATCGCATGCACAGTGGACATATGCGATTAATCAAATTCATTGTCGATTATTTTCATTATTGATTATTATTGATGTTTGGATTTATTACTGTTCATCACAGATAAGGTTTTCTCGCAGATTTATAAGCAGACTGGCTGTATAATACTTTCATTAGAATCTCACAATCGATAAACTTTAATATACACGTTTGTCGGTGTTGTCGGATCATCAGCACTTTTTTTTTCAGTGCCGAGAGAGTGCTTGCATGGTTGCCAGATTGAGAATATTAACCCTTTCACGAGTAAGTTTAAAATATTCTAACTGACTTGGAACTGACTTGCTTGTCACGTGACACACCGCAGACACAATAACACCGTATGACAGATGTATCACTTTTATTTCCTTTTTTCTTTTTTATTCAAAATAATCACAAACTTGCTTACCATGTCATCAACTATCTGATATTCCGATTCTCAAATACGCGTAAGTGAGTGTGTTTTGTCGTTTAAAAAACCTTTATAAATTATCTTGATCTTGATCTATAGATCTTATGTAGCCCTGTCCCTTTTCAGCGCTGCGCTCGTTGTCTTTTGTCTTCCGGTCTGTATTTTCACAGCGATCCTGCGTATTTATGAATGAACGGCTCGTTTTAAAATCTTCCCTGTCCCTCACTGACATTTGTTAAAACATCTGCTTTAAACATTACAGTCCTCAAGATAACTTTGGTTTACTTTACATTAAGTAAATCCACTTCAAAAGCGAATTACTCCTGGACAGCAATGCCATAGAAATATACAGAGCGACCGCAAAAACGGAAGTTCAAAGACAATATTTTAAAGATGGCTACGCCCTCGTTTCTCTAGGTCATAAGGTCAATAATGTGAGATGGGCGCCGCCATGTTTGTTTGCGCCGCAGTTCAGAGAGTCCTGTCAGTCGGATTTACAGCATGTGAATTCAACAGTTTCTCCCGAAATACATGCAAGTAAGCGCCCGGTAAACTGGAAGAAGAATAGAGTCAACTTTATAGTTACTTCCACTATGTGTGTCTGATATGAATAAAACATGTCGGCAAATTATATTTGAATAGATTGTTATTGCTGCTTCCATAGACATCAGTGTGTATTTTACAAACTCCAAACGTATTGTTTTACTGGTGCTTATGTCTATTTAAATGTCTGAAACCTAAAATAAAGGTTAACCATTATGTGGTTGAAAACACTGCATAGTTGTGATATATGACAAGCGCTCAGTTTGAATCTGGCAGTTATGTGATGTCACTGTACATTCTAAATCCTGTATGTGAGACTGTACTCTCAGGGGCACAGAAATAAAATCCTATATGGGACCATACCGCTCAATGGGCAGAATTATCTTTTTAAGAGAAAAGCCCAGTTTGGGGGATTTATTATCTTGACATCTGGCAATCCAAAGCAGGATGTTCCCTTTCGAGGGAACTCGAACTGCGTCGGTGACGACACTAGGGGAACGCCCTTCAGCGTAGCGCGTCTGAATTTATGAATGAAACCGAATCCAATCCTATTGGCGTTGCGTGATGACGTAGCGTGTGACGGCATAAGCGGATGTATACAAAAGCACGCCGGCACACAGAAATGTCAGCTTTTTGCTATTCAGCAAGCGCTCTGTGTATGTGTGAACAAGTCTGTCCTATTTGGTGTTGTATGTCCTGTTAAAGTATCTTGCAATAAGATTCTGTGGCTGGGATCTCGCGTTTGCCGAGGCAGCGCGTAGGTTTAAGGTTTGCCTTGCAGTTGCAATACAGAATCTAGTAGCTCGGATCTCGCGTTTGCCGAGGCAGCGCTTAGATTACGAGTGTATTTTGCAATAAGATTCTGTGGCTGGAATCTCGCGTTTGCCGAGGCAGCGCGTAGGTTTAAGGTTTGCCTTGCAGTTGCAATACAGAATCTAGTAGCTCGGATCTCGCGTTTGCCGAGGCAGCGCTTAGATTACGAGTGTATTTTGCAATAAGATTCTGTGGCTGGAATCTCGCGTTTGCCGAGGCAGCGCGTAGATTTAAGGTTGCCTTGCAGTTGCAATACAGAATCTAGTAGCTCGGATCTCGCGTTTGCCGAGGCAGCGCTTAGATTACGAGTGTATTTTGCAATAAGATTCTGTGGCTGGAATCTCGCGTTTGCCGAGGCAGCGCGTAGATTTAAGGTTGCCTTGCAGTTGCAATACAGAATCTAGTAGCTCGGATCTCGTGTGGGCATGTAGGTTACGAGTCTACTTTGCAGTTTGCTGTGTGAGTACGAGGCATGAACAGTCAGCTCCTGAGGGTGCTGGCTGTGTTCATTGAGAAATAACTCGCCGCACACGTGCGTTTCGGGTATCTCAGCCTCGCGCCTGTTGACTTTCTTCTCGAGAGATGAAAGCCAAATATCTTGTGTACTACTCGAATCTCGCGTTTGTTAAGGCAACGCGTTACGGGTCTGCAATAAAAGGGACACGCGATCTGATAAATAATACTGTTTAGGTGCGAGGCATTCACAGTCAGCTCCTGAGGGTGCTGGCTGTGTTCATTGAGAAATATCTTGACGCGTACAGCCGTGCGCTGTCAGGTGTTTCAGTCTCGCGCCTGATTACTTTCTTCTCCAAGGATGAAAGCCAAATTATAACGGCTCGAATCTCACGTTTGCCGAGGCAGCGTGTAGGTTACGGGATCGTATAATTAAATATAAAACAGTATTCCAGTGTTATGGCTGCATTTAATTCCGAGGAGTTAAAGTAATTAAAAATTGTATCTGACTTAGAACTTGGTTAGATATTTTAATTCAGCCTACCATCTGAAGGAGAGTATCGCTTCTAGAGGTCCCCCTAAAAAAAAAAAAAGCTGAGCTTGGGACTCTAGGCGGCGCTCTCGCCCAAAGCCTTTCAGGCCAGGAAGGCGAAAGGGAAGAGGTCCTAACTCCTGTGAGACCTCCAAGGGCCGCCCCCCCCGGAGAGAGAGCGATCGAGGTCCCCTCTCTCCTCGGACCCTCAGGATGCTGGCGTCGGTATCCCGCCGTCTCTGACGCTTCGGGTCACGCCAGCTTCCAGCGAGCACACGCTGCTTTTTCTGCCCCGAAGGCCTGCAGTCAAACAGCGTTTGGGTTCGCACACGGTGGGTCGTTGTCGGTTTTCCCCTGCCGGTCATCCGCTTCAGGGTGCCGTCAAGGACTCGCACAAAACACTGGACACCAGTCCCGAGGGGCTGGTTCCTTTGGTGAATTTCGTAGAGGCATGGCAAAACCTCACGGATATTTCTCCATGGGTCCTGCGCACTGTAGAAATTGGGTACAGACTGCAGTTCCGCGTCCGCCCACCAAAATTCAACGGGGTAGTTCGGACGGCAGTGCACCCAGAGCAGGGTCTGGTGTTGGAACAGGAAGTCAACTCACTGCTGGGAAAAGGGGCCATAGAGCATGTTCCCCCACCAGTCAGGGAGTCCGGGTTCTACAGCCGGTACTTCATAGTTCCAAAAAAGGATGGAGGGTTGCGTCCAATTGTAGATCTGAGGCATCTGAATCGGTCTCTGAGGAGGTTTAGGTTCAAGATGCTCACTATTCCCACCATCGTGAGTCAAATCCAATCCGAGAATTGGTTTGTCACGATAGATCTAAAAGACGCCTATTTTCACATCTCCATCCTTCCATCACACAGGAAGTTCCTGAGGTTTGCTTTCGGGGGCGAAGCTTACCAATATCGGGTTCTTCCATTCGGCCTAGCACTCTCCCCTCGCACTTTCACCAAGTGTATGGATGCAGCTCTAGCACCCCTGAGGCTCGAGGGCATCAGGGTGCTCAATTATATCGACGACTGGCTTATATTGGCCCAGTCGAGAGAGCTAGCGATTCGGCATCGAGATGTCGTCCTCGCCCACATCCAGAGCCTGGGGTTGAGACTCAACACGAAGAAGAGCGTGTTGGCACCAGCCCAGAGAACCATGTTCCTGGGAGTGGTGTGGGACTCGGTCACGATGCGGGCACTATTGTCTCCTGCTCGGATCGAGTCTATCCTGACCTCAGTGTCCAGGATGAAGCTAGGCCAGGCTGTCACTGTCAAACACTTCCAAAGAGTGTTGGGTCTCATGGAAGCAGCGTCCAGCGTGATACCTTCTGGCCTGCTACATATGAGAGCCCTGCAGTGGTGGCTGAAAGCCAAGGGGTTTTCCCTGAGGGAAAATCCGTTCCGCTTGATAAGGGTTACGCGCAGGTGCCTTCGTTCCCTTTCAATGTGGAAGAAACCTTGGTTCCTGTCCCAAGGTCCCAAGTTGGGAGCATTATGCCGCCGAGTTCCGTTTCGACAGATGCCTCCCTCACGGGCTGGGGCGCGGTCATGGAAGGCCGTTTTTCGAGAGGTCACTGGCAGGACCATCATTTCTCTTGGCACATAAATTGCCTAGAAATGTTGGCGGTGTTCCGAGCTCTGAGGAGTTTTCTGCCAGACCTCCAGGGTCGCCACGTTCTCGTGAGAACAGACAATACGTCAGTGGTGTCCTATTTAAACCGCCAGGGGGGTCTGAGGTCGCGCCCTCTCTGCAGACTGGCGCATCAGATCCTCCTGTGGTCCCAGCGGAGACTGTCATCTCTCAGGGCGATGTATGTCCCGGGGGACCAGAACCAGGGAGCAGACATGCTGTCGAGGCAGGGGCTGAGGCCCGGGGAATGGAGACTCCACCCCGAGGTGGTGGAGTTAATATGCGAGAGGTTTGGCCCAGTGGAAGTGGACCTATTTGCGTCTCGAGAGACGACACACTGTCCACTGTGGTTCTCCCTTTCACATCCAGCCCCACTGGGGTTGGATGCCATCGTGCAGACGTGGCCAAGGCTGCGTCTGTACGCCTTTCCCCCAATCGCTCTGCTCCCAGCAGTTCTGGAAAGGGTCCGACGGGACGGGGCAGCCTACTATTAGTAGCCCCGTTTTGGCCGGCCCGGGTATGGTTTTCGGACATCATCCTGCTTCTGGCAGGCCCGCCATGGCAGATCCCTCTGAGGAGGGACCTGTTGTCTCAGGCGGGGGGCTCAGTTCTCCACCCTCGGCCCGAGCTGTGGAAACTGTGGGTCTGGCCCCTGAGGGGGCAAAGTACCTAGAAGCCGGCCTGTCAGCAGAAGTGGTTGAAACTATACTCACTTCCAGAGCTCCCTCCACAAGGAAGTTATACGGCCTTAAGTGGAATGTTTTTTCCATTTGGTGCAGAGAGCGTGATCTGGACCAGTTCACTGCCCAGTGGCTTCAGTGCTGAGTTTCTCCAAGACCGCTTTTCTGCCGGGCTTACCCCATCCACACTCAAGGTTTATGTGGCTGCCATTGCGGCTTTCCACGCTCCTCTGAGTGATGGTCCTCTGGGGAGGCATCACCTGGTCGTACGCTTCCTCCGTGGAACCTGGAGGATGAGACCTGCGACTCGCACCAGGGTTCCCTCTTGGGACCTGGCAGTGGTTCTCGAAGGGCTGGCCGAGGCCCCCTTCGAACCATTGGAGTCGGCCGAGGCCAAGAACCTTTCGTTTGGGGTGGTCTTTTTGCTGGCCATTACTTCTCTGAGGAGGGTAGGAGATCTCCAGGCGCTCTCTATTTCCAATGGGTGGTTGGAGTTTGCTCCAGGCAACATTAAGGCCATCTTACATCCCAGGCCCGGCTATTTGCCCAAGGTGTCATCTAATGTGGCACCGCCTATGGTTCTGCAGGCATTTCATCCTCCACCTCATGTGACGGCGGATGAGGAGAGACTTCATCTGCTCTGCCCTGTCAGAGCACTTCGGTATTACATCCAGAAGTCCTCCTCATGGCGGAAGTTGGACCAGTTGCTGGTGTGTTTTGGATCGCCCAAGAAGGGGCTTCCCGCCTCTAAGCAGACCATCAGCAACTGGATCGTTCAGACTATTTCCCTGGCCTATCAGGTGCGCAATTTGCCTTCACCTATAGCCGTGAGGGCTCACTCCACCAGAGGCATGGCGCCTCTAGAGCCCTCCTTTCAGGGGTTCTATCCATGATATATGTGAGGCGGCTGGCTGGGCCACTCCACACACATTCATGAGGTTTTACAGTCTGGACCTTCCCTCTACACCCGGTGCACGAGTGCTTTCGTCCTAAGTTGTGCCTGAAGACAGCTTCACACTAGGATGAGCGGGGTTCGTTGTGGTATAGTGGGTATCTCGTTCCCCTAGTGTCGTCACCGACGCAGTTCGAGTTCCCTCGAAAGGGAACGTCTCGGGTTACGTATGTAACCCTTGTTCCCTGAGAAAGGGAACGAGACACTGCGTCGGTTCGCCACACCTCACCCCGCTTGGAGCACTTGCTTCATAGCAAAAGCTGACATTTCTGTGTGCCGGCGTGCTTTTGTATACATCCGCTTATGCCGTCACACGCTACGTCATCACGCAACGCCAATAGGATTGGATTCGGTTTCATTCATAAATTCAGACGCGCTACGCTGAAGGGCGTTCCCCTAGTGTCGTCACCGACGCAGTGTCTCGTTCCCTTTCTCAGGGAACAAGGGTTACATACGTAACCCGAGACGTTTTTTACCGATGCAAGGGAATGAAAAAAAAAAAATGTTTTCTGGACAAATAATCAGCGGGGAAAATATTGCACCGATTATTTTTAATTAATCGAGAGAAGCAGAATAATATAGAACATTTTCTTCCAAGAGAATAGGACTCCTTTGAAAACTTGAACTGTTTTTACCTAATCTAAAGTCTAGTCTCAACGTCAAACTTGGATAGATCAAAAGATGAAATCATCTGAAGTGAGCTGAGAATGTCCAAGAGCAAAATTAAGGTGGAGCGGGATAAAAGACAATAACGATTCTCCTTTAAGACCACACTGTGTGGATCGCTGGTTGGTCCAGTAATAATTCCTCTCCCCTCTGCTGTGGGTACTAAGCGCAGTGGTACATCAGCCTGAAATCAGTCCATGAAACCATCTTTTTCTGGATCTAAGTGCTCCCTTGATTGCTTACTGTTGATTAAAGCACCCAGGAAGAAATCAAAGCATCCTCTTGACTCATTGATCTTCAGGTTTCCTTGGTGAGCTCAGTATGTGGAAGAGGTATGCGAACATCCTGCCACCATAACCACGTCTTACATATATGTCAAGGACCAATCTTGAATATTGATTTCATTTTGTAATTCATAACATTCCACACATTAAAGATCCTACTGTCTAATAAAAAAATAAAATAAAATAAAAAGCTTTATCCGTAAACAATTGAACAGCAATTTGATTAAAATGTGAATAAAAATCCGGGATGAAGACCCTGGTCATATCAATCTTCAAGAAAAAGTTGTTTTATTCTACATGAAGTGGGTCATCAACTAAAAGGAGCTGTCATGCCAAAAACAGACAATGACAAGGCATTTTGCAATTTGGAAGTTACCGCAACGTACAAAATAACATTTAGCCAGTGCGCAAGGTAAAAAACAAATGTAAACAAAACAAGCAATATAAACCAAAAAGAACAAAACAAAATACAAACAAACAGCTATTTTAACTTGTAATAATATTTCAGAATATCACTGTTTTTACTGTGTTTTTGATCAATACTGCATTGGACATTTAAACATTTTTTTTTTATTAAATTGAAAATCAAATCTTACCGACCCAAACCTTTGAACAATAGTATCCAACACTAAAAACGACAGTATATGAATTATTATGATACTCACCCAGATGTTTCCATCTTGATGGTATGGTTTCCAGTTTCTGCCTGTGTCACTGTAGAGCAGCCGGTAGCGTGTTGTCCAATCAGAGCTGCTATATCGACCCTGCGTGGCGATGGCTGTGACCTGTTTTCTGCTTCCCAGGTCGACCTGCAACCACTGGTAATGATCACTGTCCAACGGAGACCAGCCCCCCGCACCTAGAGAAAGAGCAAAATACTCAGCATCTTGTTGTATTGATCTAAATCTTTGTGGTTGTGTCTCACAGGGGATTGAAGAAAACAAAACAGGAACAAATGTTTTAGATTTTTTTAAATGTTATACATGTTCTTTTCAGAGTTTTTTTAAGAGTACAAATTGAATGGGTCGATAATCTACAAAAGCTTTGTAATTTATCAAAGATAATCTGTTATGGTGTTGGGTCTACTGAACTAACTGGATATATTCAAGAGGAACATCTGTATTATTCTGTTCTCAGTTCTCTTGGAAGTCTTAAGAACAGATTGCCTTACAGATGTTTTATCTGTGCTTTTAGCTGGAGGCTTTTGAACATTTGTTAAAGGGATATTTGAAGGATCATTAAATATCGTAAATCCAACCATTAATATTAACAAAACAACCAGTTTTTAACGCCTCCCAGTGCCTTCACGACCCCTTTTCAACCCCTCATGTAGTTCCCACTTCAGGCCTGCATTATGAACACATAGGGCCTCCTTCATAGCCTATCTTTGCATATGAAATAATAATAATTTGCATATCAACATTTTCTACCGGCAGAATAATTTTTTTTTTTAATCATCACTTTAACACAGAGATACAATGTATTGAAAATAAAAATATCACAGGCTACAACACATCAAAATCATAAATGCAACCTTCATAATAGCTTAAAGGAGTTTACTTTAAATAGTTTTATCATAAGAGGGTCTTCTTTCTGTCCCTAGAAGAGGAGAATCATCAGGGACGGACTGGGGCTAAAATTCAGCCACACGTTCCCCATAAATGACTTAATGCATATTAGAGTGATATAAACAAAAACAAAAAAACGTATTTAAATATTTGTGTGAACATGATGAATGATCAATTTTTCAAAAAGTATACCCTTAATAATGATTTATTTTATTTGTTACCAAATAAAAGACAACAATATCAGTGAACATAATAGATACATAAAATTTATGGATGCGTGTGAAGAAAATTAAGACAATTAAAAATATCCCTAATGAGCAGAATATTTTTATTGTGCATAATTTCCAATCCAGCGGTAATTGTCACCTTTGTAAAAAGTGTGAAAGTATTAAATATTATTTCTATTTTGTCTATTTTTAAGATAGATAAACTGCTAGTGGCAACATTGTCTTAGCAAAACAAAAGATTTAGACATTTTATTCAAAAAGTGTCAGTACCATCACAAAATAATATTAAGCACAACACATCATTTGAGATATGGTGGAATATTGTGGGAATTTTCATGACTTTCATAAAAAAAAAAAAAAAAAAAAAAAAAAAAAATATATATATATATATATATATATATATATATATATATATATATATATATATATATATATCGACACCCCGGATTGCCAGTTTGCGGAAAACAGCTGGAAGTATTGCAGCCATGGAAGCCAGCAATGAACAGGGTCAGAGATAGCAGATTCTACCAGACCCAAAAAGCCTCAGCATCCATCTAAAAATGACCAGAAAGGCATATTAAGACGCAGATAAATCAACGGATCAACTTAAGGCTCGTCAAGCTGAGGAGGGGGCGGGGCAATCAACTCTCCAATATTTTGAATTTGGACTGCAGTTGTACCCATTTCAACTGCTAGCTGTCAATATTACACATTGCACCTTTAATAGCAGTTAGAAAACCCACTTGAAGGTGCATACCGCCAACTACTGCATGGCATCAGTGTGACAGTTGACGTAAAGTAAAGGATCGGGCTTAGGATAGCCGATACCGATCAGTTAAACAATAGCTTAATCAGCCCCGGTACCGATTCTTAAGATCGGCTCAGGACATCCCTACTTAGAAGTAAATCCACTCCATTAAGTTCCTTACTATCTTCATAGTGAACATAAAGCAGAATGGCACTGCAGCCAGCCAAAGGGAGAGTCAGAGTGAGGACATAAAGTGAGGGTCAGCAGTTTAGGGTGTCCATGGATCAGTACAAGACAGAAGCTTAAGAGAGTAAGGGAGCCAGGGGACATCCACTCCACGCCACCTGCAACCTGCCACCAAGGCAGATGTTCTGAGGAGATAAAGAGAGCAGAAGAAGGGCACTGGAAGGACACCAGACTCTGAGAAAGAGGGGAATAAAATAGGTAGACGGGTAGGCAGAAGACAAAATAGCTCCTGGAGTTGTAACGTTAGGTCCAGATAAAATAAAAATAAAAACACTCAATGAATCTGATCAAACAAGAAAAGATAGAACTGAAGAGATGAAAAATAAATTGCATTGTGTTTGTCTAACCCTGCCTGATGGGATATCTGTGTAGCCTTATGGATGTGGCATGTAGGACTTTGTGATGATAATGCACCTAGGCGATGATAAATCATATGGCATAATTTTTGAATAGTTTACCATCTGCTAACACGCTGACACTAAAGGAAAGAGACTTGCAACCTACGTGATTTACTGTGCCCATTTTAGTGATTTGCATTTGCATTGCGTACTTATGACTTCATTGACTTGACAACATTAATCTATTTGATTACTTCTGGATTCAAATGTACATATGAAGATGCAGACATTACATTTGCAGTATTGGTTTTTTATACAAGATGAAGCAAAGCGACGGGTAGGACAGTATCAATGGGAGTATGCTGCACATTAATCACAGAATGATCTGTCTGAACTCATAATTAAAATGCTGTCATTACCGTTTTATCATTTTCATGCTTGAAATCACACCCGTCACTATGGGCGGGCCATAGGGGGGGCCAAGCCCGCCCCCAAAAATGCTTGTGCCCCCCCACTTGAGGCACAGATCTCTTAAAAAAATTACTTTCATTTTAATTTTATATGATCTTAGTTGCTAATTTTGGGTTGCATTAACGTTGCATTCTTTATCATTAAAACATTAAAAAAAATAAAGAAACAATGGTGTGATTTTGTTTGATTGATGGTAATCTATAATGCAACAGCCTATCATTGCCTTACTAAAAAGAAAGTTAGGCTACGTACGTGACGTTGCCTAAGTCAGTGTAGCCGCTCAACAGTTACTGCGCATTTTTGAAAGCTGGATGAGTTTTTGCCGGCTTACTCACTTCAGTTCTGTCGAGAAAGGGAAAGTGTTGCCTCCACTCAAAGTACCGGTAGGTTCAACGTCTCTGTGCGTGTGTATGTGCGTGTGTGTGTGTGTGTGTGTGTCTCATGACAATGCATATCCCTCTGTTGACTGCTTTAAAATGCAATATTTGAGAGATGCTTCTGGTGTTACATGTTGTATAGTCAAGTGTTTTATGGATATTCATAACATTGCTTCTATGTAATGTGGTGTAGGCTATAGGCTACCTGGTCATATTGCTGTTGGTTATGTTTAACGTGATGATTATGTGCTGTGCGAATAGAGTATACGATTATTATAAATATACGTACTGTAGGCTAATAATAATTGTGCCCTCCCATGCATTTCATATGCCCCCCTTAAGACTGAGGTCTGGTGATGGGTCTGCTTGAAATTTTGCCTCAGCTTTATTTGGAACTTTATCTACCATTTGAATTAAAAGAAATGGTTAATCCAAAAAAAAGATCTTCAGAATGCCATTATCTATTCACACTCATGTTGTTCCAAAATCCAAATATCGTTCTATATCAGCAGGGCTGTGATTCAGTCATAGGCATGAGACCACAGGCTATATCGGACGGCTACAAGTGTGATATTGTGTTTATACAACAGTTCGACGACACAAGTGTGTAAATAAATAAGAAACAACAACAGAGTGTCTTTAAAAGCCAGAAGTGCCTTGGTGGGAAAATACTTCCTTCCGCCATGGATTCAAATCAAGTAGAGTATTATGAGAGAGAGCGAGTGCATTACCTGCTGATATTCTTCAGGTCAATCTTATATTCATAATCACAAAAATTAGTTTGAATGTCCTCTGAGGAAAGCACTATCTTTGTCTTTGTCCTTTTAACAGTTAAGGGGATTTCCCATGAAAGCACATTTCAATGCATTTGTAAGTTGTGTCAAATAAGGTGTTGTTTAAAGTATAAAAAATTATCTTGTTTACGACCTTGTTTCAGTCCCTTTCAATATAAAAGAAAATAGGATACAATTCATAACAAGAAAAAACATGCAGCCCCATGCGCTTGATCTGCAATGTTCGATGTCTAACTTCACAATCAATGGACACATACAGTTTAATTTTAATAAATAAAGTATATAGGCCTATCTATAATAAATAGAAAATTAAACTGAATATATAAATAAATTGATAGTCCTGCTGCACGGGTTTTCGTAATTATTCCAGATAATATAACAAATAAATAATTATTGATAGGCCTAGGTACTTGTTAAAAGGGCTTTGTGTGTTTTATTTATTAGGTTATCTACGGTCAATAATAGAAAAAAAGAATGAACGAATTAATTAAAACGAATTGAATTAATAAATAAATAATAATATTGACGCACATGCTTTTCGGTCTCATTATTTCAACATCTCTCTCTCTCTCTCTCTCTCTCTCTCTCTCTCTCTCTCTCTCTCTCTCTCTCTCTCTCTCTCTCTCTCTCTCTCTCTCTCTCTCTAATAACTGCATTAATAACTGCATAAAGCCGGGGACACACTTACTCTAAGGCCAGTTATGACTGTAATTTGATACTTATGACTGATCATGCCCAAACGCGTGTTCAGCGTGTTCAGTCTGTGTTCACAGTCGGTGTTTAAGACCTGCTACAGTCGATGGAAACAGTCGGTCTTTGAATGTTTCAGCAAGTCGTAAGTGTGTCCCATCATTAGTCTGTTATCAGTTGCTCAAACCTCCGTTACTAACTCTAATGACGTTACCGTTACTAACTCTAAAAACTCCGCTTCGCGTCGTAACCGCATTACCACCTCGGGTGTGCATTATTTTTCTAATAATTCAACGGCCTGTCGTCAATTATTCCTTACTTATTAGTAGTTTCTGAAGTGTAATTATTCAAGTTCAGACAGATTGTCTTTAGCCCTATTCGCACGGGATTAGTTTTATCTGGGGACTTCGTGTGAATTAGAAATTACCCACCCACATCTGAATTTCGTGTGGCGCATTCGCACGGGATAAGTGAAGCCTGTGATTTTACTCGAATTTACTGACTTATCTCCCGGATATGATGTCAATAGGCTATTGCTTGGAAATGTCTAGTCGTTATTATAGGTCTAGCTGTATGATATATCATAAACAGAAGAATGTGCCTTACTGCACGCCGCTATACATGTCATTCATTTCCATCTAACCATTCTTTTTGTTTTTGCTCTTCTGATGGTTTTCAGCTTTCTCTTTCTGCAAATTGTATAGTTGTATGGTGTATAGCGCTATGACCCAGCACCCAAAATACTATCAAAACACTCCCACGCAGCCTCCATTCTTCGAGAAAGATGGATAAAAAAGCGCACAGGAAACAAAAACCTTGAATAAATTATAAACAACCCTGCCAAATCACCGAGATGCCGATTCGCACGGGACTAATTTTATCATAGGACCTCTGTGTTCGGCGAAATATGGTAGGTCATTTGCGGGGGAATTTTTACTTTACAAATTACAGACATGGCCAATTCGCACGGGATTAAGATCACAGACAACCACCGCAATTATTACAAATGACTAGAGGTCACCAGGTAATACTTATCCCGTGCGAATAGGGCTTTTGTCTCTAAATAGTTTAATACTGTTTATGCACCAGTAAATCAATCCAGTGACTAAACGATCAACTTCGCATTGTTTCTCCTAATAGCATTAAAATATATGTTATTCAAATTGTGATTAAAATATATACAGAAAGCGATCAAAGAACGTTCCCTTTACAATCGCTGATGCTCTCAATCACACAGCGTGAGTTTATCTGGATACTTGCCAAAACTCCCGTTATGTAATCAATGACGCTGTTACACTGCACAACAAAGCTCTTACTGTTTTAAATCGTGTTTCCATTGTTACTTATGGTGAAAGCATTCGTTAGAGTGCAGAAATCGCATTGATGAGATCACTGCATTCACGCGATCAGAAGACTGTCTGTCATCTTCTCAATGCTCATCACTGCAAACTTTCATGTGATGGGAATACAGGTCCTTCTAAAAAAATTAGCATATTGTGATAAAGTTAATTATTTTCCATAATGTAATGATAAAAATTAAACTTTCATATATTTTAGATTCATTACACACCAACTGAAATATTTCAGGTCTTTTATTGTTTTAATACTGATGATTTTGGCATACAGCTCATGAAAACCCAAAATCTCAAAATAAAAGACTCTCAAAAAATTAGCATATCATGAAAAGGTTCTCTAAACGAGCTATTAACCTAATCATCTGAATCAACTAATTAACTCTAAACACCTGCAAAAGATTCCTGAGGCTTTTAAAAACTCCCAGCCTGTTTCATTACTCAAAACCGCAATCATGGGTAAGACTGCCGACCTGACTGCTGTCCAGAAGGCCATCATTGACACCCTCAAGCAAGAGGGTAAGACACAGAAAGAAATTTCTGAACAAATAGGCTGTTCCCAGAGTGCTGTATCAAGGCACCTCAGTGGGAAGTCTGTGGGAAGGAAAAAGTGTGGCAAAAAACGCTGCACAACGAGAAGAGGTGACCAGACCCTGAGGAAGATTGTGGAGAAGGACCGATTCCAGACCTTGGGGGACCTGCGGAAGCAGTGGACTGAGTCTGGAGTAGAAACATCCAGAGCCACCGTGCACAGGCGTGTGCAGGAAATGGGCTACAGGTGCCGCATTCCCCAGGTCAAGCCACTTTTGAACCAGAAACAGCGGCAGAAGCGCCTGACCTGGGCTACAGAGAAGCAGCACTGGAGTACCCACAGTCAGTGATGGTCTGGGGTGCCATGTCAGCTGCTGGTGTTGGTCCACTGTGTTTTATCAAGGGCAGTGTCAATGCAGCTAGCTATCAGGAGATTTTGGAGCACTTCATGCTTCCATCTGCTGAAAAGCTTTATGGAGATGAAGATTTCATTTTTCAGCACGACCTGGCACCTGCTCACAGTGCCAAAACCACTGGTAAATGGTTTACTGACCATGGTATTACTGTGCTCAATTGGCCTGCCAACTCTCCTGACCTGAACCCCATAGAGAATCTGTGGGATATTGTGAAGAGAAAGTTGAGAGACGCAAGACCCAACACTCTGGATGAGCTTAAGGCCGCTATCGAAGCATCCTGGGCCTCCATAACACCTCAGCAGTGCCACAGGCTGATTGCCTCCATGCCACGCCGCAATTTCTTTCTGTGTCTTACCCTCTTGCTTGAGGGTGTCAATGATGGCCTTCTGGACAGCAGTCAGGTCGGCAGTCTTACCCATGATTGCGGTTTTGAGTAATGAAACAGTCTGGGAGTTTTTAAAAGCCTCAGGAATCTTTTGCAGGTGTTTAGAGTTAATTAGTTGATTCAGATGATTAGGTTAATAGCTCGTTTAGAGAACCTTTTCATGATATGCTAATTTTTTGAGACAGGAATTTTGGGTTTTCATGAGCTGTATGCCAAAATCATCAGTATTAAAACAATAAAAGACCTGAAATATTTCAGTTGGTGTGCAATGAATCTAAAATATATGAAAGTTTAATTTTTATCATTACATTATGGAAAATAATTAACTTTATCACAATATGCTATTTTTTTTAGAAGGACCTGTAGATCTAAATATAATGCCATAATCAACACTTCATGATTCGTTAATCTCAACAGCTGTACTAGTAAAAACGTAGTAAAAGTATTTGAGAGGGTTCCACATGTAATGCTTATTATGTAATGCCCCTTCAAACAGAGCGTTCAAATCAGAGGACTAAAATCAGGGTAGAAAATAGGCATTTATTTCTAAATTGTAAAACATTTTTGATGTAAAAATCATATTAACATTATAAGTGCATCTCAGGAAACATTTTTAAAAAATCCAATTAATGACCCCTTTAATGACTTTTAATGAGGTCAACAATCCACATGGTACCTTTGCTTCATCCACAGTCGTCATCAGCAGAAAAATTCCTTTCTATGAATGCATTGGTTGGTTATTTTCCCACTCTAGCTAATATGACGGCTTTTTAAACGTCAATCACAATTTTTACTATTATATTTCTTATTTTAGTATTGTAATTTCAGGGAATAAATAAATAAAACAGACATTATTGAAATCTGGAACACTGATTACGTCTTGCGGGACGCGGGAGAAATCTCCCAATTCCGGGACAATTCTAATCCCAATTCTACTATCTACATAACATTAGAATATCGCATGGCTGGAAAAGGCTCTCAGTAAATCAGATTTAAGAACCAGAAAGAACTGTTGTATCCACAAAATTTAAGCAAATGCACAACTAAAAAAGCCACAGAAAAAACATCAAGGACAGAATTAAAGGGTTAGTTCACCCAAAAATGAAAATTATGTCATTAACGACTCACCCTCATGTCGTTCCAAGCCTGTAAGACCTCCGTTCATCTTCGGAACACAGTTTAAGATATTTTAGATTCAGTCCGAGAGCTCTCTGTCCCTCCATTGAAAATCTATGTACCATATACTGTCCTTGTCCAGAAAGGCAATAAAGACATCATCAAAGTAGTCCATGTGACATCAGTGTTTTCAGTTAGAATTTAGTGTTCAGTGTTTTATTAGAATTTTCAGTATTCAGTTAGAATTTTTTGAAGCATCGAAAATACATTTTGTTCCAAAAATAACAAAAACGACGACTTTATTCAGCATTGTATTCTCTTCCGGTTCTGTTGTCAATCCGTGTTCATGAGTCCGCTGACGTAAGACGAGCTGACGTGTTATCTGGTGCGCCCAAGCTTCGTTTACAGTCTGAGGGAGAGGCACTCTGTAAACAAAACAATCTTCGCAAACATGTCTAAGGATTTCGACACAGGGGAAGACTTGCATTTTTTTTTAACCAGACATATTTATTTGAACCCGAATACACGGACGCACCAGATAACACGTCAGCAGCGTCTTACGTCAGCAGCGTCACTGGACTTGTGAACGCGGATTGACAACAGAACCGGAAGAGAATACAATGCTGAATAAAGTCGTCGTTTTTGTTATTTTTGGAACAAAATGTATTTTCGAAGCTTCAAAAAATTCTAACTAACCCACTGAGGTCACATGAACTACTTTGATGATGTCTTTATTGCCTTTCTGGACAAGGACAGTATATGGTACATAGATTTTCAATGGAGGGACAGAGAGCTCTCGGACTGAATCTAAAATATCTTAAACTGTGTTCCGAAGATGATCGGAGGTCTTACGGGCTTGGAACGACATGAGGGTGAGTCGTTAATGACATAATTTTCATTTTTGGGTGAACTAACCCTTTAAGTTTTTGGCAGAATGTGGGAAGTTATGTGTACATATATAAATGATATCTATATCTATATATATATCTATATATATATATCTATATATATATATATATATATATATATATATATATAATAGACAGAGAAAAAATATTTAATTCCCAGGAAACTAATTTTAACTTCATAAGAATGCAGGGTGGAGAAAGAAAGAGAAAGGGAAATAAAGGACATGGATCACTGCTCACATTCCTTATATTAGTCTCAATCTCATGCATGGACACATTGGTATTCAGCTGAGCTTGGGGTACATAACTGAATGCTGGGGGACTGAACCTTTCTACCCCTCAGTCATTCACCTCAGTTTTCCCACCTCTCCCTCTCATTTGTTTCCAACAGGCTATTTTGTTTCCTCCGCCTGTCCCTTCCCATCTCCAGCTGTGAGGGTCAAACAGGTTTCTGATGAAGCAAGATTTGACCTTTCCCTCAGATTCATCTCACAGATGAACTGCTGCTAAATAGATGCCCTTCCTGCTGAATGAAAGAGGAGGAAGCCTAAACAAGTCTCAAACCTGATGTCTGGATTTGAGATGATGCCGATGGTGGAGCCCGAAATGACTGTGTGCACACACCACAGCGACATGATTACAGCTGACCTTCAACAGGCCATTTGCTGATGTAAATCCATATGAAAAATGTGAAGTGATGGATGTGTTTCATATAGTGTCAAGGTCTTTAGGAGACTGAGTGAAAGATGCGTGAGCTGTGTCATTATGCGTATTAAAGCACTATGCTTCTAAAAAGATCTAATGAACAGCATGAACACATAGCCAGAGTACCTTTGTTCTTGAGGAGGGGAAAATGGGATCATGTAGGCCCATTTCTATTCTTTATAATACACAAAGGCAGCATAAATCCTTATATAGACTATAGAAAACGATCGAAACAATGCAATGGAAAAAAATCTACTAAACTAGAACAACCCCATTTCTATTGATTGAACAGGTACAATCTGGCTTTATCATCCTACTTAGGTCATCCATGTATAATTATTATATATATATATATATATATAAAGTCCCTTTCAAGGAAAGTCTGTTAACTCGGCGGCCATATTTGCAATACCTCCGGGCAGCTATTTCAGGCATCCAAGACCAAGTCCTGTCTATTTGAATGGGGGAATCCTGAAATCTCAAATAACATAGGGAAACGGGTCAATTTAGCGCAAAGGGAATTCATTAATTAATTTATAGGGAATTTTGAAAGAATCACTTATTTTATCATCCAGCGTTCACTTGAAAGGGAAGTAACTATCAGCTCTGCAGCGGATTAATATCCAAACTATAGTGAAAACACTATTTATTAGCAAGGTAACTAGATCATCAGTTTAAGACATTAAATTCGTAAGCACATAACACATGACACTTCTCTTATAACACACACACACACACACAACGGAACTTTTTTTCAACGGAAAAGAAAAGAGTATCATCTTTTGTTCAGATGTGGCCGTTTCTCCTCCTCTCACCATAAATTACACGTTATCTGAGTCACTTAACTTTCTCGCTGTAGCAAAGTACAATTTAGACATGGTTTCTATACTGAGAATACAATACATTTTACACAGATTTCATTCAAGTCATCTTCTGAGTTATGAGCAGATGATCATACTGGTAGGAAACAATAAAAACTTTCAGTCAAGCATTCAATACTTACAGATACTGCATGAATTATGTGTGATCTAGGCATAATAGTCACATATTTAGGTTGTAGACATGATATAGAATTATGCAGTTGAACGATGTTTGATTATAAGTCCAACTAGCAATGTTTTAAAATGATCTGATGCATTTTGAGCATATAAAAGCAGTCTATGTGTTTTTTAAAGAGATTTCCATGAGAGGTCACTCTGAGGTCTTTAAGAAGAAAAAGGTCTGGTTTATATATCTGTTTTTTGTGGGGGGTTATTCGAATGAATAATAATAATAATCTTTATTTTATATAGTGCCTTTAAAAGTTGCATCTCAAAGCACTCTACATAAAAATAATGAGGTAAAAGACACACACAACAGTCAAAAAAAAAAAAAAGCCAATATAATAACAAACAAAATAATAACATGGATCACATAAAAGCTACCCTAAAAAAGTAAGTTTTAAGGGACGATTTAAAAGCACCAAGGGATTCCTAATCTCAGAGGGCAGGGAATTTCACAATTTAGGAGCCAAAGAAGAAAAAGCCCGATCACCCATAGTTTTTAGGCGTGTTGTTTGGACAGTTAAAAGACCAGCTTCAGAAGAGCGTAGAATAGGGTGATAATTTCCGATCTGCTCACAGAACTCACACATATTTCAAATCAGCAACAAAATCTGACATTAAGTGTCCCATAAATGTTGTTTCTTATGCTCAAATAGCATTAAAAAGCTTATTTTTATAAGCTAGTCAAGCCAATGTGCATGTGCAGTCCTTAGCACGAGTCTCCGGTTTCTATGGAAACCAGTTTCTAATGGCAGCTGCAGTGACGCAATGACTTTATCAAACAGCAATTGGCTTTTTTACTTAGAAGGCAGGACGTATTACGCCATATTGCATGTTTCAGTTTCTCCCATTCATAATTAATAGAAGTGAACCGTCTTTCTATATCTATAGTCTTTGGGATTACCTACAATAGTCTGGCATGACGCTAGTCATCTAACTATAACTAATGAGCTTTCTTCTGTGACATCATAATCCAGGGTCCCACAGCATCCTATACTGTGGCACGACTTGGCACTTCTGATGCTGTCAAAATGATCTTTTCTTGGCTCTCCAGCTCAGTAACATTGGAAACAGTCAGAGTCATTGCCCTAAAGCTAATTATATTTCAAAAAGTGATTTCAGCAGAACATGTGCTGTATGGATGTGGATTTCATTAGAGAGTCCATAGTGTCATTGTTATTCATGATATGAAGTAAAAAAAAAGAAAAATCCTCAGTGTATTATAAATAAAAATGTCATACTCCATCGACAGGATGAGGTCCAGACATCACCCTATTATTCACAGTCTTAATGACTAAATAACTTTATGCAAGATCGAAGACAACTGTATATCGGCATGGGAATTATGGGCAAGAATGACACATCTGACAGGAATAACCTCTCTTTAACTTTGATAAGGCGTCATTAACATGCATGGTCTATGACTTTCATACAGTAATAAGAATCCAATCTCTAATGATACTGGGGAAAAACACGACACATTACTCACCTAGGTGTCTTTAAAGTACATTGGGGTTGGTAAGGGAGAGCTGTCATTGTGCAGATAGCTGTCATGCCATTGATATGAAACCTCATGTGTGCAGACTGGCAGGTTGGAGAACATGTTCACTGAACACTACTGTGTGGCTTTCAGAGTGACTGGGAACCCTGTGTCACTATGCTGACTACTGATGGAGGCAGTGCCAGAGGGCATATCCCATTGCTTATTCTCACAAACCCCACCGGCCTTCAGTGAGAAAGGTGGTTGAATAGAAATGCCAGCCTTACATACACCTAGAAGCTGCTGTTACCACTGTCACCTGCCAATCTTGTGTGCCTTATGCTGTCTGAACTTTTATGTCCATCACTGAAGCAATCATTCTGGTTATATTACACAAAAACCAAGCAAACAACAACTATATCTAGTTGTTAAACATGCCATCCTCCTAAATACGTCCTATGCGGTATTAAAGGAGTATTTCACCCAAAAACAATAATTCATCATTTACTCACCCTCACAAACCTGATTTTATTTCTTTATTTTAATTTTAGTTTAAGAGGTAGTCATTTTGTTATGTGATCTTATTTTTTATTTAGCTTTTGTCACGAACGTGCTGATAAAAGCTCACGAAGACGAGGAAGAACAGGATCTTCCACAAAACTTTGTAAAATCTTACAAAATATACTTTTCACATGCTATACTATTGACGAAGACGAACAAACACTGAGGGAGAACTGAAGGCTTAAGTACACAGAGCAAAATGAGATAATTAACGAGGAGATTGAAAAGACACAGGTGAATGGCATTACTAATTAAACAGACTGAGGCAAACTAGATCTCAGGACAGAATCAAAAACACAATGCAAACAACAGAACAGGGTATACTCATTACAGCTATATTTTCACTTCAGCTTTAGAAATTTTAGAACTTCAGCTAAAACTTGTTTATTTCAGTAAGGTGCAGAGGCAACATTTCTAGTTTTTTTATCAAAT
Organism: Gila orcuttii; assembly: GCA_026230005.1. Lineage (NCBI taxonomy): Eukaryota > Metazoa > Chordata > Actinopteri > Cypriniformes > Leuciscidae > Gila > Gila orcuttii. The sequence continues at coordinate 16,575,864 of JAPDVR010000023.1, read as the reverse complement.
ACTTTTAATAGTTTTTGTTTACCCTTTTAAACCGGCTGTGTCGTTGCCGACACATACCAGCAAGCTGTATTTGTTTTACCGTAACTCTTCAACCGTTTGCACTATTAAAACCATTCAAATTGCCCCTGACAGTAGACAGCATGCGCTTTTCGGCAATATATGGCTTATTATTACGGTGATTTCATGCTTTCCGTCAGCAAATGATAGCAGCTTTCTGCACTGTAAAAAATGATTATATGGCAAAGTAAATAAAACAGGAAAAATCATGTATCTTTTGCTGAGAATCATTTTGTGAAAATGAAAACTTTAGAATATTAAGTAAATCCTAATTATAAACAAAATTTTTACTTGTAAATATAAGACATCCAACAGACAAGTAAATTTGACTTCTGACTCGCTGGCATATTTACACGCATTAATTAAGTAAATAAGTAAAATTTACGTCCGCTAAGAAAGGAATCTGCGCATGCGCGGAAGAGGGATTTCCAATCTCCACTCCATCTGCTCTCGACAGGTAAGCAACAGTAAAAAACTGCATTATATTATGGATTTTCAGATGTAATTTATTCAGTAAATGTAACTTAATTCAATGATTGTGTTGTCATCACTTAATTCTATACATTTGAAAAGTTTAATGATCTTAATGACGAGTTAGCTTCGTAAGACGCGTTTGCCATTTTTTTCTCAGTTTTAAACTTTACGTTTTACACAAGTAAGTTACGCCTAAAAACCATGAATATGTTACTTAAATCATGATCTTTTAGTTTAATATTTGTTATTTTGTGTGCAATTTTCTTTATAGATGACAAATATCGTGGCCACGAATTAACAATAAGTGAGCAGGTTTTCGTTCCCTCATCGTGGACAATATAATTCATTCCCTCATTCATTTACTAAATCATGCATACTATCTATTAAATGGTCCCTGCTTTTACTAAATCATGACCACGTTGTAAATGACAATAATTTGTTGCCTTATTTAAATCAAGACGAGTGAAAAATGAGTACTCTCAAATTCCTAATTCGTAGCCATGATATATTTATCATTAATGTGAGGAAATGGCTACGAGAGTAAGGTCATGCAGGATGTTTTCAATGTTTATGATTTGGTATGAGTGAAATGAATAGTGTGAATGCAAATTAATTAACTTTTAATTTATAAGTATTTGCTGTTTACTGATTATTTTTTCTTTTTTTTTTTCTTTTCTTAATTTCAGGATATTTCTCAAATGCATTCAGTCGTTTATGCCTTCGTTACTGTAAACTGGTTGAGAGGGACAAAGAGAGAGACCGAACACACTGAATTGTGTTTCCAAAGTGATCTTAAGCATTATAGGTTTCTGTAGATGCTTATTTCTTAATAAATTACTCTTAACTGCACATTGTCACAGTATTATTTTGTCACATTATAAGAGTAACATTTAATTTAAAATAATTACCAGCACTGCATAAAATAGTTTTAAAAAAACAAATAGTATTTGTTAAAAAACAAATAGTTTTACTTAATTATATTAATTACATCAGATTTGTAAGTAAAAATTACTCAATATAATTTAACAGGCCAAATTGTATGTACTTATTCACTTTGTTAATTTTACTCGGCTTAGTTAAGTAGATTACTTAATTTCCATAAATGTAATATTTGTGCAAAAACTTGCCAAATAAAAATTGAGAAATTCTACTTGTTTTTCTCAGTGTGGCAGAGCGGGAAGGAAGGATTTGAATGGAGAGATACTGTCACGGTGGGACCGGGAATAATTCCGTGGATTCAAGTGCAGAGAAGTGTTTTAATAGGACAAAACATAAAAATAAACAAACCAAAACTAAATCCAAAAACAGACAAGGCAATCCAAAAACAGACAAGGCAAGAACAGGCACAGCAAACAAAAACGCGTAACAAATACAACGAACGAGCACAGGACAGCAAACACAGGAAGACTAAATAGGGAGGCAAACAAAGGAGGGTAACGAGACAGACAGGTGGAGCAATTAAACCAATAATCAGATAACAAGGGGGAGGGATTAAACAATGACAAGAGCACATGGCTCAAAATAACAAAACACCCATGTGCATAACAAGACAGGACAGACATGTGACATAACCCCCTCCCTACGGAGCGGCTACCAGACGCTCCATCCGACCCGGGCGGGACAGGAGGGACAGGCCAGGGGGGAACAGGAGAGACAGACCAGGGCAAAACACACAACACAAGAGTTCAGGAGGGAGGTGGAATGGTGGAGGATCAGGGGGAGGGATGGGGGGCCAGGTCCATGAGAGGGAACAGAAACAGGGGGTGATGGTTTAGCCGGGGGCCAGGGCGAAGCAGACAGTCCATCGGGCGGCCAGGGCGAAGCAGACAGTCCATCGGGCGGCCAGGGCGAAGCAGACAGTCCATCGGGCGGCCAGGGCGAAGCAGAAGACCCCTCGGGCGGCCAGGGCGGTGAAGACCCCTCGGGCGGCCAGGGCGGTGAAGACCCCTCGGGCGGCCAGGGCGGTGAAGACCCCTCGGGCGGCCAGGGCGGTGAAGACCCCTCGGGCGGCCAGGGCGAAGCAGACGACCCATCGGGCGGCCAGGGCGAAGCAGACGACCCATCGGGCGGCCAGGGCGAAGCAGACGACCCATCGGGCGGCCAGGGCGAAGCAGACGACCCCTCGGGCGGCCAGGGCGGTGAAGACCCCTCGGGCGGCCAGGGCGGTGAAGACCCCTCGGGCGGCCAGGGCGGTGAAGACCCCTCGGGCGGCCAGGGCGGTGAAGACCCCTCGGGCGGCCAGGGCGGTGAAGACCCCTCGGGCGGCCAGGGCGGTGAAGACCCCTCGGGCGGCCAGGGCGGTGAAGACCCCTCGGGCGGCCAGGGCGGTGAAGACCCCTCGGGCGGCCAGGACGGTGAAGACCCCTCGGGCGGCCAGGGCGGTGAAGACCCTTCGGGTGGCCATGGCGGTGACGACCAGGGCGAAGACGACCACTCGGGCGACCACGGCACAGGAACAGAACCCGGCTCAGGAACAGCAACAGACACTGGCTCCGGCTCGGCAACAGACACTGGCTCCGGCTCGGCAACAGACACTGGCTCCGGCTCGGCAACAGACACTGGCTCCGGCTCGGCAACAGACACTGGCTCCGGCTCGGCAACAGACACTGGCTCCGGCTCGGCAACAGACACTGGCTCCGGCTCGGCAACAGACACTGGCTCCGATTCAGGAACAGACAATGGCCCCGGCTCAGGAACAGACACCAAAACTGTAACAGTCACAAGAACAGACACAAACACAGAAACAAACACTGGCTCTGGCGCTGGAACAGGCACTGGCTCTGGAACCGGCATTGGCTCTGCCTCCGGCTCTGGAACAGGCATTGGCTCAGCCTCCGGCTCTGGAACAGGCATTGGCTCTGCCTCCGGCTCTGGAATGGGCACTGGCTCTGCCTCCGGCTCTGGAACAGCAGACCCTGGCTCCGACTCTGGGACAGGAGACACTGGCTCCGGCTCTGGGACAGGAGACACTGGCATGTCCAGAATCCGAGCCAGACGCTCCAGATAGTCTAGGTCCATGAAGGCACACGGAACATGAACAGTCTCTCGCTGGGCAGACGTGACGTGAACAGTCTCTCGCTGGGCAGACGTGACGTGAACAGTCTCTCGCTGGGCAGACGTGACGTGAACAGTCTCTCGCTGGGCAGACGGGACGTGAACAGTCTCTCGCTGGGCAGACGGGACGTGAACAGTCTCTCGCTGGGCAGACGGGACGTGAACAGTCTCTCGCTGGGCAGACGGGACGTGAACAGTCTCTGGCTGGGCAGACGGGACGTGAACAGTCTCTCGCTGGGCAGACGGGACGTGAACAGTCTCTCGCTGGGCAGACGGGACGTGAACAGTCTCTCGCTGGGCAGACGGGACGTGAACAGTCTCTCGCTGGGCAGACGGGACGTGAACAGTCTCTCGCTGGGCAGGCGCAGGTCTCCTTCTCCTCCTCCGTCCTTTCTGACGGATGTGTGGAAACTCGGGGCTGGCTAAAACCATCGATGAAGTCCCCACGCTTGACGGATCCAGTGATGATGACTCTGCTGCCCTCCTTTCCTCATTCCTTTGAACGCACATGGATAAATATTTAAACAAAGAAATCCCATTCTCCCTCTCCGCAGGAGAAAGTTCGCTCCGCTGAATCCACATGGGCTCGTTCGTTCTGTCACGGGGGGACCGGGAATAATTCCGTGGATTCAAGTGCAGAGAAGTGTTTTAATAGGACAAAACATAAAAATAAACAAACCAAAACTAAATCCAAAAACAGACAAGGCAAGAACAGGCACAGCATACAAAAACGCGTAACAAATACAACGAACGAGCACAGGACAGCAAACACAGGAAGACTAAATAGGGAGGCAAACAAAGGAGGGTAACGAGACAGACAGGTGGAGCAATTAAACCAATAATCAGATAACAAGGGGGAGGGATTAAACAATGACAAGAGCACATGGCTCAAAATAACAAAACACCCATGTGCATAACAAGACAGGACAGACATGTGACAGATACAGGTTAGAGTGTTTTGGATTGCATAAAATAATAAGAGATGAACAAATACATGGCGAATGAAGTAGTAGACAGCAGAAGAGGGGATTTTTTATTTTTTATGAAACTTGGGAGGCGGATAGCCATTATTCTTTCACGCATCTTATCATGTGTATGTGTGCGTGCCTATGTAAGTATGCATTTGTAAATGTGTGCGTGTATGAAAAAAAAAGTGTCTGGCCAATAACTGTAATTTGTTGAAAGCCAATTTCTTTCTGAAAAAGATGACACCTTGCACATGAAGATAGCACATTGTTTTAGAATTTTACAGTAAAAAAAAAAACTAAATATGTGAAAAACACCTATTTTAGCTTCAGGTTCTAAAGGGTTAACAATAATTTAATGATATTATCCAATACCAATAAAAAAAAATCATAATAATAATAAAACATCTCTAAAATCATCCGATGGCCAAAATGGTAGTAATATATTGTGGATCCCTACATAAAATAATGATAAATGAATAACGACTCGACCCAAGCTGTGAGTTTTTCGATGAACTGTTCATTTGACGTAAACTGCCACATGTGTGCATGAGCTCTGCTTGACAGAATAAACAACCAAAAATGAATTAATACAGACATTCAAAGAACACCCATTTATACATACATAGGCAGTACTGTTTATAGAGAGATAGTCTGCTCAAGGAAGAAAGATTTATATGCAGCGTACACTGTGCCTAAACGCTTTTAAAAGAATTTGTAATACAAGGCAGTTACAGTAGCAAATTAATATTAGAGGGGTTTTTTTGTATATACAGCCAAGTGACTCATTGAGCTTGGAAATAACATGCAATTAAAGCCTTTAAAATCAGTCCCACGGCCTCCAGACTCCCATATATAAAACATAAATTTGAATCTGAATTTGCTCTCCCCTGAGAGCCTATCAATGCAAAAAGCAAGCACAATTCTTCTGACGCACATTTACCATTGGGTTCAATTCTTTCTACATTTGCCCTCATAAAAAAAAATAAAACTTGATCTTCTTCTGTCGCAGATGCCAAATTAAACTTCAGAGACGTCCTACGAGGACACGAGAACTTCCATTTTAATTAAATAACATTTTTAATGAGTGGCGAGGAACAAAATGAAAATAATAAATATGTGAATTATGCACATATCACCAAGATAAATCATAGCGTTACCCCATCTGCTGTAGATTTTCGCTCAATTAGTCCTAAGCACATAGTGTTTTCCGAAAGCACAGTTTGGCATAATGGGATGAGCCATTGTAAGCCAGTAATTCACGCCTGGAGTTATTGAAGTAATGACTCTGCGGTGCCATATAGTGCATGAATGTTTATTGAAATGACACAAAACTATATCAAGTCTGAGCACCTGTGAAATTGAAGTTTGTAATATATTGCTGTCATAAAACAACAGCTCAAGAGTGTTTATTGAGGTATTGTGTCGAGAGAAAAAAAGGTCTGTTCACTCTGCAATTCACATTGGTGGGTGTGAATATGTGTATGAGCAAGTATGAAAATGCTTTACAGTACCTCCTCTTTTGTTTAGCTTGGCGTATCCAGGTGCATAGCCACTAGTGAACACTGAGGAGCTGGTGAAGGCATTATGGGGGAGTGGTGTGACCAGAGCTTCATCACATTTTTCTGTTGAAGAAAAAGAGAGAGAGAGAAAAAAAAAACATTACGATCACACGAAATAACACAACATAAAGCAGTGAAGCAGCACTTAAATTTCAAATTTATTTTAGGAGAGTGAAAGCACCCTTGCCAAAAGATGCAGGAAGAAATGAGAGATGCCAATGTTTACTGAGCTGAGATGCACATCATGGCAGACCTTTCTGACTGCAGGCTCCATTAACACCAGCATATTAAAGAGTCAAAGCATTTAGAGGATGGAGGCTGTGCTCTCGCTGGTCATAGGTCTGAGGGCTTCACGGTTACAAGGCTAAAATGCCAAGACAAGTAATCTCTTCCAGTAGATATGAAGAAAATTAACACTGAGCTGGTTTTAGTCGTCATGTTCATGAAAACGCAAGATATGTGGCTTGATGTGTTGTAAAAATTAGTGGGCGACGTGCACAACAAACACCCTCAAATTATAAAAGTGTAGCACCAGGACTGGCATATTCAACAACATGTCTCTATAAATAATGATAATGTTCACTGCAAACACTGTGATAGAGTGTTAAAGGTAAATGGCAAAATGCCCAGTGTAGCAATGTGTTATTGTTTGACTTAAAGACAAATGGTGATTTGTTTAAAAGCTGAGTTTTATGCTTCACAAAATGTACATGGATAAAGGGTTAGAAATGGAGAGAATAAAAAAAGGATACACGTCTTATTAAAATACTCTAATCATATTTGTATGTAACAATAAATTTTATTTTATATAAATATAATTTTATATACTATAATAAATATTATTATATGATTTAGTATATAATATAAAATGTATATAACTTTCATAATATTTATTATAATAAATATTTTTATACAGTATATTATAGACAATGTTCAATATTTTATTGTACATTTAATACAAAATCCCGATACTTACATTTCTTTCACGCTACTTCAATTTCTTTAAAATTACTTCACTTTATCTTTCTTTCTTTTTATTAACCTGTTATCCTTCACGAGGACGCCGACACACTGAATCGTTCTTGGTTTAAATAGTTCAAAGTTACTATCACATTTAATATTATTACCTTGACAAACTATGCATCATTAAAAAGATATAAGACTCAAGTTTAAGTATTTGACCACTATTTTATTCTGAGAAACTTATACTGACAGTTATGTATTAATTTGTGTCAGGAGTTATGTAATGAAAAAATTAGTCGATACCTTAAATTGTCCAAAAAAAATAAATAGGCTATATCATGATTATGGTATTATTTGCAATTGTCAGTGTTTAGCGATTTAATGGATTGATCAATTTTTGTAACAATCAACCATGAAAATTCCTGAAAATTTTCATTCCTAATGTGATGCATACACTGTAAAAAAAAAATCAAAGTTGAAAATAAAACAAATATTATTGGATTACATTTGACAAGAAACCAGTCTTTCTACTTCCAATTCAGTGTTATTTGCCATTTCTTTGTAATTAGTTGTTAAATTTACTAGCACTATTATACTCTACACTATTTTTTTTTTTTCAGTGTACACTTGACATACAAGTGATTAAAAAATCATAATGAGACAAAGAGCGCCAAATGCTTTTCCAAATGTGTACCAAATAAGATTTCATGCTGTTGTCCTTTCTCATACATCAGTGTATGCCAAACGGGACAACTATCTGAATGACAAATGGAAAGAAATGATATGTCATATGCAAAGACAACTTCCAGTTACAAACTGTCCCAGAAGAGCCACAGAAATGACTGATACCAGTTTGGGGTATTCAATATGAAAATATTTGCTTTCAGCCATTCACTAACAGAAACCCTGGACGGAGAGAGGACTTCCTCATACTGTATGTGAGAAGGGCAGACACATCTGACATCAGATTCTAATGAGCATCTGCCATGTTCAAACAATATTTAGCAATTTGTCTCCAAATCCCAAGTCAAATCAGTCTTTTGACCAGGAGTATCAAACAGAAATGCATTCACATATGGCTGTCTAAACCAAGATCTACATCTTTTATAACTCTTGTTCTCACCAGACAATCCCCATTACTCAGAGGACACACGGAAACAGTACACTCTGTCATTTGTGCCTTCTCAACCTGTTGGTGGATAGCAGAAATACCCAATTACAGTTGACATTATAGTGTCAAACCGGCATAATTACTGTCATCTGCATTGCATTACAGTGACAGATGGAAAACAAACAATTAATGATTTAGGAAAATAAAGCATTATAGTTTCTCTTGAGAACCCAGTGCTAAAACATGTAGACTTGCTTCAGGGAGTAAAGATGAGCATCCAATCATCTACGTCAACTGAAAAAAATTTAATTCTTGCAAAAAAATCGTACTGACTCTTTTGAACGGTAGTGCACGTCCTGAAGACTCAAATAAGGCTATGATGATCCTGAAGGTCTGTGATTGTTTACTCTAAATACAGTTCAGTGAGAGAAAGGTAAGGAGAAGTTAGAAAAGACAGAGTGCAAAAGATGCTGTAGCTTAGTGGTTAAAGATCTTGGCTCTGTAACCAAAAGGTTCAGAACCCTGCCAAGAGCCATCATCACTGCGTCCTTGAGCAAAGCTATTAACCTGAGGACGTCACAGGGATTGACCCCGTAATAAATGTACTGGATATTTGGATAAAAGTTTCAGCTAAAAGAAGGACAAAGCAAACCAGAGGTATGCCAAGATCTGGCCTGTAAAGCCGATTTAAAATGAACTGATCATGTCTTTAATTTACTGAAAGTGAAAAATCAAAGAAAGAGTCACTGGTCTGTCATAGATACACTTTCAGGCTAAATCTTCATGGAATGAGCCAAAGATTTTCCGAAGCTATTCCGATAATTTATGAGTATGCCTTCATGAGGTTCCTATCTATTAGTTGCCAAGCGTCACTGCTGTCACAGCACTATAATTCGCTTTGTAGAAGCTTAAACTAGAAACGTATGTGTCATTATTAGTTTGGAAGCTTATGGTCATAATTTTGGCACGGAAAGCACAAAGGACTGTTTGGCTTGCGAACACCACAAAGGAGCATCCAGGATCGGCTCAGATAAAAGGAAAAACGAGATGGATCGTATATCAGGATCGTGGCAAAGACACATTACTGAGAGACCTGCAAATCGTTGTTCGATCCTAAAACAAATTTCACTGTATTCCAAAGAGAAAGACGAAAGAGAAGCATGTCACAAAATAGATTTACTTGTCCATGTGACATTTTCCTCTGCACAAATATCTCTGCCCTGAGCAAATAGCACAACTGTCTCAGACGATCACCGGCAGAATGACCAAAATCATGACATATCTTATCTAGCATTCATTCACAGTATGTCAGCTAATTTTTCAAATCAGACAAAGAGGAACTACTACATTTTTATGATTCATTTAAGTCTGTACTATTCTCATTATCTTGGTTCATTTGGCGTAGTATTGAGTGTTCAAAATATGCTATTTTAAATTATTTTCCCTATCCGTTGTTCTTAACTCTACATAACTGTATTTTCTGAACAGACTTTCAGTGGGAAACACTGCTGGTTGTTATTGGCGGGTTATGAGTCCGATTCACCTTGCCCGAGGAAGGCACATCACTTTAATAGGCAGCATGTTCATTATCTCATGATTCTCTCATTTACAGAGCTCTTCCGTCCTGCCAAGACTGCCTTTTTCACAAAGTATTTAAAGCCTGTTTTATGTAAAATTAGTTTTCTCACAGTGTGTGTGCCACGATAACAGTGAAAGGCACCTGTGCAATGTTCTGGTGATTAAATTAAATCCAGAAAATTATATATGCTTCTCCCTAATCAGTTTACTAGCTGGAAAAACTGAAATATTCGACATAAGCATCTGAAGATCGGCTCACATCATCACATCAGCTGTCTTTTTGTTTTATTGTTTGCACATTAGATATATACATCAGGCCATAACACATTTTTCCACACAGTTTTGGGACATTGGATGTTTTTGCAAAGTTTAGCTGGGATGTTTGTTTAATGCTTGAATCTTTCACATGATGAACACTGTGTGTGTGTGTGCTCAGATAAATTAACAAATAAATATATTTAAATCAAATCAAATCATTCTCGTCAAATTCAATGATTCTCATCATTCATGAAATCAAAACGTAATATCACACCCTGGCCCGCCTTCACAAACACGCTTCCCGACGTTATGTTCTCCGTCACGGTTCTGACTTGAGTGCATCTACGTGGGTTCACGCATACAGTCCTTCCTCCCCCCTGAACGCCAGCGATTACACATGAGTGAAATGCACTTACGCTGGTTGAGCGCGGTAAAGTTAGTATATTCGCCGGACATTTATTTTCCCTTGCCACTGTTCTAAAGGGTCGGCAGTCTTACAAATATATCAATAGCAGGATTTGTTTTAACATTATGTAACCACCGTATATCGACATGAAATATTCATTCAAAATCCCCTACGTGCATTAATTCTGCATAATTATACCTGAGAATGCTTTGACGCGTTTCCACAGCTCATGATGCCTAAGGGAACTTCTGCCAGTTCCACCAACTGCGGTAAACGTAGCCTATAATTTGTAATATTTAAAATTACTTTTAACATAGAAACAGACGTTTTCAAATTCCAAAGCGTGTAGAAGGTTCCTATTGGCAATATTGACTTAGGCTACAGCTTTCCTGGTAGCCTTGAGTAAATTAACTTTTCTAAGAAAATGATTAAAGCATATAAATATCAGTTGAGCCTAGGGTTGGGTATTGGTTGGGTTTTATCCGATACCAGTACCTACTCGGTATTTTTTAAATGGTTCCGGTGCTTAAACGGTTCTTGAACGGTACTTAAGAAAAGGAAACCGCACACACCTTGTCAACAAATAATACCATTTTATTTACAGGGCCAAACTGGACACAATATTAACTGAAATCTTTAAACATTATCAAGTAACATATGATAATAATAATAAATAAACCAATATAAAATAAAAATTCACATTTAGGCTACATAATATCAAATAAAACATTGTATCAAACAATGTAATAATACTGGAGATTAATAGAGATTATTACCAGGGTAATCTAATCTCGACATGGCTCCAGGTTCCCATGTTTTGTCTGCTTGAACCAGTCATGTAATGCCGGGCGTACACCAAAGGATTTTCACAGTCCCAGACTAAAGACCGGCATTCTTTAGGAATCTTACTGGAGTCTCGGCGCGCTCCCGTCGTCTCGATCGTTAAATGTGAGGTGATAATCTGCAGTCCGCGACCCGATTTATGCCAGTCTTTGTCTAGTCTTTCATATCAAACATGTTTGATATTATCGCAAGTCCTAGCGTAGTCATAGTGACGAAAAACAATCAACAACCAATAAAATCGTTCTCAGAAAACAGTAAGCCATCAGTCACAACAAAGTAACATGTCGACGGACGTGGAAACACAACGAGCGCCAAGTAGGCGAAAATGGCCATGGATAAAGAGGAGCGCCTTGTCGAGCTGTGGGCAGAGCAGCCGTGTCTTTTTGATGTAAACTGCGATTCATACCACGACAGAGTGGAAAAAGAAAAGAAGTCTGTTATCTGGTTAAAAACCGGTTGCTCCCGAACCGTGCCGCGGTTCGCGTGAATGTGAAAGCAACACGGACTCGGGTGCGCACTTGTTCAGGAAATAAAGTAACCTGCGCATGCGTTTTAGCTTATTGTGATGTATTCAGTTAAATAAAACACTTGTAAGGGATGATAGTGTTGATGATTTACCTTGGATACGAGCGAGAGTGAGCCTGCAGTGTAGCCTATTCGTGCATTGCGCGTGGGATCAGGGCAACAAAGTTGGAAATCCACTGTCTCCTCAAAATAGTCCGTTAAATAGCAGCGAATTAATAAAAGAAAAAAACAATATTGACCCACGTTCTGTTTTCTATCATGCGCCGTGCACGTTTGCGATGACGTCATATGCACGCAAACGCACAAGGGTTCGATCGAATCAAGTTGAGTGTGAAACCAGACCAACGCTGCGGGAGGTGCCGGGAACAAATGCGCTCAGGCTCGGACCGCAGCAAACGAGCCCAGTGTAAAAGCCCCCTATCACTGCTGAGCATGATGGGAGGAATTTGGTGGGAATAAAAAGCTAAAATAATCTAGTTGTAGTCTTGTAAATAGTGTCACTACAAGATTCAGTGTTTGTAAAATCTTTAGTCTGAGACTAAAAACTGTGAACCCAGGTCTTTAGATGTGAGCTGATGATCTTATAAAGTCTTTTCTAAATCTTTTCAAAGTCTTTAGGTGTACGCCCAGCATTAGTTATCTCGTCGTTATACTAGTTACGGCAGCGCTTAGCTTGGCGAGTTTGGTATTTCATTCCCACTGCGTCTTAGCTACGCGGTGTTGAGTGAACTTATGAAAGAGAAAGTCTCTGGTTACTGGTGTAACCTATGTTCTCTGAATAGGGAACGAGACGCTGCGTTCGCTGCCAAGCTCCTCGCGCTGCCGACAAGCTTCCTTTTTCGGCAGAGAAATCTGAGCAGAATATAGCGCGCCAATATAATATGACGACTTAAGAGCGTCGAGGCGGTGCCCGCGCCATCAGCCAATGAATTGGCGTGATTCTATATGGGCTTCAGACAATCGGCACAAAGAGGGCGTTCTGACACGTAATTTTACACTGATGCCCGCAAATTAGTTCAAATCTCCCGGAATCAAGAGCGAGCGAGCGAGCAAGAGCGCGCATGCGAGACAGAAGAGACTATGCTCCAAGCCATATAGCGCGCGCACGGCGGAGAGGGAGAGAGCGAGAGACCTTGCGTTTGTGTGCATGCGTGTGTGCCTCATGAAGCGCATGCAAGACAGAGAGTCAGGCACCGAAATTGGGCACTGAAATTAAATCGGGTCCCCATAAAACATGAAAAACCCAAGATGTGTGTATGTGTGTTCTAAAAATAATGTTTTCTATTTTTATTATATTTTAAAATGTAGTTCATGTCTGTAATGGTATATTACCTGCATATACATATGCAAAGATGCTAATTGTTTATATTTAGCAGAAAATTAGATTATTTAAATTAGACTGATGTTAGCTGCAGGCCAGGCTGTGCCACTGTGTGTGGAGAACATACCAGAAGTCACTTCTTGCCAAATAATTCAAATGTACTTTTTATATAACAATGTCTCTCGAGGTGTGTGAACTCTTGCAGTGCTTTGAGTCAGTAGCTGTGCTCCAGGTGATCTGCCCTGTGATGCTCTTTAGTTGTTTGGCCTTTTTTTGTTGGGGCCAATGAATCCTCTGAGAAATCCCACTGGCACAAAGCAAGCATGGGGAAGTTACACTGCTGCAGCCATTCACTAAGTTTAAGTACCTGTATGTATCTGTATATATATATATATATATATATACATACACACAATGTTTTTATTTTTTGCAGTTAAAAAAAAAACTTTGATGTTCATTTCAATCGCCATTGTGTATCTGCATCAATGTATACAGTATCTGTTCAGTGCAGTATGAAGACAAACAATCAAAGATGAAAAATGTATGTCTCCAGAACAGATAGACAGATTCAATACCAGCAGCACAAAGAATAAAAATATTGCATAAAAAAAAAAAATATATATATATATATATATATATATATAAATATATTTCTAAACAGGCATAACTGCCCCTCCTTTGTCTTCTATCTTAATGTGCACCTGTGCTTGATGATCACATCTTGTCCCGCTGGCTACTAGCTGTCAGCTGGGTGTTTCCTGAAAGCTGAAGGGGGCATTTTAATCATAGTCAGGTCTCGACTGACTGCACTGTTCAGGTAAAACTGAGTGATCAGCCTCTATGCAAGATCAAATTCTGTTTTTTCCTCGTTCAATTCAGTGAACATCTGACAACTCTGATTTGCCACAGCTCCCAGGTACATTTGATCGTTTGATCGTTTGATCGTTTGTGTGTGTGTGTGTGTGTGTGTGTGTGTGTGTGTGTGTGTGTGTGTGTGTGTGTGTGTGTGTGTGTGTGTGTGTGTTGCCATTCTCTCAGGTGGAGATGATGGATACACTTTTAGAAGAATAAAAGCATTTTGAAAAATGTCACTGTCAATGTAAGTCACACGGTGCAGGAGAATCAGCTTAATGAGAATAATTACAACAATTTTATCTATGTAATGCCCCCTTTTTGGTTCAACAGTAGATTATCATCTTATCGGTTCATAACTCATATCAAAGTAACATTCCACTCTTGAGGATTTGTAACAGAGAAATATGATAATATGAAAAGAAAGTGATGATGTGAAATGTGCGTAACTTCCTAAACCTGATTATAGGAGATTCATAGACATTTTGGAATATACATCAAATTTGGCATTCAAAATCGAATCTAATGGAAATAAAAAGAAAGATGATGCAAAAGGGTGTAAAATGAATAAGAAATATTTAAGATTCAAGCAAAAGCAGGACATCCTAAGTACTAAGAAATTTGGAAATTTCATTCAGATAATATAATTTGTAAAGAAAAAATAGCAGATATGTGGAAATATAGTAGGATGAGAAAAGAAACATAACAAATATATAAACATTGTCTCACATCTCCATCTATATTACTATATTATTTTAAAATATGAAGTTATGGAAATATGGGATATGAAATAAACATTTGGGCTAATACAAATAGACTGTTAATTATATTATACATATATTATACATATTACATTTTATGGCCAATAATTTAAAAATGGCTGATATGAATCTCTATGATTCTCAATTCTGTATCAATGTATGCATTACAATATTATATTGCTCAGTATAAAAAATAGTCAACCCAAAGATTATTCAGACACCAGATATAATTTTTGATATATTGCAGATGAACTAAAAGATGAACTAAAGTTAATTTTTGTAAGTAAAGATAGCAAAATAAAGTAAACTGTGACATATTATACCCAAATTCTTCATACAGTGGACTATAAAATTTATAAAAATTTGGGACCAAAAATTATTCAGACACGTTGACCTGACCGTGTTTTGCTTAAGTGTTTTTTTCTTTAATTGCTAATGCGAACATTTTACACCACAGACTGAACAAAATTAAGCATTGCTTGGTAATTGGTTGACCTAAATTGGTATGATCTAATTAAATTTGTACTTAAATTTGTACTTAAATTTAACAACTGACAGCTATTCAACCTAATTCATTTGTGAGACAGTCTAACAAAAGGATGGCCAAAACCATGAGTGAAATATCAAATGATTTGATAAAAGAGTTATTGTCATATTTTATTACCATTTTCTAAACTGTAGCAAATAAACTGTGATGATTTGAGAAATGTTGAAGATGTCTGAATAAAATTTGGTTTTACTGTAGATATATTTCGAGATTCTCTAAATATTACATTGAACAGTGTTATTAAATTAGTGTTTTTAAAGATTAACTTTAAAAGATTAACTTTGATCATTAGATGACAAAAAAGATAATCTAAATGTAAAAATAGAGGAATGAGCAGGTTCAATTACATAGCCAAAATCGATATAACAAATAAAAAAAATGGATAAAACCAATATGGTACCCATATACACACTAGCATCAATTCATATAATATTCAATGGAAATCACAGATTTATGCATTGTAAACAGCACCATATGTATTTGTGTAGATGTTTTTGTTGCAATCATATGTCGGATATGCAGTCTATTGTGCCTACCTTCACAATTTATCATTTCTTTTAGAACAGGAGCAAGTGATACAGAAAAAATATGAGATCTGTCAAGTAGATCCATTTTTGTAGCACAGATAGCTCAATTTCAGTGGCTTAGATAAATGAATTTGGTTGTGCCCTTGTGTTTAATATATCATTCGAATAACCATGTGATATTTTGCAAATCAGAATCTCTCAGACCTTAAATCCTCCAATGAATATTAAATTGTGTCCTATTTTGTTCACCCCAAATTCTGCATTCCCATCTAGCAAACACACAACGTCGCCACGCTGTTTGGCATGAGATCCCATGTGTGAAATTGTTCCATGGTCACTGTGAATACGATCCACGGAGAAGGAATTAAAAGCAGCAGAAGGGCGGAGGAGGAGCGACACAACGCTACGGCCCTGTTTCTCACTAAAAAGATCCGTGCCATACACTATTAGTGGCTCTATTCAATCAAAAGATAGCGACAGGGAGAAAGCCTTATCAACAAATGACAGCTACACATGCAAGCCACAACCAGAGTCACAGTTTTCCAGCAGCCGTACTCGAGATGACAAGCATGCTAGATGATCTCATTGGTTGCCCTGATGCTGTGGGCAGGGATGATGCTTTTGCAAAGCTCTGGGTGACGAATCTCTTTCCTTCACTATCAGTGGTTAACATAAGAAAGCGTGACCTTGTTATGCTGGGAGTGTCAGATCATTCCGGTCCTTTTAGAGGTGCTCGCTGTTCAGGCCTTGATGTGCTCCGAAGTTGAAAAAGTTAGGAGCGCATTAAAAAACTTTAGGTGTGCAATAAAAATGTAGTAAATATTGGTACAATATGTAACATTTTTCCATTAAAATATCCAAAAACCGCTAGAACAATGTTATATATTTTATTGACTATCTCAAATGTTTCCAACAATGTTTAAATCCAGAGAAATACGTTATTTTAACCAGTGTCATTAAATCGCTTTTCAATGCCGCTATTTCCCCTATTCTCAGCTGCCGGTAGGAGCCAAGGAAGCACAGTGTGCTTCCAGAAACAAATGCAGAAGAATTAGTTGTGCATCAAAGCCGATGATCTCTGGTAGCGTCTAGCAAGCCACAGTTGTTTGTTATGCACATTCGTGATGGACCACAATTATTCATTATCATTTCCTGCGGGTTCTGATGCAAAATATAACCCCATAAAGCAAAACGGCTGTGGAAATGAACTCCCATTATTCCACACTCCATCACTGCATCATCAAGTTACGTCTTTGTTATTGTTTTGATTTGAAATTGTTTCTCGGTGAAATTTACATACTGTACCTTTAATAAAGGCATACAAGGAGACATTTAGAAGCAAAATTATTTATTACAATACAAAAAGTACACAAAGTCTTTAAATATTTCTACTTCAAATTGTATTTAATAATTAATTTTTTATATATATATATATATATATATATATATATATATAGGGATGTGCACGAATATTCAAATTTTTGAATATTCGATCTGTAATTATTATTCGAAAAAGAACTAACTCGCAGTTATAATTAAATGCACTGGGTGGCGCTGTGGAGCGTGGATGGTATTTGATCACATAATGTCGTCTTCTGCCTCACGAAGTTTGAAATTATTGACATGAAAATGATATTACAAAATGGAAGTACTTTTAATCAAATTAATTAATGAAACTGAGTCATATCACACCATTATTGTTTTTCTCAACATGAACGTGAGAAAATATAAACACGATAACCATATGCTGACTCGAGTGCATATGTAGCCTACGTTCTGTACGATAGTGCAGTTTGCTTCATTTGCAGGGTTTTTTCGTTCGCACTGCTTGAGCTTAAATGCTTTTGTTCTTTATATTTTTTGTTTACACATATTGTTTAATGTTTTCAACTAAAATAAAACCTTAAGATATATAGTAAGCTTGATGTGTATATTGCCTAATTGTAAGCTTGTTAAGAAATGGTGAAAAAAACTTTAAAAAACCTTAAACTTAAAAAATAAAGGCTTTCTTGTTAAACGTCATTTAAATAAACGAATATTCGATTTTTATGAGCCCAAATATTCGAATACAATATACAAAAAATGCCCATCCCTACTATATATATATATATATATATATATATATATATATATATATATATATGCATAATGCAAGACTTTTAATTATAAACATGCCAGAATTACACCAGGACACTTATTTTGAAAAGTCTTTGCTTTACTACTTCCAGCTGCTCATTTAAGCAGATGAAGGAGATAACATATGCAGTCCTATAACCATCTACAACATAAACTCCATATAATAATCAATGTCATTACTTAATCATCAGTAAACCATAAGCAATTCTTTGGCATAAATGTGCAGTATTCAGTAATTGCGAACTGTTCTGAAACCGCTAGCCTGTTGAATGCGTAGCAGCACCGCATTTCTACATTGAAATGTTAGGCGCTCATTTTATTTAATAGCGGCTTTTGAAGTTTAAAGTGGACTTGAAATGAAAGTTGCGGTAGTCTTTTCTTCCCTATTGTGATAGATATCCAGGTGAAAAAGCTTCTCGAGCAAGAAAAAAATGTAGGGCGAGACTTGATTTTGTCCATCGGGAATACTGTAGATTGGATCATTGTGGTTTAGTAAAGCAAAGACATTTCAAAATAAGAGTCCTGGATATTTAAGTATAATAAATGCTGCAACATTACTGTATATAAAAAAATAAGAATTGCCCATTTTGATTCATGGCGACTTCACGTAACAATCACATTAGGCAGTAATCACGATTCCTGTTTTTCCATCACCAAATTAAAGACTTTTTAAGATCTTTGCTATACCATTTTCGACTTTTATGACCTTAAATTTCATTAAACTTAATTTTTTACTTTTTAAGGACCCATAGGGACCTTCGTACACATGTTCCTAAATATATTTTACAGTTCGCACACATCTATTTTTAGTCGCAGATGTGTATGAAACGCTCACACTGTCAAGCCCTTTTGTCTTTTGAAAATTATTAAATGAATCTATGGGGAACGGAAGCACGCCTGGGGACTGGTGTGCCAGAGTCCACTAATCACTTTTCTGCACCGTACCGACTAACACTCACTCTCTCTCTGATTCATGCTATCTCACACACACACACACACACACACACACACACACACACACACACACACACACACACACACACACACACACACACACAATGCTGACAGTAATTTTAACCCATGAGCTATATCCTGTAATGTGTGTGAATCTGTAATAAAGAATCAGGACTTTAAGGTTAAGCATTTATAAAACACTTCTTTTATATATCAATTGCTTGTATTTACATTGTAATTTATAGAATTTACTGCCAGTATGCAGAGGGACTTGAGTCATCCTGCTGATGAAAGATGTGATAAATGAGGTTCAGTCCATCGGTCTTGTCTGATTTTGAGTGGATTGTGTCTCTGATGTGGTTCTGATAGTTAGATGCCCACTGGCTTAAAGGATTCAATGCATTAGAGCAGTGCTTCTTAAATGTCTTCAATTACATCAGAACATCTTAATACCACCCAGTCACCAACAAGGTTCGCAAATTATTTTGAAGCATTGGCAACGGTCTTTGAGTTATGAGAGCATGTAAAACACACATACACAATTTTATAATCCAAATTCAAATCAATTATTTTTCAAACCATATGTGTGTGATTCTGTTTTGTGTCTAATGTCTAAACTGACTCTATAATTAGCTAGAAGTTGGTTTAAAGTACATATAAACTTCAAAATCTTGAGGTTCAAAAGATTCTATGAAAACGTTAAGCAGCACAACTGTTTCCAACATTGATCATAATTAGAAATGTTTCTTGAGCACCAAATCAACAAATTAGAATGATTTCTGAAGGACCAAAGTCTGGAGCAATGGCTGCTGAAAATTCAGCTTTGCTGAGGAATAAATTACATTTCAAAGTTATTAATTCTAGTTAAAGTTTTTTAATTCTTTTAGATCAAATACATGCAGTCATGGTGAAACTACCAAGAAACTGGTTTTCCCAAAAAATCCTAAACTTTTGGTAGAGTATATACAGTTTAAAGAAGCCTTCTGCTTCTTATGAAAAATCCATGTTGAAGTAAGAAAAGAAAATGGAGTGTATTCAATTATTTAAATGAAGTCATGCACAGAACTACTATCCAGAACATCATCAGATAAACAATAGACTCCCGTAGAGTTCATTTTATCCTCTGTGAAATTCACGATTTAACAAAACCAATAAACAGGTGGTGGAAAATTGAAATTGAACATCTGAACACAGCTGAACCACATCACCACAACGTATTAAAACCCTGCATCCATTCACACACAGCTCAGGTTGAGAGTAATTAAGGCCAAACTAATTTTTCCAGCAATCCTCTTCATTCTGACCCAGGTTTGAGATGCCAGGGTATATTATAGGATGGTGTTCCAAAGGAGCAGGGCTCGCTCGGGTTAATGGGAGCCTGAGGCTGTTGAAGCTAACTTTATAACATGTAGAGCTCTAAAAGGTTGCAGCTTTGTTCGAATGTCAGCCGCCATCCTCTAATTACAGCAACAACCTTAAGCAAAAGTCCACCAGCATAATGTGAACATGCACACACAAGCACAGGATCATATGAGTACCTAATGTTTCATCAGGGCAGGAACACAACGCCATTGGCCAGGTTGTTGCTAATGGGTGTGCGGCGAATTAGCTTTTTCTTACTCATTCTGAAGGCTATTAGCAATGGATTAATTGGACCGGAGACCCATTTTCCTCTTCAAAATTCACATCTTCAAAATTTCATGAAAATAATTGCTGTGTACATAATAGCCCTAATCACACTTCAAGGAGAGAGAAAAAGTGAAATATGACATGAAGCCGACTAATAATAAAACCAGATTCTAATTAAAATCCTTGACATTATTTGAATATCAGGCAACAAAGAAACAATTAATTTCACTGTGAAAGTAATGCATCTCAAACATTACACGAAGCTTCCTTTCGAATATGGACTGCTGTATTCTACATCACATGCTCACGCTGTAACTTCACATGACCTGAAGAATTACGGAATAACATTCTGAATCAAACCACCTGTTCTGCTCAAGCACTCGAGGACAGCGAGTACATTAGCCTTGAACGATGACACATTTCTGTCCCGTTTTACATTTCTTCTTGCACTCTAAACTGCAAAAATTACACTAAAGTTTGAGTATATAAATAATTTGTATTTTGCTTCTGGTCCCATTCATTCATCTTAGCCACCTTTCCATGACTTAATTATGAGAACAGATATTAGTACATCATTCGGCAGTAGTTTAATTAGTTCTAATCTCTTAAAAATAAAGGCTCCAAAAAGGAGGTTATCGCATACCATTGAGGAAACATTTTGGGTTTCGCATAATAAGCTTTTAGTGAACCGTTCTTTAAAAGAAACATTTTTTATTAGTGTGAAGAACATTTTAATAATCTAAAGAACTTTTTCCACTATGAAGAACCTATTGTGCAATGAAAAGCTTTCATGATGTTAAAAATTCTTCATGGAACCATAGATAAAGAACCTTTATGTAGTTAGTAATGATGTGATTTGTAAAAGTTGTAGGCTATAAATGAAAAAATTAAGAGGATATAAAGGCTAGGGTCTGATTCATGAACAAATGACTCTTACAAGTCAGTCCTTTTAATGAATTGTTCAAAAAGACTCATGAATATAAGAATTATCGCTTGAATCTGATGGATCCTTCAATGAAATTGACTTACTGAACTCAACTCTATAACTCGACTGTTCATGACAAACTTTACAACAGTTGCTATCCACAAAGATGTTTTGCTTGTGTTGATTATTGTCTCTGCTAAATAAATATCAATAACAAACTGTGTTGTTGATTTTTTAAATTTGTATATTCATAACGTATAATTGTGTTACAGCATCAGCTGAGAGAAAATTTCTTTCTTATGCAAGTAAAAACTAAAATGTGCCAAATTGAATTAGAAGAGAATCCAATGAAATCGAAATATGAATCAAAGCATATTAGGAAAAAAAATGAAATTTGTATCAATACCCAGTGCTAATAGAAGTCTGTCATTTTCACCAAAAGACTGAGTTATATGTTGATTAAACATTACGAGGTCGATTTAAAAAATAAATAAAACATACATAAATAAACAATTCAGGATTTTATTTCATGATAAATAATAATAATAAAAAAAAATAGTGCTTCTATTAGTGCAAATACGAATCATATGTTTACCAGTCAACCATTGAGTCAAAATTTACTCTGTGGCCCTGCAGCTTCCAGTATTGGTTATTAGCATGGTTTGTTCTTATTTTTGGCTTAATTTTGTCTTCCATGGAAAAGCTAAATCCCGCGAGGCATACTGGGATTAAAATTAGATACTCGTATTTGAAAATGATTAATTCCCCATTGTTCTGCGGGTTGTTCAGTCAAGTATTTTTGGGCTGTGTGTTTTTGAAATGGGAAGGCATTCACTGTAATGAGGACTTCCAGAGTAAATGGGCAGTCACTCTATATGAACCATTTACCTACAAACATGGGGAAATAAAAAAGGCAAGAAGTCTTTTGTTGTGTTCCAAAGATAAAGTTTAGATCTTTGAAATTTGCCAATAGAGAACAGCACAGATTCAGCTTTAATCACCAAGAATATGAGCCAAAACATTATGACCAGTCACATGTTAAGCGACTGTCACCGATCATCTCTAACAAGGCCACAACAAGGTCTGGGTAAATTAGATGGCAAGAAAACAATCCGATCTTGTAATCAATGTGTTGGGCACAGGGAAAATGGGCAGGAATAAAGATCTGAGCAACTTTGACAAGGGCTAAATTATTATGGAATGGTGACTGGGTCAGAGTATCTCTGAAACAGCAAGACTTGTGGGTTGCTCCCGGTCAGCAGTGGCGAGAACACACCAACAGTGGTCTGAGGAGGGACAAACCATAAACCAGTGACAGGGTGTTGGGCGCCCAAGGATCAGTGATGCATGAGAGCAGCAAAGGCTGTCTCATCTGGTCTGAGCTAACAGGAGGTCTACTGTTACACAAGTCACACAAAATTTAATGATGATTTATTTCACCTCACACCTCACAGTTTACCTGGTGAAGTTAGTGCACCAGGATGCACTGTGGGACGGTGACAAGCCGGTGGAGGGAGTGTGATAGGCAATGTTCTGTTGGGAAACCCTGGGTCCGACCTTTCATGTGGACCTAAATTTTATATGTGCCACTGTTGCAGACCAGATACACCCCTTCATGACAGTGGTGTTCTCTGGTGGAAGTGGCCTCTTTCAGCAGGATAATGCCCCTGCCACACTACGCATATCGTTCAGGAATGGTTGAGGAACATGATGAAGGAAAGGTCAAGGTGTTGTCCTGGCCTCCAAATTCACCAGATCTCAATCCAATTGAGATTCTGTGGGATGTGCTGGACCAACAAGTCTGATTCACGGCGGGTCCACGTCGTAACCTACGGGACATTAAGGATCTGCTGCTAATGTCTTGGTGCCAGATACCACAGGACAGGTCAGTGCTATTTTGGCAGCATGTGGCAGGCGGTCATAATGTTTTGGGTCATTGGTGTGTGCATAATGACTACAATATAATTGTTTCTGATTTATGGAAAAGTGACATTAATTGAATTAATTTACTTATTTTAACTGCTAAATTAGATTTTTTTTTTTTTACGCTAAATTAAATATTCTTTAGCTCAGAACCGCACACAGGACTGTGGGTTATCATGGGCAATTTCAAACTGTTTACTAAGTTGAATTCATCTTGATTCAGCAAGATCTCCTGGAAATCGGAGCTCTCCAGAGGTTTCTATTGGAGTCGTCCCAACAACTCTGCTCTGATTGGCTGTCTTTTTCCTCTCCCACTGCAGCGGCCCACTGATTGATGGGGCTGCAGATCAACAATGCAGCAGTCAGTCCACCAAGACTGGACAACATCCTGCTCACAGCAGACAAGAGTCTAGCACACAAAGAGTGTGTGTTAATGCTCAGGGCTAATAAAATAGTGCCCATCTGCTGCACCGTAAAAAACGATTTCATACTCATAACATCTTTGATTCCAAACATTCCTAATTTCTATCAATTCTACTTTATTTTAAAAGTTTCCGGAATTTATTTAGATTGAAAAAGTGATTAATAGAAAATGCTTAAAAATAGCTTAAACATAATTTATAATAACTCAATATATAAAAAAAATATATGTTTTGACTTCAAAATAAACAAGTATTTGGCTTGTTTACTTACATAGTTGTATTGTATCTGTATTCGATTTTTTGTAGAGGAAGCACTTTTTTCCAAGGCAGATATTATTCCAAATAACACGCTCACCATCTGTTGATCACAACAGTCTCATATGTGATGCTAAAGCACTTTTGTAACTGTGGGTAAGAGCATCTGCTAAAAGTAGTGTATTACCATTTTCTACAGTAGAATATCTGAAAATGCTAAAAAATGCATTTGACACTGATTGATTTTAATTAGATCTGTGAGGTTTTAGAATGGCACTTCAAATAAAGATGCTCACCATTCCAAATATTTATCAAGTCGCACAGAGCTGATAAACTAAATGTTTTTTTACTCCTATTTATTTCTTATGTATGCCTCTTAGAGGTGCTTGATCAACTCTCTAACTAAAGTTCCCAGATCACACAGCTCTGACCCAAATTGGTTTAACCTTTAGAGATTTAGAGTGAAGTATTTAGATACTTAAGTGAAATTTAAAAATGCATGAATACCTTTTCACTACATAGCAAATTATCAAATCAATTACCCAATTACATGTATAATAAATTATGGTCACACTTTGGGTCCAGTTCTAACTAGTATTTAACTATTAACTATGACTTTTGCCTCTATTAACTCCTAATTACTGCTTACTAATAGCTAGTAAGATAGTTGTAAAGGGATAGTTCACTCAAAAATGAAAATTCTGTCAGTAATTACTCACCCTCATGTTGTTCCAACCCCGTAAGACATTCGTTCATCTTCGGAACACAAATTAAGATATTTATTATCACACTAGTCAGTTCACGTAGTGTGACAGCGTAGTGCTACGTCACACGTAGGCTCACTATTGGCCGACGCTGGTTATGTGTGTGATTCGTGTGACGTACAACAACAGAAGCATACGCTATTACACTACGTGAACTGACTCGAGGCCCACAGCGAAGGAAATGAATAGTTGAAATAAAATCGTTATTTTAGTTTTTTTTGCGCACAAAAAGTATTCTCGTCATTTGACAAACTTAAGATTGAGCCACTGTAGTCACTTGGACTATTTTAACGATATCTTTAATAACTTTTCGGGGAACAAGTTTCAATCTCTTAGAAGCCTATGGAGGAGTGGTCCAGCTCTCAGATTTAATCAAAAATATCTTAATTTGTGTTCCGAAGATGAACGAAGGTCTTATGGGGTTGGAACAACATGATGGTGAGTAATTACTGACAGAATTTTCATTTTTGGGTGAACTATCCCATTAAGTTTAGGTATTGGGTAGGATTAATGGTTGTAGAATATGGTCAGTAATATGCATGCTAATAAGCAACTAGTTAATAGTGAGAATTGACCCTAAACCTAAGTGTTACCTAAATTATTAATCCATAAAATCACATCGACACCATCAAACATAGTTTGGTCTTTTGTTATTTAATGCAATGACATTTAGACTTTTTAAAGCATGATTTAAGTTTCCAAATAATTTTTTGGGCCTTTGTACTGTAAAATGTACTGTAGAACAAAGAGAGATATTTTTAACTTTAAAAAGCCATTTCATAGCCATCAAAGACTCAAAGGCACAAATAATTATTCAAATGACTTAATTCACACAATTCATATTACCAGATTGAAGTTCCACAGAGTTTCCCTGAAATTTCCAAATTTCCAGTGGCCTGGTCAAATGCAAAAGAGATAATGAGAAGGAGATTGACATGATAATGATTTAAGAAAAGGTACTCTGAAGTTGTAAAGGCACTAAGCCAGTAATAACCGTTAAACATTACAGTGGTCTTGTAGGTCAAATATTAAATGTAATTTATCCTGACTCGATTGAATAAATAAACCTGAGATCTAAAAATATACATCTGCTGCAAGTGGTCCAATGTAAGCAGTCTGTGATTGAGATCAAATGCACTTGATTACACATTTATGAAATAATATTTCATTGACAAAAGAGCAGTAGAGGCAGCCTATTATTCACACAATTAGAGATAAAGAAAGTGTGTAAATGGGGAAAACAATACAGAACTATATGTGTATGTGGCCAATGTATTTGCTTTTGGAAACAAGGGCTATGTTCTGAATAGAAAACTAGCTGCTTACCACAGTAAATACTGAACAGAACACACTATATACTGTGACTGTCTACACTTCTCTTAAAAAAGTAAGTGAAAGTATAAATATAATACCAATATTTGCACTGTTAGTTGTATATTTGTGCATATGTATACAAATGCTCTGGCAATTGGAAAATTGGAAAAGAGTTATTTTTTTGCCCTGCTAAACTATTCAAACAATCGAATGTGACATTGTCTTCCCATGACCTCAGTAATTAGACATGAGTCTAATTAACAATTTGGAAACCAACAAATTTTGATCCAATTTTTTGTGTGTGCAAATTTTTCTAACATTTGCCAGTTTAATAAAAATTATTCATAGAAAAGGGGCTAATGATTGTATCCAATTTTTGTTAAACTGTCAAAACTTTTGGCAGAGCCAAAAAATGATGAGTAAAATAGAAACACACACACACACACACACAGAGAGAGAGAGAGAGAGAGAGAGAGAGAGAGAGAGAGAGAGAGAGAGAGAGAGAGAGAGAGAGAGAGAGAGAGAGAGAGAGAGAGAGAGAGAGAGAGAGAGAGAGAGAGAGAGAGAGAGCTAATTATTTCGGATTCATCCTCCACACTGGAAATAGGTCAAATTAACCACATTGCATTGTGGGATACTGTACTACGCAGTACTCTCTGTTATGCTTATTTTAGCAAATATAGTATGGTAAAAATTAATATGGAAAATGTGCATACAATGCACACATTATACATACTACATACTGCAGCAAAAGTACAATTTTAGTATGTTAACATCTAGCCGGCATACAGATCACAGATCAAATAGTATTTTAATGGAAAAAGCACTTAGATCATCATATAATGCATGTAAGGAAGAGCTCAAGACATGTCTGGTGAAACTCAGAAATCACATGACTATCAGTACATAGCCATTCATAATTACATACTCATCAGCTTGACTGCTGCAGCCTGACATGACAGTGTTTCAAGCCTATGGAAATTCAGCTTCTGCTCTAACAGATGTAGTGAATTCATTAAAAAGAGAGAGGTCATCTCCGTCAGAGACACACACTTCACAAGTTCATTCCTCTCAACATAGACACACGCAAATAAGTGGCTTTTACATAATTTGCGAAGCTTTACAGTCAAGAAAGAAACACTTGGTCATTGGTTCCATATAATATAAGACTGGTTTGACAGGTTTGATGGGAAACATGAAAGAAAAAAAGTGAAAAATGACGCCTACATATCAATTAAAATAACAGTTTAGTCTAGCACTGAAGTCTAAGATGACTCAATGTGGGAAAGTGGACGAGATTCTTACACACGTAGGCTGAAGTGGGGGCGAAAATCATTTGTGCAAAGACCACACAGAAAAAATAAAATGAAGGAATCCATGGGGCATAAATTGTGAGAAGTAAGCAGAGAAGGAAAGGTGAAAGTGGTGGAGAACTGCATAAATTATAGAGCCCTTCAGACATATCCTCTATTACAATATTGAATTGGATCTTTCTGTATCAATCAATATATGTATTCAAGAGCCCAAAAGAACAAGTAGTTCTAAACTAAGATAATGTCTCAATAGTGTAAGTGCTCATGCAAAGACATATTATAATGTATGGGGAAGTTAAGAATAAAAATACCTTAACAATGTTTGTAGACAGACAGACAGATATGATAATGGTTTCTGTATAAGCCTAAATTTAGCGTTTCAATAAGGCAACAGGACTTCAGAAACGGCTGTTAAAATATATTTATGATGCGTGTGGTTGGTACATTACATCACAGTGAAGATCATCACACAATGAAATATGTCTGTTGTTAGGTTG
Organism: Gila orcuttii; assembly: GCA_026230005.1. Classification (NCBI taxonomy): domain Eukaryota; kingdom Metazoa; phylum Chordata; class Actinopteri; order Cypriniformes; family Leuciscidae; genus Gila; species Gila orcuttii. Next base: position 16,547,928 of record JAPDVR010000023.1, on the reverse strand, counting down.
TTATGATCAGCTAATCATTTAATTCACCTGGTCATTAGACGTTAATTAGGCTTAAATGGACTAATGCGGGAAAACAGATTAAATATAATTATGTCTAAATGTAGAGTGACGCATCACCATCAGATTACTGAGTTTTAGTAGAAAAGCAAACCAAATAAATCAGTGACAGTGGGCAATTATTGCACGAAACAGAATTCAGAGACGAAAAACAAATGCACAAGTTACGAATAGTTATGAATGGTTAGAGCACTGACAGCTAGACACGTAAACTACATTATAAAGAAAACAACTGTTCTTATAGGTAATGTCTGCAGAAAAACAGACAATGCAGTATTTATTTTTTATTTGTTTAAAAAATGTCTCCACATTATTATCAACGGCACACAGGCTACAGGATAACAGTGCAATGTTTTGTTTTCCCAGAGGCTGTACCATTTAAAACGCCTTAAATGGTTTCTTTTGCCAAGGCTAGATTGATAGACTGTCTTGCCTTCTCAAGCTTTAGGCTATTTCCCGAACAAACACTAGTCTGAGAGATAATTATTTCTCCTAGTTCTGCATTGTTTCTCCTGTAAAATTGCAGGAAAGTGCGTATTTGTTTTCCCTGTCATTTTCGCAACATGCCGCGAGTTATTTAACATAACTGAATAATAACGCCACTTTCCACAGATGGTGATAGAAAGTCAATCCCCAGATTTGATCATCTTTCACAAAACACTGGGTCTTCCTTGGTGGTTTCTCCATTTAGATGTGAAAAGGCTGACTGGCAAACTCAATCCTCTTGGATAAGAATTTTGGCGAATGCCAGAATTAAACATCCCCTTTATGAAAGCGACAATGGACCAACAGTTAATATCCAACAGGAGCAGATCTGAAATATCCTCTGAAGGTGTGTTCATTTCGGCTTGTAGTCCCCTGTTATCAACATAACATTTGTCGCAGAATTGATTGCTTAGAAAAGCTGTTACCATGGGATCTTTACAGCCTATTCTCTGCATTTACAAAGAAACCACAGCTGTTTTTCTGAAAAGTTTCAATGCAGTTCTGGCCAAATTTTCGACAATGGTATGCAAAAGCTCCTCAAAATCTCTGCTGGAGTCACATGTTCCCTCTGTCTGATGAAGGAGAGCTATTACGGCAGGAAACCTAAGCATATTTCCAGAGATCTCCAGACAGCAGGCATGCACAGGGTCAATCGACAGAGTAATAGATCAGGCCAGCATGTTTTAATTGTCTTATCTGACTCACCACACCATGATTTTGCACACTCTGGAAGATGTTGCGTTTCCCTCGTGAACAGGTCAAAAACAAATCATCCGACGGTACATTGAAACATTTGTTTCTTGTGACTCGAGCGGATAATTGAGTGTTCTGAATGTTTGAGAAGCTGGCAGCTGACACTTTAATGAAACTGTTTATTTACATCACTTTCGCACATCACAGCTGGCGATTAACTATTGAATATGAAAAGAGCTAGGTTTAATGAGCACCATGCAGTCATTATATTCAATACTCTGCTGCTAAAGTTGGGTGGCGAAATGACAAAACAGATAATTTGCTGCAAATTATTTTTAAAAGGGTGCAGCATCAAAAGTATTAAAACTGCTCATGTTACACAATGGTACTGCAACATAATTATTCTAGGTTGAAAGAAAAGATACAACTTGTTCTGTGGGAAAGATTCTTTGATTTTAAGTATAAGCAAAAATAAACCAGTTTCAATGCAGAGGCTTGACAGCATGGAAATATACTTAATACTGCCGCCGGCTTTTATGCTTTACAATACAGAGTATGACAGATAACATCAAAAAGACAGCAAGGAACTATTAAACTCCAGGAAAAAGTTTTAAGAGTTAAGAATTTTGAGAGATGGATATCTAAGTGGGGAAAAAATCCTGTTTATCTCTTGCTCAATAATGACATTTCATGACTATTATACATACAGGTCTCAAATTTTAAGGATGTAATGATTTTAACATTATGGGCGATACTGACAAGGTGAAAATTATGATGTTATGGTCTATAACTAAAAAAGAGAGAGGCAAAAATATAAAATTCTGCACTATTTTGTCTAAATAAATATGAAAATAAAATGCAAGTAACATTTATTTTAAACATTCATTTGTATTCAGACATTACAAAGTAATAATGTCCAGTACAAAAAAAGCTATTAATTTTGAGATTTACTAAAGAAAAGTAACAAAATGTAACAATGGGGAAATGTGCATGCATGCACAGTTAAATATACGGTACTAATAAAATCTTAAAAGAAAGAATAGAAGCATGACACCAACTTAATAAGAATTACAAGCTGAAGTGTTAAATAGATGAAGACTGATTTAAAAACAAAAGTTTTATACAGTATGATCAGATTATCGATCTAAGTCCAGCTGCAGAGAGTGGCAGGGAGATGTCCTAGACTAAAGGGGTGAAACATTGGTGATGGGTGGCTCCCATCTGATGACCCTGCGGCTGGCAAGTTGGCACCGGCGGAAGTGCGTCAGCAGTAATGCCCAGCAGGTTTACCATCAACCTGTTCCTAATCTCCTATATATACAGGTGCTGGTCATATAATTAGAATATCATCAAAAAGTTGATTTATTTCAGTAATTCCATTCAAAAAGTGAAATTTGGATATTATATTCATTCATTCCACACATACTGATATATTTCAAGTGTTCATTCCTTTTAATTTTGATGATTATAACTGGCAACTAATGAAAACCCCAAAATCAGTATCTCAGAAAATTAGAATATCGTGAAAAGGTTCAATATTGAAGACACCTGGTGCCACACTCTAATCAGCTAATTAACTCAAAACACCTGCAAAGGCCTTTAAATGGTCTCTCAGTCTAGTTCTGACTTGACAGCTGTCCAAAAGATGACCATTGACATCTTGCACAAGGAGGGCAAGACACAAAAGGTCATTGCTAAAGAGGCTGGCTGTTCACAGAGCTCAGTGTCCAAGCACATTAATAGAGAGGCAAAGGGAAGGAAAAGATGTGGTAGAAAAAAAGTGTGCAAGCAATAGGGATAACCACACCCTGGAGAGGATTGTGAAACAAAACCCATTCAAAAATGTTGGGGAGATTCACAAAGAGTGGACTGCAGCTGAAGTCAGTGCTTCAAGAACCACCACGCGCAGACGTATGCAAGACATGGGTTTCAGCTGTCGCATTCCTTGTGTTAAGCCACTCTTGAACAAGACACGTCTTTAGAAGCGTCTAAAGACAAAAAGGACTGGACTGCTGCTGAGTGGTCCAAAGTTATGTTCTCTGATGAAAGTAAATTTTGCATTTCCTTTGGAAATCAAGGTCCCAGAGTCTGGAGGAAGAGAGGAGAGGCACAGAATCCACGTTGCTTGAAGTCCAGTGTAAAGTTTCCACAGTCAGTGATGGTTAGGGGTGCCATGTCATCTGCTGGTGTTGGTCCACTGTGTTTTCTGAGGTCCAAGGTCAACGCAGCCGTCTACCAGGAAGTTTTAGAGCACTTCATGCTTCCTGCTGCTGACCAACTTTATGGAGATGCAGATTTCATTTTCCAACAGGACTTGGCATCTGCACACAGTGCCAAAGCTACCAGCACCTGGTTTAAGGACCATGGTATCCCTGTTCTTAATTGGCCAGCAAACTCGCCTGACCTTAACCCTATAGAAAATCTATGGGGTATTGTGAAGAGGAAGATGTGATACGCCAGACCCAACAATGCAGAAGATCTGAAGGCCACTATCAGAGCAACCTGGGCTCTCATAACACCTGAGCAGTGCCACAGACTGATCGACTCCATGCCACACCGCATTGCTGCAGTAATTCAGGCAAAAGGAGCCCCAACTAAGTATTGAGTGCTGTACATGCTCATACTTTTCATGTTCATACTTTTCAGTTGGCCAACATTTCTAAAAATCCTTTTTTTGTATTGGTCTTAAGTAATATTCTAATTTTCAGAGATACTGAATTTGGGATTTTCATTAGTTGTCAGTTTTAATCATCACAATTAAATGAAATAAACATTTGAAATATATCAGTCTGTGTGTAATGAATGAATATAATATCCAAATTTCATTTTTTGAATGGAATTACTGAAATAAATCAACTTTTTGATGATATTCTAATTATATGACCAGCACCTGTATATACAGTATATATATATATATATATATATATATATATATATATATATATATATATATATATATATATATATATATATATATATATATATTCCAAACCAAATCAATCTTAATTAATTCTATTCATTTTTAATATAATCACTTGTGATATACAGTATAATTGTTAATGAGGGTTGGAAGTGAAAAACGCCTTATATTCAGATGTACATAATTATTAAGCAGGATTTCTTTTACAGGTAAAATGGACCAAAAATAGATTTAACCTACACTGAAAAGTCAAAAACTATGAAATGCCCATGAGGAGAATGCAATACTATAGAAACTGCTAAATGAAGGTGTGACCATTGGACATGAATACATGTTAACTGCAAATCAACTTTTAGTTGAGAATTTCTGGTAGTTTCACACTCAATTCTTCACCTTTAATTCTTAGTGCCTCCGTTAGTCTCCAACTGCAAACTACCTGCAGTCTCCAGAAGTACAAGGTGTCAGATTCTCTGAGATTTTTCTAAGGCAAGGAATCCTGAAACATGACACACACTTAATAAGAATCACAAGCTGATTGTCATAAAATAGATGTAGACTGACTTTTAAAAAAGTTGTATGGACAGATAGGTTGAGAGTGACTCTTGAGGGACTAGCACCAGTTCGAGTCAGACAACAGCGACGGTGGCGAGGGAGTCACAGTGTGAACTGCTACTAACAATGAGCAAGACGGACTTTTCAGGGTTAACTCCAAAAACGCACTGCCAGATTCAGGAAGATCAATTCTTCAAACAGTGGTACAAGGGGAAGTGGTGCTAGTCCCTCAAGAGTCACTGTCAACCTATCTGTCTATAAAGCCTTTTTTAAAATCAGTCTTCATTTCACAACACTTCAGCTTGTGATTCTTATTAAGGGATTTCAGAATCTTACCTTAGCAAAGTCTCTGAGAAACTGACACCTTATACTTCTGGAGACTTCAAGTAGGTTGTAGTTTTGTAAAATGGTGGCACTGGAGACTAGGGTTCCTGATGGTTTCACACCTAAATTCTTAAAGTCTTTTGTAGTTAATATATTTTCTCCTCAACCGGTTTTTCTGTGACCCTGTTGACCGAATGAGCATTTCTTGTCCAATGGTCATACCTTAATTTTGAATTTCATATAGTATTGCATCCTCATCATGGTCATTTAATAGTTTTTGACATTTCAGTGTGAGTTAAATCTCTTTTTGGTTCATTTTACCCATAAAATGAACTCTGTCTATTTTTATATTTCTCTCCTTTGAGTATGATACTAGTATTAAACCTGTTACTGTCTTTTCTGTTTTTATTTTCTATTACTGATAAAATCTCTGAGACTGCTTGGACGTCTACAGTTTTAAGCTGTTCTTAACCTTTTTGTACTGTTCTATGATGTGCTACTACTCATGGTGCTGGTGTCTTCTAATTTTGTAGTTCTGTAAAGCACTTTGGTCAGTCAGTGACTGCTATAAAAATGTGCTATATAAATAAAATGAACTTGAACTTGAACATAAAAGAATATAAGTTGAATATAAGCCATTTTTCATTTCCAGCCCTCTTTAACAATTACATATCAATTCTAAATTATTATATACAAAATAAATAGTAGTTGGTAATTGATGGGGTTTAGAATTAGTCAAATGTGCTTAAAAAAAAAAATCAGAACATCGACTTGCATAATAATTATGCACGCACTTTATATACACACACATGTAAATATGTACTGTAGTTATGCAACTAATATGGTAGCAATACAGTACTGTACATCACTGATAAATGAGATGCAGAAACTTCAAAAAGAATACCATATATTACACTGCAAGAAGATCATTCATGTGGTTCTTCTAAATCAGCAATAGGTCTAAAAACAGTAATAGGTCAATAAAAAACATCCTATTTGAATGTAAAGCTGCAGTTCCTCTAAAGTATTTTAATGCATTTTATGTAAAAATGCTGAATGGAGAATGTCCTTGCTTTTGAATCTGAACCCATCAGGAGATATTTCTGCCTGGATAAATCATTCCCAGCACAAGGCACACATCAGCCGGCTGTCGCAGAACCATCCGTGAAAGCTGAAGATATATCAGTGCCAAAAGACACGTTTCTTTGCCGCCAGATAGTGTAGATCACCCAGCACGAAGAGCTCAGGCTGTCACTTTGCATGTGTGCCGACGCCACCGTCGCAGTCAGGAACCATTTCTGCTGGTCCCACAGTCTCTAGAAAACAGATGTTGCATGCTGATCTCAAAGCTACGCCAAGAGGAATGGCCCAAATCTCAGTTGCATTAAGGCAGCTGTTTTACTGCCTTGTCTAGATGCATTCTGCATAAAACACTTCCGTTGCAGGTTTCAATGTAGTATTTATTATGGAATTAAAATAAAAGATCACTGTCATTAACTTCTAAATTAAATATTGAAAGGCCTATACAAGAATACAACAGAAATCTATAAATCCATAAATGGTTTAGCTTCGTGTAACCCTGTAGTCTTGATAACACAAAGACTGTTGATATTGGGATTAATGCTCTAGTTCAAATAACCACTAAATCCACTCCTGTGATTGTCATGGAGTTCGGGCTTAAATCCTTATACTGTGACATACACAGACTCTGCCATGTGAGTTGGCTCCTGTGAGAGAGTGTACCATGAAAAGGAGACTTTACTCAATATATTGATATTTCCATTGTAGGCCGAAAAAATCATTTTCAACAATTACCGTGCTTGAACTTTTCCCATCTGTCAAAAGAGGTCAGCCATAGCTGTGGAATTTCACACATGTAAATATAATATATTAACTCACAGGCCATGAAAATAAGTACATTAACCTTTTATAATAAAAAACAGATACCACCCAGGAATGTAAAATATATATTTGCAGAAACGCATAAAAATGCTAACAAAACTGCACTGCTGCATAGGAAAAATCCCCTTAAACTGCCTCTGTTCCTGTTTTTTAAGCTCAAAACATGCAAGACAACAAGACTTAATGGGTTGTGACCATTTATAACAAATCCACCAGAAAAGTACAGAGAAGTAGAAGACAGATATTGTGACTTTGCCTATACAGTATTGGAGAAGCTGCTTCTTAAATGTCTCTACACAAGCTAGTGGCAAACAATTATGTTGAAGCTATAAAAAGGCAATGTTTTTAATGATATAATATAATATAATATAATATAATATAATATAATATAATATAATATATGATGAAAAGAAATCGAACTTACTACTCTAACAAACTAAATAAATATAATATAAATAAATATTACCAAACAGAGGTATTTGACTAAAAACAAAATAGGGATTAGTTACAATTATTCATACATTTATTTCTATAAAAATTAAGATAAAATGCAACAAAGAGAGCTACAGGAACTAAATGGAGTAATGATTTAAATTATTATGTGAATAACGTTTTTACAGTTCTTTAAAATGAGCCATCTGAATTAAAAAAAAAAAAACAAAAAAGGGATTTCCCAAAGCTAAACTACCATTCAAAAGTTCAGGGCCGGTAAGATTTTAATGTTTTAGAAAGTTTCTTATGCTCACCAAAGCTGCATTTCTTTGATGAAAAATACAGTAAAACACTAATATTAATATTACTATTTATAATACTTTTATTTTACTATTTAAAATAGTTATTTAATACATTTAATATTTAATACATTTAAAAAAGTTATTTATTCCTGTGATGTCAAAGCTGAATTTTCAGCATTATTCTAGTCTTCAGTGTCACATGGTCCTTCAGGAATCATTCTATGCTGATTTGAATGCTCTAGAAACATTTCTTATTATTATCAATGTTAAAAACAGTTGTGCTGCTTAATATTTTTCTAGAAACGGTGATACATTTTTTTCAGGATTGCTTGATGAATAGAATTGTTTTGTATGAATGTAAAAGTCTATATTCTAACATTTGATCAATTTAATACAAGTTTCTTGCTAAATAAAAGTATACATTTATTTAAAAAACAACAAAAAAGAAAGGTTGAGTACTGTCCCCAGCATTTTGTAGTCTATGAGAAAATTCACCTTTAGGATTTTTAGATGCGTTCCTGGCCACACTGGTTCTTCTGCCTGGTTGTGTGAAGGCTTGTTTTTTTTTATTTTTATTTTTTTATTTTTTTTTATTTAGTTTTTTTTTTTTTTTCTCCAACTAACTTCTGGGGGAAATTGCTCTCATCACCCAATGTGCCCTGGGCCTGACAACAGTGTGTCAATTGTTTTCTCACAGCAGCATGGAAAAGAAGTCTAGCATCTCTCTCTCTCTCTCGATCTGTCATTCTGACAGCCGAAAGGGAGAATATTTATATAAAAAAAGGTGAAACCAGACAACTGAGGCTATCAAAGAAAAAAAGGAAGCTACACCCAGGATTCTTTATCTCCAACATATAGCTTTGATTAGAAAAAATAAAAAATAAATAAAGAGTAGAAGTTGAAAAGGCATCATCTTTTTCAATTCCAGAGATCCATGAATGAAGAGAGAGTGAAGTTTGTTTCGCCTGAGTGACAGGTCATGAAAGAACAGGAAGTGAAATGTCTAAGAAAACCTGCTGTGCAAGAACTTGCCAGATGATAGAGCATCTTTGGCAAGGACGATAGAGATCTTTCCCAAACACTTTATGAAACAGGAATTTATACACTAAAATTGGTAATCTGGAAACTTTTTTATTTAAAAATTAAAATCTTAATTTGCTGTTGAAATACGTTTAATTCGATGTCATTAGTTAATATCATGAGCAGGGTTTCCGTTGTCCGGTAATTACCGGACATTGGCCGGGAAAAAAATTAAATGTCCGACAAAATTAAATCTCTCCGGTCAAATTGTCCGATTAAAATCGCCTAATAATCCCGCCCTCCTAACACAATCTTAATTTGAGAATAAGCCTAAAATGTATAAAGCAAAAATACACCGACCTCTTGCAATGTTATAAAGGAACAGGCTCTACCGTTTGAAAGTTATTAAACAACATCGCATGCTGCATTTCAAATAAAGCGCACGCCTAAAACGGCTGTAATATAGACCTAAACAATGAACGATTGAGTGAGACGTTTCAAATATGGCCAGGCCCAGGCAGACTAGCCTTAAAAGAATGCCTGAAGCCTCGGATGTCAAGAGCCAGACAGCTCCACCACCACCAGACGTTCATGTTTTTTTCCATCTATTTGAAAGTTAGGCTAGTGGTGGCGGCTCGTAAATAAAGGGCGCTGGGGTGCCGCTGTTCCTGGTCGCTGCGTCCCTGGTGAATCAGAATTTGATACATGTTATTTTATCCAATCTGATTGTTTCTCGTCACCTGTCATTCAACTTTACGCTCTTGGGCCACTACTGCGAGTGCGCAGGTGACTTCGACAAAACCTTGCTAGGCTGATCACTTTCGTAGAGATAATGGCAGCAGTTAAACCAAATTTAACCCATCATGATTTACAAAAAAACCCTTTCACAAGGCGTTTGCTGGAAGAAGAAAAAAAAAAGGATAAAGGACCAACCCGATTGTAACGGTTATCAGCTGGAGTGCCCTTGAGAGCCAGCTGAGGGCACTCCACATCAGACTATCATTGTTCACTCACAACTACATTTCCCATAATTCACTGCCTGGACTCATCTCTGATTATCACATTCACCTGTGTCTCATTATATTGTTTAGTTCACCCCATATAAGCCTGGTTCACCTCATCATTCCCTGCAAAGTCTTGTACGTTAAGATAAAATCAGGCCAGGCCAGATCAATAAAATACAATCATGCATGGCTTCATTAATATTCATGAGCTAAGCCTTCACAATGTCATAATATCCCAACCAGTCCAAACAACAACCAACCACTTTTTAAAGCGACGCATAATATTGAGGTTCCGCAATAAAATCTTTCATTAACAATTTAAATACATTAGATATACAAAGTTGTACATCTATGTTTCAAAGCACGCTGACTCAACAGACCACCACAGCACACAGCTACATTTGATTAAAAATGAACATGACATTAAAGCTTCGATTGCGCCACCATAAAACACAATGTCAGGCTTTTCCCAAATGAAACAAATACATACACATAAATGTTGAATATCAGCCAGACTGCTCTGCATGTGCTAGAGGGCATGTGGAGCAGACAATACATATCAAGAAAGCTTTGCTTAGCTAGATTCAAACTGACTTGTATCTATAAATTATGTGCATATATATAATATACACAGCAAATCGTCCCCTTGGAATTATAAGGTTCTATCTGACATTTTTGTCAAAATTGAGTTATTCACATATTCTTATTCGGTGACAACTTATTTACATTATGTGATGTGTTTTTTTAAGTTGTGTACATTGTGGGACTTTTTATTGAAAAAACAAAAAGGTTCTATCTACAAAATCGAACTCTAACTTGGCTCTATAAGGTTCTATCTGCGTGAGCCAATCAGCACTTCGAATGCACAGAAGAGGACCAATCAGAATCAACTTTATATGTCATGTCGCCAGCTTTTTCCTTGAAGACAAAAAGAAACCCCATAAAGGCATAATGCTATACATTTACAGTAGATTAAATATTCACTAAATTGTGTAGTGTTATGAAGTGGCTTCAATTTGGCCATTTTCTTTATAGTGTATTGGTTATTATTATTAATTATCAATGAGGTTATTATTAATAACTATTATTATTATAGTTATTATTTGAATTATACAAATATGCAGTGAGTAAATTGAATATTTAAAAAAAACATTTGTGTGTGTGTGTGCGCGCTAATGTGTGAAAGTGTGTGTGTGTGTGTGTGTGAGTGAAAGTGTGTGACAGTGTGTGTGTGTGTGTGTGTGTGTGTGTGTGTGTGTGTGTGTGTGTGAAAGTGTGTGTGTGTGTGTGTGTGACAGTGTGTGTGAAAGTGTGTGTGTGTGTGTGTGTGTGTGTGAAAGTGTGTGTGTGTGAGACAGTGTGTGTGTGTGTGTGTGTGTGACAGTGTGTGTGTGTGTGTGTGTGTGAAAGTGTGTGTGTGTGTGTGTGTGACAGTGTGTGTGTGTGTGTGTGTGTGTGTGTGTGTGTGTGAACGTGTGTGTGTGTGTGTGTGTGTGTGTGTGTGTGTGTGTGTGTGTGTGTGTGTGTGTGTGCGTGTGAAAGTGTGTGTGTGTGTGTGTGTGACAGTGTGTGTGTGTGTGTGTGTGTGTGTGTGTGTGTGAGTGAGAGAGGGGGTGTGTGTGTAAGTGAGAGAGGGGGTGTGTGTGTGTGATTAAAAAATTAGTCTGACATTTTTTTGTGATCATATAGTCAGTGAATCATTTTTCAATGATTATTAAACTTTATGAATTAATTTGCTGAAGCATGTCGATTTTCTTGTAGTTTTTAAAGTCTTAAAATGTCTTAATTTTTACAATATTAAGCCTTAAAGGTCAAATAGTTAACAATTTCATTGATGGTGTCTTAATTACAACAATAAACGTTAGCATGTTATTTCAGCCATACTGATGTCTAGAGAGAAAGCCATTATACCTGGCCCACTTTAGCTGGAATAAAGTCCTGCTCAGATGTATTACAGTAGCTGCTTTCTGTCTAAACAAAAGAAAGATTAAAGTAACAATTTCTGCAATAATGTGTTTAATTACCCACCAAATTGGTAACGAAAATTAAGATTCTGCACTGGACAAAATATTTAGACCTACCTTGCTTAATTTGAAATGTCCTAAATACATGGAAGTGCTAAAAAATATGAAATAAATGTCATAGAAAGGATAAAATTTAACTTTCTAACACATGTTGAGATATTGTTACAACATTAATTTTATAGTTCATGTTCAAATAATGTTTTGGCAGATAGAACCTTATAATTCTAAGCGAAAAGTGTTTTTTTAGAATTAGAAGGTTCTATCTGCATTTGACCCATTTTAAAAAAAAACATTTACAAATTTGAGAGGGTTTTGATATTGTATATTTAGAATACATTTAGGGTCCCTGTTATTTTCATGTTTGAAAGAAACTTGTTCCCCATATAAATTTTCCTATATGTAATGCAAAAACTTTGAAGCTCAATATCTCAAAACTGCTCAGAACGCAGATAGAACCTTATAATTCCAAGGGGACGAAATATACAAAATATACTTATCGTGTATGTAATATTCACTGTGCGTTCAAAGTATACAATGTCACGGTCATCGAATGAGCTGTAGATTTAAATCAGTGGGCAAGAGGCTGAAAGGAATAGAAAGGAGAGTGAGGGAAAGAGCCAAATATGGTCATTTTGGACCTGGTGTCAGCGTGAGACGTGACCCGTCAGTGAGGAGGGAGGTCATCCTCGCTCGGACGTTTTTTCTGTCATGAATAACATCTGCCCTGGGCTGTCTTACAAGGACAAAGATTTCTTTCTTTCCTGTTCACACAAAGTGTATTTTACTGATCCTTTAAATGACTACAGCTGTTAAACAAATTTTTCTACAATATTGTGTGAACAAATGATTAGCTAATTCATTAAACACATTTATAAACGGGCTCACACACACACACGCACGCACGCACGCACGCACACACACACACACACACACACTAGTTTCTTAGATTTTAAAACAATACAACTATTTAAACAGATGCTGGTTCTTAGTGCTATCTGTGGTTACATTCAACCTGTGTGGACTTGAGAGGAACCGACATTATACAATAGATCCAATAAAACCACCAAGTAGACCAGTTGGATAAAATTTAAAAATAATCCTGAGAAAAGATATATCATCATTTGTTTGCCCGTTGGTTTGATAACTTGCATTTAATCTAACAATGTACAAATTTTAAGCATGACATGACTTTCCAAAGGTATCCCAATAATTTTGGGGGCAACTGAAATACTGTACACTTTCATACTATGCATTTTTCTCAATTTTAATTGTTAATAAAAGCTATTTCATTTTAGTAGTACATCTATACTTTTCTATGCAATGGTGATGTTTGGACAGTTGAATTCAAACAGAGGGATATTCAACAAAAACGATACTCGGTTACTAACGTAACCTCGGTTCTCTCTAGAAGAGGGAACGAGTATTGCGTAAGTTTAGCTTACGCTACGGGAAAGATTCATCTTCTCGAGATACTGAAGCCAAAAAATTATCCTTAATTTTTGTATACCTTTTCAACGCAGTGCAGCAGCTAGCAGACCTAGAGCAGGCTATCTTGCGTGCTCATTGGCTGCTCTGCAGGCAACTGCTGCAGCCTACCAGTGAGCAGGGCGTGACATCACGCCCAATGAAGGGCGCCCGCGCCTTCATGGCGTCACAGCCCGCCAGAATGGGCGTGGCTTCAGCCTATAAAGGAATGGGCTGTAGGCTGCTTCCCTGGTTTTTGTCGACTGAAGCGAAGTAGCTCGTGGCGCGAGCACGGCCGGTTACGCAATACTCGTTCCCTCTTCTAGAGAGAACCGAGGTTACGTCAGTAACCGAGTATCGTTCTCTTACGAGAGGTTCTCTCGTATTGCGTAAGTTTAGCTTACGCTACGGGAACACTTTGTCAACGCCGTGCGCGCCAAGCATCCACATGAGACCCCGAACTTAGGGGGGAACCCCATAAGTGGAAAAATAAGGTGGCCGGCCGTTTTGCGGGCCATCACTTGTACATAAGCACACATAGGGAATACAGAGCAGCGCGGGAGCGGGTCTGTATAGGCACATGGCATAACCCCTTTAGTGCAGCTCAACCAGGAGAGCTAAGTCATGTGAGAGTGATCTGAGCAGGGGATCTGGGCAGAATACATCTCTCGTTTAGACTGACAGTAGTTTAGCCTGCAAGGCGGGAACTTCTAGGTTATAGAACCTGACAAAGGTAGACGGGGAGCTCCAGCCCGCCGCTACACATATGTCGTGGATAGAAATCCCGCTGGACCATGCCCACGAAGAGGCGACGCCTCTCGTGGAATGAGCCCTGATGCCCAGAGGGCATTGCAGATCCTTTGACGCATAAGCGGTCGCTATAGCGTCTACTATCCATCTGGACAGGCTCTGTTTCGAGGAGGCGAAACCCTTGGTGCGCCCTCCAAACGAAACAAAAAGCTGTTCCGAGCGCCTGAAGGAGGCGGTGCGCGTAATGTAGCTCCTCAGCGCTCTGACGGGGCAGAGGAGGTTTACATCGCTTTCTCTGTCAGACACTGCGAGAGCAGATAGTGAAATAACTTCCGCTCTAAATGGAGTGCCCATCACTTTAGGGACATAGCCGTGTCTAGGTCTGAGAATAACTTTAGAGTCATTTGGTCCAAACTCAAGACACGACGCGCTGACAGACAGCGCGTGTAGATCCCCTACGCGTTTTACTGATGACAGCGCAGTCAGAAAAACCGTTTTCAGTGATAGATATTTCAACCCCACGGAGTCCAGTGGTTCGAAGGGGAAAGCTTTCAGGGCCTCGAGGACCAGTGAAAGATCCCACATAGGAACCGACGGGGGGCGCGGCGGATTCATCCTTCTAGCTCCTCTAAGGAAGCGGATGACCAACTCATGTTTCCCCAGCGGCTGGCCGTGCGTTGGTTCTGCAAACGCTGCTACGGCCGCCACGTACACTTTGAGCGTGGAAGGGGACCTTCCCTTATCCAACAGCTCTTGTAGGAAAGCCACCCCGCATGTCCGCGGGTCCAGACCTCTGTCGGTGCACCAGCCAGAGAACACCGACCATTTAGACGCGTAGAGCCTTCTCGTGGAAGGGGCTCTAGACTGTGTGATCGTGTTCATCACTCCTTCTGGCAGGGTAACGAGTACCCGTTGATCAGCCATGCATGCAGCGACCAGCGCTCTGGATGGGGATGCCAGATCGTGCCGCGAGCTTGAGAGAGGAGATCTGCCCTCACCGGGATCGGCCACGGAGCTGTAAGCGACAGCTGTGCTAGTTCCGGGAACCAAATCTGCTTCTCCCAACGCGGGGCTATGAGGAGCACCGAGTGGCGCGTTTCCCTGATTCTCTTGATGACCTGTGGTAACAGAGAGACCGGAGGGAAAGCATATAGCGGGAGGCTGGGCCAAACTTGGGCCAGCGCGTCCTCGTCCTTCGAGAAGAACATCGGGCATTGAGCGTTGTCTTTTGACGCAAATAGGTCGACTTCCGCTCTGCCGAATAGGCGCCACAGTTTCTGGACCGTTTGGGGGTGTAAGGACCACTCCCCTGGGGGAACATTGTCTCTGGAGAGTCTGTCTGGGCCGTCGTTCAGATGGCCAGGCACATGCGTCGCCCTCAGCGAGCGCAGGTGTGTCTGAGACCAAATAAGGAGGCGTTCCGTCAGATTGCAGAGTTTTCTGGATCTGACACCACCCTGACGGTTTATATAGGAAACCACAGATGTGTTGTCCGAACGGACAAGAACATGCTGGCCCTGTATGAACGGGAGGAAGCACTGCAGTGCGTTCTCGACCGCCATCATTTCCAGACAGTTTATGTGAAACTCCTTCTCCCGGTCTGACCACTGGCCAAAGGCCGGTCTGCCCTCGAATAGCGCTCCCCAACCTGAGTTGGACGCGTCTGTTGAGATGACTTTCCGGTAAGAGACGGTTCCCATCGTTACTCCCTGCTGGAACCAGCTGGCCACTAACCAGGGCTGCAGAGCTGCTATGCAGGTCTGAGTCACTCTGATTCTCCGACCGCCAGATACCCAGGCTCGGGGGGGCACGCGAGCATTCAGCCAGCGTTGGAGTGGGCGCATGCGCAGTAGGCCCAGCTGGAGCACTGCTAAATGGACCGCTGCAGTAGCCTGTTTGAAGGGGACTGACAGGGAAATGAATTTTGACGGCGGTCCGGCCGCAGCGGGACACGCACGTCTTTTCCCTCTTACTGTTAGGAGGGCTTCGCGTGCTCAGACTTCAGCGTGATTCTCTGCCGAGGCCCTCTGGGAGGCGGCGGTCTATGACGGCTGTCTGAGCGCGACCTAGGGCGGCCGCCCTGACGTCGCTGCGAAGGCTGAGGCTGGGGCTGTGCTGGACGCTGGGTGCTGGTTCGCACAGGAGGCTGGCTTTGTCTCTCGCGAGAGCGGCCTGTGGCGGAACTCGAGCGTCACGGCAGGAAGAGGTTCATGGCCTGCGTGGTCTTCTGTACCTCAGAAAAACGATCAACGATCCCGTTAACCGCTGGGCCGAAGAGACCAGAGGGGGTAAGCGGCGCGTTGAGAAATGTGGCTCGCTCAGACTCCCTCATATCCGCGAGCGTAAACCAAAGGTGCCTCTCCGTAACGGTTAACGCGGCCATAGCTCGTCCGATAGCCTGGGCTGCTGCTTTGGTAGCGCGGAGAGAAAGATCCGTTGCGCTTCTCAAATCTGTAACAGCAGCTGGATCCCGGCCCTTCTCATCCCATTCACGGAGGAGGTCGGCTTGCAGGATCTGAAGCACAGCCATGGTATGTAAAGCAGACGCGGCCTGGCCGGAGGCAGCATAAGCGCGGCCGACCAAGGCGGACGTGGCTCTACAGGCTTTAGACGGGAGCGCTGACCGTGACCGCCATCTCGCGGAGGGCGGGCAAAGGTGCGCTGCAACCGTTTCTTCCACCGGTGGAATAACAGTGTACCCTTTCTCGGCGGCGCCGTCCACTCGGGAGAGCGAGGCGGAGGCTGGTGACTGTAGTCGTGACGAAAAAGGAGAATTCCACGACTTAGTCAACTCCGCGTGAAGTTCCGGCAGGAATGGAGCGGGCCTCGTTGCTGAAGCTGCGCGGCGGCGGCTTTGAAGGAAGCAGCCGTCGAGCCTGTTCAGTGCGGGTTCCTCAGGCGGCGACCACTCGAGCCCGAGGCGGTCCACGGCCTGGGTTAGCAAACGCATTAGCTCAGCGTCAGCTCCAGCGCGGGTACGGGTGGATTCCTGGATCGACGAGGCGTCGGAATGAAGCGACCATTCCTCGCTGTCCGATGCCAGGATAGAGCAGCAGTCCCTCGTGGTGTGTCCCTCGGCCTCATCCTCTGAAGCGACGGCAGTGAGGCTCGTGAGCGGCAAGTGCGCGTCGGGGAGGGGAGGCGGGGAAGGCGAGAGCGAGGCTCGAGGGAGGTTCTCCGGCGAGCGCGTCGCTGTGGCCACAGGTTCCGGCTGTCTCAGGGAACGGCGCTTCTTCTTGCGCGGTCCCACAGAGGGCGGAGTGACTGCTGTAGATCTGAGAGCTTCGAGGCGAGCCCGCAGGGTCGCCAACGGAAGTTCCTCACAGAGCTCGCAACCCCCGGAAGCGAGGGCGAGCTCGGCATGTTCCAGGCCCAGGCAGAGAGCGCAGATCAGATGGCGGTCTCCGGCGCTGAGCGGGGCTCTGCACGAGCCGCAGGAAGTGCGAGGCATCTTAAAAAAGACGCTCGCTGCTCTTTTAGAGATGTGAAAATCAATCTAATGCAAGGCAAAAGGATACGTCGCCGGATAGCGTAGCTCGCACGGATGGCTGAAGGTGGCGAAGACGGCCGGCTTCCTCAGCGCTGTCCTAAGCTGGCTGTTCGACGGCGGCGATGGCTTCTCTCAGATCCAGCGATGCGAAGAGCTCACTGAAGAGACAAAAATCAGGGAAGCAGCCTACAGCCCATTCCTTTATAGGCTGAAGCCACGCCCATTCTGGCGGGCTGTGACGCCATGAAGGCGCGGGCGCCGTTGTAATTGGGAAGCTCACAGTTTTTTGAGCGCACGGCAGAGTAGCTCGCAAGGTGGATTTTAGTATTATGCTGTCTAAGGTATGGCTTTGTGTGTACGTGTGAACAAGGAAAAGCCACAAGAAGTTTTCAGACAAGTTTGAGATCATGTTTAATGGAGCACAACAACATTGGAAATAAACTAAAACTGCTGAAATTTAAACCCACTTCTCATCTTCACTTGACTGCACTATGAATCAGATTGATGCATCCCTAATTTAAATACTCTAAATATTTAATAATGATTATGGAAAACTTGATAAAAAAATACAGAAACTTAGCAATGCTCAGAAACTGTAGAATTAACTCACATGGAAAGTTATAGCACAAGCTATATCCCTTTGCATGAAAATTTCAGTGCATATCTAACTATATAATGAAAAACTTACGCTTCAGTTCTTTAAAGCCGAAGCATAAGCAGAGTTAAAAAAATCTTCTGTTGCACAAAGTAGAGGTGCTGATATAATTACATGCTTCCCAAATTAATTTAGCTTTAACATATATGCATATCTCCTGGCATTTCAGAAGAATAGCAATCACCTGTCTCTTTGAAACAGTTCTGGCCCTCATTTAAATACTGTGTTTCTTTAATAAACTTTGGTGACCTGAGTAAATGTAATAATGCAGCTGAAGTGTCAGCATATGTTTAGCAATTCACAAAGTTATTTAATACAATAGTGCTGGTGATGAGCGGAAATATAAGGGACAGGAAAACCACAAATCCAACAGGAATCCAACCACAAAAGAAATACAAATAAATCGTTGAATAGAAAAAAAAAAGCAATGTACCAATTTAATTGTGTTGCTCTTGCACATTCTCAGCATATGCATTCATCTTTTTGGTATTTATTGATAGACAAAGCAGATATTTTACTAGGTAGACTGCAGGTTGGACACAAACCTGTATCTCTCACATAAGCAGCACAATAGTCAATGTGTCTGCAACACATGCTATGCGCCAATGCTCAGATGTACAATTTTTTTTCAATTGAATGATATATCAATTGACCTTGGATGGCTAGAAAGTAAACCGTAACAACCATGCTAGGATTTATGCGGCACCACTGACTCGGGTAGGCCGTCAAAACCAATGGATAATACATGAAGGACATTATGATGTTCAGCCAAAGTCACCCCAGTCATGGAAATGAAATGATTTTTAATCTGAGGATAAACCAGCATGATAATTGCTCACTACTCTGAGTGCCAAGCTATATATCACAGACTTCCTAATTGTAACCAAGGGGATAAGCCAGAGCTCAGCTTTTCTCTGCTGATAGTGACAGGGATGTGTCGACGAGGGGAATGTGATTTATAGATTGTGGATTTGTTTAAAGCTTCTAGTGGAGAAGTGCTGTGTAAGATTTACTAAAATACATTTTCTAGACCTTCAGCAGTACTTTTAAGCTAAATTAAATTATTTCCCACATTAATGGGAAAAGACAACACAAAGACTAGGATATTACCTCCGCCATACATAAAAGTAGCAAGTATATGTTCAGTATACTTGCCCCTGGTTGCAAAGACAAATCTTAAGCCTAGTCCCATGATAAAATGCATATTTGAGCTGTTTTAACTGAAGGCAACTTGCACTGACATACCTTACAATTTGTCAGTGCCAATGTTTTGTCTCAAGATGCACACCAGTATTTTTTTTTGTCTGGCCTGTTTATAAAAGCTTCTTAAATTTCCTAATTAAACTAAGGCCTAATCCTGGCTAAATCTAAGCCCTGTCTGTGAAACCAGGCCCTTATGTCTGAAAGGGTCATTTACTCACCCTCACGCTGTATGTGTTACTTTCTTCTGTGGAATATAAAAGATGTCAGGCAGAATATAAGCCTGAAAAAACTGAACCAAAGCTTTTCCTGTTCCAAAAAATATATTAGCCGTTAAATCAGCAGGTGAAATCATTAGTGTTGCCGCTAGTTTAATTGTTTAATACTCTAGAGAGCAATTCTCCCCTGAGACACAATTGACACACTTAAAAGAGTTGTGATGAGGCCTATGGAGAATATAAAGCCAACAGCCACACAAAAAGAATATTGATGATCAGTCCTACAAGAAACTTTTCCTGTATTTACAGTACAGAACCAAAGAGCTGTGATTTCATCAGTTAAGGAATAAATTAAGATGTTTCTAATAGTCTAAAATCATTCATGCATATAATTGTTCCTATGCAACTTGTATGGTATGTTCATTCTGATATACACGCTGTCAACACAGACAACAGACTACCTATAGCAGATGGGATTTTTTTGTGTTTGGTTGTCTGACTTAACATTTACATTTTGGATTATTGTTATCAGCCAGAATTTAAATTTTGCAGCATCCAAAGAAGTAGGCATTACAAAAGTTACCAAACCACTAAACAACTATTACTAATAAATAAATGTAAAATATAAAAACATTTGCGACACCCCTATATATCACATACAAACCACATCCATCATACTGCATCACATATTCAAGTGCGTACTCATCTGGGATGCATTCTGAGAAATGAAGGACGTCTTCCCAGGCATTGAAGTGAGAGCCGGCTGAGTAACAGCGGCTAATGAGTGAATCTATCGAGTCTCCTCACAGCAGCAGGGCAGAGTAATGCCACAAACAACAATGGCAGCACTTGCTATTGATTTAGAAGTATCGTCTTTTCCTGCCTCCCTCATAATCGCTCTCTTCCCGTCTCTCTTTCTCTCACAAGCATTAAAGAGAGATTACCCTGTAGATGAAAGTGCCCAGTCCGGAGCCTTTTGCTTTTCTTCAGAAGTCATTAAGACTGAGGTGATACTGTAAAAAGCTCTTAATTTTTTGTACTCTTAAAAGAGAGATCAGACTTTGAAAACCAAAACCTGCCAACAAGAAAATCCCCAGAAGTTTTAAAATGCTCAGATGGTCCAAACTTAGCCCAGCTTCCTGATACATTTGCAATTAGTGCTTAATGATACAGCTGCGCCTGTTTCCCAAACCAGCATGTGCACTGTCTGTATTGTATCACATTTCTCATCAAGTGAACTAAAGGGGAGTTCACATGGACAGAGACTTGCAGAGATAAAGTGACTATATTCATTAATTTTCAATGAGAGTTGGTGATTTGTGAGGACAGGAGAGGCATTGGCCATTGGTAACAAGATGCAAGCATGTCGAGAGACTTGACTTGAGCCCAATATACTTCAAGCGAAATCGTAGAATGAACTGCTGTGATGTTATTTCAGACAAAATCAGGCCAGTTCGTTTGGAGTTCGTTTTGGGAGTTCGAAACAGCTTGCCAAACCATACTTTACGGAAAAGTTCACTATGGCTGGTAAACAACTTTGTACTACCATTAGTCCGTGGCGATGATGTAATAGGTAGGTGTGCGTGGAGTAGGTAGGTGTGCTTCTTTCACATGTAAATATTTTCCGTTTTTTTCCGTCAGACGTCCGTGAGTGAACATGAACAAACTGGAGAGGAGCTTTATAGTAGAAAATGAAGTTGTACTTCTGATGAAACAAGAAACTGACACTGTTTCTTATGTTAAATACGGTAAAGCTGCTTGATTTTAAGCAATCTACTGTATAAAGTGCTAAATAAAAAACGTTACGTGACTTTACTAGAATGCCAAATTGCAGAGCTCATGCAAACATATCCACGGTGCTATGATCAAATGCTTTACTAATGCTTTATTAAAAATGCTTGCTGTTTTCTCCTTTTTTTGGGGGGTGTTTATGTTATTATTGAGAGGAAATTGTGCAGCACAAATTAACATATTCATGGCGTCGGGTGTTCGCTAACAGTATATCGCTGGTTACGTATTTTGAACTACGTTTTACCCCAAAGAGAAGAATTAAAAAGAACTTTGCTGTGAGTATATCGGGGCCTTTAAGGTGGAGAAAATTTTGAAATAAGGTTAATGAGCAGCAATAAGATGCAGAAATTAAAAATGGTGATGTTAAAGGGATTAGATCACCCAAAAATGAAATATCTGTAATTTACATATCCTCATGTCATTCCAAACGTCAGAGCCCAATTTAAACTTCTGTGTCGAATTCCCACTGTAGTTGCATCGTAGGCTGTTGCACGCGTACCCTTCGGCGTACCCTGACGTGCACCTCTCCAATGTAACAACGCATCAATTCTACGTGGACGCAAGCGCTGTGATTGGTCTGCTAGAACCCCTCCCTCAGGTTTATTGCGCGTCAACACAGACAACGACACAGAAGTATAAATGAAAACCAACGCATTGTTTACAGCATAGAGGCTCCGGCGTAGGTCCGACGCAGAAGTATAAATCAGCCTTAAGGCAGATATTTTGATAAATGTCTCAGTGTTGGAAGTCAATGGTCACCAAAACTGGTTTCCAATATTCTTCAAAATGTCTTTTTTTGTGTTCTGCAGAAGAAAGAAAATCACAATTTGGAAAGACGTGAGACTAAATAATGACAGCATATTCATTCATGGATGAACTATCCCTTTAAGAAGAGAAGCTAAGTCACAGTGAGTGATTTAATTCATTTATATTTTTTGCTTTTGCCAAGTGATATAAAAAAACCCCAGAAAGAATCTTGATTTTTATGCATTTATTATTGTTTATGATATAACCTATTAAGCACTGTCGAAATGTGTATACAGACATCTACACTAGGGGTGGGACGATACAGGTACCTCACGATTCAATTCTGTGGCGATATGTGGTCCACGATATGATAATATCACGATTCGCGATATCTACGATATTCAATATGTTGGAAGAAATTTCATCAACGATATATCACGATATATGTGACTGAAAAGAAAAAGAAGGAATAAGGAAATAAGGAAATTTTATGCATTTATTAAAGCCAACATTTCCAACATTGTGCAAAGAAATATGCATTTGCATAATAACTCACTGCCTCCTGGTCTTAAATGTAAACACTGTACATCTAGACAGATAAAAGTGCATGAACATTACAAAACAACATGAACATTAACATGTGTAAACCATAATACTGAAACGTCAGTAGTAAGTTACTGTAACTTTATCCAGTGCCTTTCCGTCGACTGTCTCGTAAAACCCGAAGTGTCTCCACACTTTAGAGTGGAAACTAGCGGCTGGGTCTTTGATTATTTTTTTATTGTTTTCCGCCATTCTTCTCGCTTCTCTTTTTTTCTGCAATTCTCTGTTGTTGTTAGTTAACTTCTTCACCGGCCGCTGTTTGCGCCACTTTACCCCTATTTACTCGAACAGCGCCCCCCGTAAACAGAATGGTAGATATTGGGTAGTGACAGTGACACTGACCACGGGTAAATTAATCATTTTGTGTTGTAATAAAATATCGATATTGGGCTTTAGTGTATCGATTATTTATTGCGACAGAGAGCACAACAATATATTGCAATATCGATTTTTTTTTATCTACACGAATACTGTCAATTATTAGAATATCGTCTACAAAACGTCTTTCTACCCATTATTTTTATTTTGGCTTTGAGTGTCAAGAAAAAGCGCAACATAAATGCAATTAATTAATTAATTATTATTATTATTGAATTAAAAAAAATTGAAGAAATGTATGTCAAAAATGGAAGTCAATGGTCACTAAAACAGTTTGGTTAACAACATTTTTCAAAATGTATTTTGTGTTTTAACAGAAGATAGATAGTCATACAGGTTTGGAACAAAATGAAGGTGAGTAAATAAAGACAAAATATTCTTTGTTTTTTGGTTGAAATGTCACTTTAATAATCTTAAATTAACTTTGACAGCCCCCTTGAAGCCTCTGGGGGCCTCAAATTAAAAACTGCCCTGCATTAGATTCCTACAAACTTCCTGATCATCCTCAAAAGTGGGATTTTAATAGTCCTTTTTAAACAGCCATTTGGGTACTTGGCATTCAAAAGAAGAGCTGAGCTAAACCTTCATTAAGAACAAGTGTTAAATAACTGATCAAACTAAGTGATTCCTGGGACTAACATTTCCAATATACAAATATGCACAAATAGTACAAATACTGTAAATCTCTGAATTTCCCCCAGCGGATGCTTCTTCCTTTAAAGACTTATGTAGTCGTGGCTATTTAGAGTGCAAGGACTAGAAAGCACCACAATAAGATAAAAGTTCAACTCAACTTCAACTTACATAACTCTAAGTTCTCTAAAATCACTTTTTGACATTCACAACAGCGAAACAAAGCAGTGTAAATCTTTTATAGAGCTCTTCACTTATCTCCAGGAGCGAAAAACAAAACAAAAAAACTCTCAGGCTCTGAAATGGAGACCAGTCCATGATGAGGTTTGTAATTCGCTCATTTGCTAATGATTACAGGCTGCTGTCAGCTCACATTGTTTTCAGAGTGTCATTGCTAATGAGTTCGCATCTGTGATTCCGGTGAAGCATGGAAAAGTCACACCACCTTAACCCCTCCCAAACCCTTCAATGTGCCAGTTGGAAAAGGTCACATGACCGGCAGAGGAAAGCATGCTAAGCAAGTATGAGAGGTGTGTGAGCCAAGTTGGTTGGGCAGAGGGTGTTGGAAACTTGTGAATGTGCAGATGTCAACCTAACTATGGCTTCCTTACTTGCAAGTGCAAGTTTGCCTCCTTATATACGTGCACGTTCACTGGAGCTTCAATCAACCGAAAACTTTTCCTCGATTTAACAAGCCCCCTCTGCCCCCTTCCACTGGCTCAGCACCATCGATGCTTTTGTACTGACATTTGTACACACATTTGTACTGACAATGTTGAACGTCACTAAAAACAACGGGAATCTCTGATTGCTATTCCTACCGCGTAACCAAATCAGGGTCAACCTGAAATCACCAGCCCTGATCTTTCCGCAGGCTATCATCAACATTACTCTGATATGGAAAGCAATCGCATAATCAAAACGCTCTATTGCGTTCGCCATGACCTTACGAGACTGCGGATCCACATGCAACATTGCACGTCTCAACAATAATGTTGTTTCTTGACAGTTGGGGGGACGCATATGTTACACACAGCAGTGCATCTGTTTTCGTTGAAGATACATGTTGATGCCTGCTCAGTTTTCCCATCACCCTGGCGAAGAAAAACAAATGAAAAAAATAGAAAAATATGAAAACTGATTCGCCTCATTTGTGAGCTGAGCAGATAATAATATCAGAGGGTTGCTCTGAATGAGAGTTTAACATTTCTTATGGCGACTTCACATTGTGAAACAGAGGCTTTGGTGCTTAATGAATGGCATCGCAATGTATATTATATTTTTTTCAGTTGCAAAATGTTCACCCTTAAGTAAGGACACAAGTTTACTTTGGATACTTGCAAAGAAATACTTTGAAGCAATTTAAAGAGATAGATAAGCCAAAAATTTACATTTCTGTCATGAATTACCACCATGTTGTTCAAAACCGATATGAGAAATTTTGAAGAATGTGATGCAACGAAAGCAGACTGGAGCTTTTAAGCTTCAAAAAGAATGCAAAAGCACCATAAAAGTATCATGAAATATCATTAAAGGGTTAGTTCACCCAAAATGCAAATTCTGTCATTAATTACTCCCCCTCATGTCGTTCAAAACTCGTAAGACCTTCGTTCATCTTCGCAACACAAATGAAGATCTTGTTGATGAAATCTGAGAACTTTCTATCCCTCCAAAGACAGCAACACAACTGACACTTTGACACTTCGAAAAGTTCATAAAGAGATCGCAAAACTAATCCATATGAATTGAGAGGTTTAGTCCAAATTTTCTACGATCGCTTTATATGATAAACAGGTTTTATTTAGGCTTTAATTCACATAAACATTCATCAGTGCACATAAACAGAAGCTCAACCGAACATGCTTGACGCGCAGGAACAAACCTCTTACGGAAGCTCAAACATAATCTCATTGGTTCTTACAGAAACCCAAACGTGCTTCGTAACACATGAGAATAAACCTCATTGGTTCTTGTGGATGCTCAAACGTGCTGCGTAACACACAAGAATGAACCACATTGGTTCTTGCGCAGAGGCGAACCAACACTGAGTGGGGGCCCCAGGCAAAATTAATCAATGAGGCCCACTTTTTTATATTTATGTATTTTATATATGTTTTAGATATTATATATATATATATATATATATATATATATATATATATATATATATATACGATTTTGTTAATATATCTTCATTACCTGGAGATACTATTATACAAAATTCAAAAAGTAGTCAAAACACAGAACATCTAACAGAACATAAGTTGTTTATTTTTTACAATATTATGTGTTTATATTTTTATGTGCAATCTTCATCTTTATAACAGAAGATACAATACAATAATCTTTAAGATACAGTAAATCTTCAACTGTGTAATAGATTGTCACCTTAAAAACAGTCATTGCGTGGTGGAACAAGCAATGCTATATAGAAATATATAGTTAGCATCTTAATTTAATCTTTGTTTTATTAGTTCATTAACTAATGGTTAACTAATCTTTCATACGGATAACATAATCAGATGATATTTGCTCTCGATTCAAATTTTTTCATTTAAAAGTGGACATTTCAAGCTTTAGATATATTTATCATGTATGTGAAGCTAGTATACGCTGTGTTTGTTTTTTTGAGACGCGCTCCAGTTCACGGAGATGATGAAAGCGCGCCCTGATTGTTTTATTTTATAAAAGCACAACTTTTTCTTATTATTGTGAGTTTACACACATAAAAGTAGTTGCGACTGATGCATTAATCTTTTCTGTATGGCCAGAAATGATAGAGTATTTTAAGTTGTTTCCACTGTTTATAGGAAAATGCAAGTAATCACACCGGCGCCTCCATGTCATGCAGTGCGCGTTCCACACTTCGCACAAACACTTGGATATGCGCCTAATAATAGCATACTGTCAGGGTTGCTGGGTGCAGGTAGGCGAAGACATAGACACAGGAATAGCAGTATAGTTGATTTATTAAACAAAACTTAACTTTCTGGAACATACAGGAACAAAAGAACAAACTCCAGGACTTCAGAAAACACACAACCATTCATAGACGACGATCAACAAACCCTGAGGGAAAACACAGGGCTTAAATGAACAGGGCCTAATGGGAAGATTAACTGA
This sequence comes from Gila orcuttii, assembly GCA_026230005.1. NCBI lineage: Eukaryota > Metazoa > Chordata > Actinopteri > Cypriniformes > Leuciscidae > Gila > Gila orcuttii. The sequence goes on along the minus strand of JAPDVR010000023.1, from coordinate 16,521,160 downwards.
ACACAGGTGAAGGGAATAGCTAATTAGACTAACTAAAACTAACAGGACTGAACCAAAATCCCAAAGACAGGGGGAAAACAAGATCACAGAACATAACTAAACACATAGAAAACGTGACAGAACCTCCCCCTCCCCGAAGGCGCATCCTCGCGCCGTATAACATCCAAAGGGGTGGGAGGGTGGGCGCCCTGGAGGCTGAGGAGGGCATGGTGGTGCAGGGACGGGAAGCCTCCAGGGGCTGTGGGCGTGGCCAGGGCGGAGCGGGCTGTGGGCGTGGCCAGGGCGGAGCTGTCGGACCCTCGGGCGTCCAGGGCGGAGCTGTCGGACCCTCGGGCGTCCAGGGCGGAGCTGTCGGACCCTCGGGCGGAGCTGTCGGACCCTCGGGCGGAGCTGTCGGACCCTCGGGCGTCCAGGGCGGAGCTGTCGGACCCTCGGGCGTCCAGGGCGGAGCTGTCCCTTCGGGCGGCCATGGCGGTGAGGACCCTTCGGGTGGGAACCCCCCCAAAAAATTGACAGGAAAGGGGGGCTCTGGCGCAGGATCAACGGGCTCTGGCGCAGGACTGGACGGGACCAGCACATCATGGGACTCGGAACTGGACGGGGCCAGCACATCATGGGACTCGGAACTGGACGGGGCCAGCACATCATGGGACTCGGAACTGGACGGGGCCAGCACATCATGGGACTCGGAACTGGACGGGGCCAGCACATCATGGGACTCGGAACTGGACGGGGCCAGCACATCATGGGACTCGGAACTGGACGGGGCCAGCACATCATGGGACTCGGAACTGGACGGGGCCAGCACATCATGGGACTCGGAACTGGACGGGGCCAGCACATCATGGGACTCGGAACTGGACTCATGGGCCAGAGCTGATATGCGTGTAGCCCACACACACAGAATCGCCGCAGACATCACAATCAGCGCTGTGTCCTCTCGTGTGGTCTCACGTGTGGTGTGCTCCGGAACAAACACCGGCTCAGGAACGGGCACAGTCTCTTGCTCGAAGACTGGCTCTGGCTCTTGCTCGAAGACTGGCTCTGGCGGGCAGGCGATGGGCTCAGGCGCTGGCGGGCAGGCGACGGGCTCAGGCGCTGGCGGGCAGGCGACGGGCTCAGGCGCTGGCGGGCAGGCGACGGGCTCAGGCGCTGGCGGGCAGGCGACGGGCTCAGGCGCTGGCGGGCAGGCGACGGGCTCAGGCGCTGGCGGGCAGGCGACGGGCTCAGGCGCTGGCGGGCAGGCGACGGGCTCAGGCGCTGGCGGGCAGGCGACGGGGCTCAGGCGCTGGCGGGCAGGCGACGGGGCTCAGGCGCTGGCGGGCAGGCGACGGGGCTCAGGCGCTGGCGGGCAGGCGACGGGGCTCAGGCGCTGGCGGGCAGGCGACGGGGCTCAGGCGCTGGCGGGCAGGCGACGGGGCTCAGGCGCTGGCGGGCAGGCGACGGGGCTCAGGCGCTGGCGGGTTTGGAACTGGCTGGAGTGGGAGATCTTCCACGAGGTATTTGGATCCACACGCCCATAGCGTGTGATCAACGAATTCCAGAAATGACAGATTGAGATCTTTCACCAGAATCAGCTGGACAAGCGGATCCTTTAATCCTCCCCAGAAACTTTGTGTCAGTTCCTCTTCATCCTGAGTCACATCATTATACAACTCTTGGAAGAGGATAGGTGTGTTAATGGGGTTCACCTTTTTCTTCTTTCCTCTTCTTCCCTTGTTCATCTTTGGGTTTTTTAATGGTTGATCGTTCTGTCAGGGTTGCTGGGTGCAGGTAGCCGAAGACGAGGACACAGGAATAGCAGTATAGTTGATTTATTAAACAAAACTTAACTTTCTGGAACATACAGGAACAAACTCCAGGACTTCAGAAAACACACAACCATTCATAGACGACGATCAACAAACACTGAGGGAAAACACAGGGCTTAAATGAACAGGGCCTAATGGGAAGATTAACTGAACACAGGTGAAGGGAATAGCTAATTAGACAGAGCGGGAAAACTAACAGGACTGAACCAAAATCCCAAAGACAGGGGGAAAACAAGATCACAGAACATAACTAAACACATAGAAAACGTGACACGTACATTTATCTAAGTTAACGTTAGAGCGAGCCATGCCAGACGGATAAGTCCTTTTCATGTTTAACAAATCAAGTCATGCATTTTCTAACGCGAGTAAGCGCTGCTCCAGTTTGTAAAAGTCTGCTGAGGCGAGACCGTAAAAGCATAACCAGCGTAACGAGAAAGGGGCCCCACTAAGGGGGATGCAGAGATGTTACTGCGTCTTTATATTAACATTCCTGATTGTTTGAATGATCAGCGCCTTTAAAATGCGATTGCCTGGCTTGCCTGCCCTATTGCGACGCCTCTGTGCTTGCGGAAGTTCAAACGTGCTGCGTAACATGAGAATGAACCTCATTGGTTCTTGCAGAAGCTCAAACGTAATGCGTAACACGAGAATGAACCTTATTGGTTCTTGCTGAAGCTCAAACGTGCTGCGTAACATGAGAATGAATCTCTTTGGTTCTCGCATGTCAAACGAACATGCCTGAGCTGCCGTTTACCACAAGTGATGTGTAAGTTGATGAATGTTTAAATGTGAATTAAAGACTCAATTCAATCTGTTAATCATATAGAGCGATTGTCTCTAAGAAAATTTTGGACTAAACCGCTCAATTCATATGGATTTATTTTACAATCTCTTTATGAACTTTTTGAAGCATCAAAGTGTCAGCTGTGTACTGTAGCTGTCAATGGAGGGACAGAAAGCTCTCAAATAGATCTTTATTTGTGTTCCAAAGAGGAACGAAAGTCTTACAGGTTTGGAACAACATGACGGTGAGCAATTCATGAAAGAATTGAGAAGAAATTTTGGGTGAACTAACCTTTTAAAATCTTCTGAAGCAATATGACAGTGTGAACAGGCCTTTATTTCTTAAACAAATGTAAAAATGATAACTATAAAGCATAACTTTAAATGCTCAAACTTTTTAAAGTCGAGTGAATTTCAATTGGCTTTCAATTACTTTGTTCATCATCTGAAAGTGGTTCCAACAATTTAATAATAGCTGTGGTGTGTACTTGCCTATTCACATTGAATTAGAACGATTGTTAAAACTTTATAAGTTATTATATACTTATCGTCATTGTTGTGAATCGTTCAAAACAGTAAACTGATTGAACCAATTCATTGAAAATAACTTCTTGATTCATTCACAATGATTTGTTACTTCTTGCATGAACTTGATGATTTGTATGATACTTTTATGTTTTTTTGAAGTTTGAAAGTTTCTATCCATTAATTGTAATTGCATGAAAAAAAAAACAACCAGTGCATTCAAACGGTCTCCTTTTGTGGTCCATGGAATAAAGTTATACATATTTGGAACAACATATGTATAACTTTATTCCATGGACCACAAAAGGAGACCGTTTGAATGCACTGTTTTTTTTTTTTTTTTTTCATGCAATTACAATTAATTGCAATTACAATTAATAAATTTACGCACAAGGGTGCGTAAATAACAGAATTTTAGTATATTACTACAATTTAGTAGGCTTTATGGACACAAATCAAGGCACATGAGTGCACATATGAGCAGCAACACACATTAACAAGCTATAAAACCTCTCACTGTAGTTGTAAAAAAACATGAACCTTTCCAATATCAGAGCGGAGGATTATGGAGCTCTGAATGCTGTGGCCTTGGATTTATCCACTGTGAGAACAATAAGAAATGCTGAGCTGGTTATAGAGCCTTGCCTTAGAAAAGCAAATAACATTATCATTAAACTCCTTTGCCGTTGTGCGTGTTGATTAAAAGCTAAACCAATATTTTAGGGAGAAGCTTCAGGAAGTGGAGCTATAAGAACTATTTAATATTCATTTCATATTTATTATAAATCACAGTTGGATACTGTGATATGTTAATAATGTAAATTAAACAAAATAAGGAGAGAGAATGGGAGAGAAAGAGAGATCATGAGAGATGGTTGAGTTTAATAAAATATGTTATGTAATAGCCCATTGGCAAATGGTCTAATTATTCATTTCACCCTCGAGATAAGACACAGGAAAACACAAGAACAAAGAGACAAATATACTGCACAAGTACTGCTCATGCATAACAAAGGCAGACTGGTTGGCTGAAACATCACAATTGCATAAGGAACAGCATGCTATAACAGTTGTACACTTAAAGCAGTAAAAAGTGGCTTACCTGTTCATTTTCAAGATAGACACAGCAGGAAGGAAAAAAAAGAAGAAAAAAGAAAAGTGTATTAATTTATTGCAAAATGAAAGACATTTTATTTTTCCACACATTCTGTCTAAAATTTTGCACCTATGCTGCTGATCCATACAATACTGCACTATGCTGTTGACTGCAGACTCTGTTGTCATGTTGTGTCTGTATATTGTCTTGTTGTTTTATTGTTTGCTTTTCTTGTTTTGTTTATGTACTACTTTGTTTGTTTATGCTTTGTAAATACCTTTCAACATTGGTTTTAAACTGGTAAAGTTGACATATTATTATTAGAAGAGACATTTACATGTATATATAACGGTATATATAAATATGTATGTGTATATATATATATATATATATATATATATATATATATATATATATATATATATATATATATATATATATACACATACATATTTATATATACCGTACACACACACACACATATATATATATATATATATATATATATATATATATATATATATATATATATATAGTAACTTGGCCAATTATAAGGCACCGCCAGTCATGTGATCTCAAAATGGTGGCACTCATAAGTGGGCGACCCACTCCATGCAAAAAAAACAACAACTTTTTTTTTTCCAAATCTAATTAATTTAGCAAAAAATTTAGCCCCATTAAGCCATAAAACCACTTGATTGGCACAGTTTTCATCTCAGTGATGTATTTTCTATGGAAACTCGTTCCCTTTCTCCCTTTTGCCACAGAATAAAAAATAAAAAAGCTAATTGTGACTTTTTATCTCACAATTCTGATCTTTTTAAAATATATATACATAAACTCACAATTCCAACTCGCAATTAGAATTGAAAACGGTAAAAAAGGTAACTGTTACATTTTATCGCACAATTCTATTTTCTTATAATTCCGAGTTTATTTCTCAAAATTCTGAGAAAAAAAAGGTCAGAATTGCGAGATTTATGCCCGGTTTCACAGTCTAAAATGCCTGTTTGAGCCGTTTTAACTGAAAGCAACTTGCACTGACATATCTTAAAATATGTCACTGCCATTGTTTTGTCTCATGATGCACACCGGTAATGTTTTTTCTAAGGCACATTTATAGAAGCTCCTTAAATGTCCTAATTAAACTCAGGCCATCTTGGCTTAATCTAAGCTCTGTTTGTGAAACCAGGCCATAAAAATCGCAATTGGCGGAAACACGCTTCCATAATTTCCTACTCAAACAGGACGTATGAACGAAAGATAAGGAGGGACCCTTTAAAAGAAAAAACTTAGTTACATTAATTTCAACCAATATTTGAAGATGTTATTAAATAAACATTGTTGTATTCTTTTTTAAAAAAAGTAATCATTACACTAGAAATGCTTCTTTGCAGTGTACCAAGCGACATTTCTACCAACAGGTTCTTGATGTGTACCTGCATGAGAAAGCTAAATAATGACTCTACTGGAAGCAGGAGCTGTGACATTCAGACAGAGGCGATAAGATTGCAAAGCCTCAAAGAGCAGACCTCAAAGAGGTCAAATCTGTCAAACAGATGCATGAAAGCGAGTTTGCATCCAGTTATTCTTTCTACATACCCGTATACTGATTCCCTCCCTTTATCTCAGGGAACTAAGGATAATGAAAAATCTCTGGGTGGACAGTTTTAAGAAAGAGGGGGGGGTGCCTTGTGTCATAACGCAAATCTATTTATAAAAATAGTTTCGCTTTACATATCAGCTTCTCATTCCTAATCATATTACCTTATTATGAAAATATTTTAAAAATGAGAATGTTAACTCCCAATAATCTGGTTGTCAAAGGCTGCTTCAAGAATCTGACTCTGACTCCAATCAATGCATGTCCCAGTATCAGAGAAAGCGACAGGGGCTAAATAATGTGTTCACGAACATTCTTCTCATTAATGCCTGTTCTGCTTCATTAGGCTCTGGGCTGCTGCCAATGAGATCGTCCATCATGCGCACACACATGCACACACACGCATAGTCTCAACAAATCCTGAAGAGACTCCACACACACGCCACAGAGGGTTCACGTAATTCCACACGCCATTTGCAACTGACACATTACTTCATTTTGAAGACTGAATTATGTATCTATCTTTTTATCTGTCCATCCATCCATCCACCTAGATTTATTTCTTATAGCACACATACATCAGACGATCAATTACAGAACTTTACAGTTGGAGGGCTTAATTACTTCTCATGTTCCCACAGCCATCTGGCAGGTCCTCTGGCACCTTCTCTCATCTGGCACAAACTGATTGATAACTTGTGATGGTGATCCCTTAAAAAACACTGTAATTCTCAGAGAAACCACACTAACAACACAAAAGAGTTGTTTCTTATTTTTTTATTATTACTAATTCTTGACAAGAAAGTGAAATTGGAAATGATTTTAAATTTAACTCTTTCACCACCAGCTTTAAAAAAAAAAAAAAAAAAAAAAAAAAAAGTTGCCATCCACCACCAGCATTCTTGATCATTTTCACTAAATTTTCATGGCCCCCAGAATATTTTGTTGTATGAATATCTGAACATGCCATATATCAAAAGAAAGAAAAGAGCCTCTACTTTTAACATTTTATTCTAGCTTAATGCATTTTTATTATATATCAACACTTGAATGTGGGTAAGTTTAATAAAAAAAGCAACATTTTGAGCAAAAAGCTGAGAAAAACGCGTTTTTGTCAAAGACTACATCCAGATCGGATTCAGAATAATGATCAAAACATAGATGTAGTGGATCGAGTCCATCAACACCCCCAAAGTTCCACAGTCCTATAGCTCGTCCTGGGTTGACATTTCATTCAGTAAAATTAGGCAGTTTTGATTTATATGCTGGTTAATATGTTTTCATGATCGATTTATTTCACATCTTCAAAAGCAATGCTTCGGTCGTTTGTTTCTGCTGCTTCTTCGCCTGTGTTTTGATCAGGATATTCAGTACTCTTTCAGAAGATGTGTCATAGCGCCCCCTACCGTATAACAGTGAAAAGGCATACATTTCCGTCAATGGCAGGGAAAGAGTTAATACATTTTATGACATGTAATGTACCCCTGACCACACTGAAAATGCATTGGACCAATAGTCTGCTTCTTGTCTACATTAAACATCAAAATAACTCTAATTGGCTGTGTCACTATCATTGATGTGTCACATCACACAACATTTTCACTTTCAATGTGGATAGGCAAATTGCTTGTCACTGAAAACGTATCAAGTCAAGTGTAAAAGAGTTCAGAGATGTGGTGGTCTAATTCAAGAAGCCTGCGGTGAAATCGAAATCAAATACAATTTAGTTGCAGACAGCCGACGAATGTCATTGTGTAAGTGGAGTCCTTTTCTTCAAAAAATCGAAAAGTTTTAGAGAATTTGTGTTTTAAAGCTATCAAGGGACCAAAAAAGTGGATCTGTAAAACACCCATGAGTGTGTCAATAAACCGGATTCAGCTTCCTAAGGGATTCTGTAAGCTGTCTAACTAGGGTTTTTATCCAGCCTAGTGCCAAACCTCAGCCTGCTGCAAACCCACGGGTCTTTGTCTTTGCCATTTTTGAGCTGATGCGGAGAATGAGTGAGTGTGAAAGAGAGCGAGAGACTGCAGTAGCTGTCAGCTGTAGCTGTGTCAGCAGCCTGAGCAGACCGATCAGATGATTCAAACCACCCCACAAAGGTCATTTAGATCAGCTGACACTGTCACAAGCTGTCCACTTTTACCCCTGTGCCTGCAATAGGACCATCTCTGACTAAAAGAGGACCAACATCTAAGAAAAAAGAAAATACACGGCCAAATGTACTGTATGTGGCCCCCACCTTCTAATAGCTCAAGCAGCACATTTTGCTGTCCACATATTTTTGGTATAGGTGTTTCTTCAACTTTAGCACTTTTGGCCTTGTGGAATTGCAGTATAGAAAATAAACTCTCTTAAAACACACTTTGCACATTCTCACATAGTTAACAGTAACTAAAATGTTTCCCACGCCACAACTGTGGAAAAGCAATAAATAAATATGGAAATGGTTTGTTTATTTTACCATTTGTTAGACTCTCGTAGGTTTAAAAATGTAACAATTCATATTTTATGACGTATTTCTATAGTTTCGGGTTGAAAGGCAAAATCGATTAAATCTAGAAATAAAAAAAAAATTAGAATTTAAAAAGTAGCAAAAATAAATGAAAGCATTATATACGTATGTATGTATATTTAAAAAAAAGCTTCTAAGATCTTCATAGAAAAAAGTTGAAATCTATTAGCTATAAATCAAGCCCAGGGACATAAAAGTGGCAGAATTAAAAGAAACAGCGAATTGAGCATCTTTGCTTGTTAAAGTATTGGCTTTTATAGGCTTTCTCATTCCAGACAATCCACTGACCTTCAATAACAGAAGATTTCCTTCCGTTAAACGTCTACGCCATAGAAATGCCTTCTGTTCTGCAGAGTAATGCTGGGTGTCTTTATGAAATGTAGTACAAAAAGCAAAAGGAAAGATCTCATCTCAATGAAAAAAGCTGCGACTTTACCTCTCAAAGGAAATCATTAGGACGTCACCTATCCTGGAACAGAGTTTCAAATCCACAGCGCTCTAGCTAAGCTCAGACCCTTCTATTCGCACTTGGTTTATGTAAAGCTCTATTGTAGGCCTATTGTGTGGATGCTATCATTGTGTTCTGTGCAGAAAAACCGGCATGACTGCAAACAACTTCTCATGCACAGCTACCGCCATGCTCTCCCCCATGCGGCTCCACTCCTGGCTTTATCTTATCAAATCATTTAATATGGATCCAGCAACTCTCCAGAGACGGATTACATGACCTATTTCACTCGTGCATTCTGCCTGACATTTACACAGCTGGAATTCAGATGACAGATTTGGTCTGAACCGGTAGCCAGATGATTCAGGGGAGTAAGACAGAGAATGAAAGAGGAAAAACAAAGAAACAGAGAGAGCCCAGAGCAAAGCGCCCCCTAGGGTTGAGCTAAAAAATGCACAAAACACCAATGGCCACAGATATTTTAGCTCTATTAATGAAGGTGACTGCAATTAGGCTGCAAATTGTTAAAAATTCCAGATACTGAAAGAATTTAAGATATGTAAGCTCATCGTGCATCTTTACCCAAAAAAAAAATAAAAATAAAAAGTTAATTTCTCTCATCCATGACTAAGTTTACAAAACAGGTCTGAATAACTTGTTCATGTTTCGGACTGACCCAGTTCTTAAGTTTAAATCACGGACTCATTTTATAGTGGTTCTTGAGTTAACAACTCAATGGAAACCAGCGAACATTGAACAATAAGTTAAATTTCAGTATGTTCATCAACAAAGCTGTCGTATGAATTCAGAATACTTTGAATATAAAGGACAAGTAATATAGACTTCTTTTTTAATACTTTTATATTGCTTTTTATTAAGCTTAAAAGACTTAGTACCCATTAATTCCATTCACAATTATTAAAGATTAAGCTACTGAAAAAAAAATGCTTTGTAGACTCACCTTGCATCATTAAAAAGTTAATTCATCCCATCCAAGAAAGTTCACCCAAAAATGAAAACCAAAACCAAAACAAACTTAATTCATCCCATCCATGAAAGTTTGTGTAATAAGTAGCAATGTCCAATAGATGAAATATTCATTCTCTGAATCAGTTCACAAAACAGTTCTGAATGATTCGTTCATGAAACAGTCTCATTTTACAGCGGTTATCCAGTTAACAGCTCAATGGAAGATTATCAGTGAACAACGACTTAAATTTCAGTTTGCTCATCGCACAAATCTGTGTATTGAGAGCGCATGCGCATTGAGAGCGCATTGAGAGCGCATGCGCGTGCGGTGATTGTTTGTGTTTGGAGCTCCGTCGAATTGATTCATTAATCCTTGATTTTCTTCTTTACCACTCATTTATAAACAAGTACTTTCTATTTTTATATCGTGTGAACTTATCCTCGATACTATTCCCTATAAAAAACAATCGGATTGCTTTGATATCGCTACTTAGATCCAACTTTGCGAATCCCAGCTACTAGCCTTTTAGCCCACTAGCATTTCACGCGTGGCCTCGCGCCAATCGACCGTCGGATTTTACACCCGTTTCACTGAAAGGATACGGGTTATATCCAGGATTTCAGTCCTAAATTAGTAGTGATATTGGTAGTATCACTACTAATTTACTGTTCATCTGTTATAATGGCGAATATATCGGATGTGTGTCTAACGCTACCTCTGAGTGCAGGTGAGGACACATTCGAGCTGCATTCGGTGCTGTTGGAGCTGGAGTCCGTGGAGAAGCAGATCCGTGGTCTGCTAGAGAGGCAAGCCGAGCTGCGAGATCGGCGATCAGCGCTTGAAACATCACGCGCCGATGCTCACAAGTCAGTGGTTAGTAACTTTTTGACTCCGACTTCGTCTACTCCGTGCGTTTCTCTGCCCAGGAGGACGCGATCATCTCTGGCTTCATTCACTCCGGCACCGACACAAAGCCATGGACCCTGGGTGATCCCTCAGCGGAAGACACGAGCCAGGACCAGACCTAGAACCTCTCCACCGCTCCCGGTCTTCGAGATCTCCACCCGGAACCGCTTCTCCCCTCTTCGCGAGTCGGAACGTGACGACGCCGTGATCATCGGCAGTTCCATCGTCCGTCATGTCCGCGCTACCTCAGGTAAGGGTAATGTGCGCACTCACTGCTTTCCTGGTGCTCGTGTTCTAGATGTCGCTGCACATGTTCCCGAGATCCTGAACGGTGACGAGCGCGTCGGAGCTGTGGTGCTGCACGTGGGAACGAACGACATCCGGCTGCGGCAGACGGAGGTTCTGAAGAAGGACTACAGGAGCCTGATCGAGACGGTACGCAGCACAGCGCCTGAGGCAACGATCATCGTGTCTGGACCGCTTCCCACGTACCGACTAGGACAAGAAAGGTTCAGTAGACTATTTGCTCTAAATGAATGGTTAATATCATGGTGTAATGAACAGAAACTGCTCTTTGTAAATAATTGGAATCTGTTCTGGGAGCGACCTAGGCTCTACCGTGCTGATGGCCTGCACCCCAGCAGAATCGGAGCGGCTGTGCTGTCGGACAACATCTCCAAGACGTTACACACCATCTGACTAGTAAGTCAAAGTCCAAATCACAATCTCTGCTGTCCCAACTTAATTGATACAAGTAGTGTAGAACATTATATAGAAACTGTGTCTATTCCTCGTCTAGTGAGGCCAAACAATAAATCTAGTTTAGGATCTAGGAAAAATCTTATTGTAATTAAACCAGAAAATCTAAATCTCAGTGAACAAAAAGAATTTCTAAAACTAGGTCTTCTAAACATTAGATCGCTCACACCTAAGGCGGTTATTGTAAATGAAATGGTCACAGATAATAATTTCGATGTTCTGTGCCTTACTGAAACCTGGCTTAAACCAAATGATTATTTCGGTCTAAATGAGTCTACTCCACCAGGATACTGTTATAAGCATGAGCCCCGTCCGATCGGTCGTGGCGGCGGTGTTGCAACAATCTATAGAAATATTCTAAATGTTACTCAGAAAACAGGTCACAGGTTTAATTCGTTCGAAGTACTTGTGCTAAATGTTACGCTCTTAGATGTAAGAAAGAAATCCCTATTATCTCTAGCCTTAGCGACCGTATATAGACCTCCAGGGCCCTATGCTGATTTCCTAAAAGAGTTTTCAGACTTTCTCTCAGATCTATTGGTCAATGCCGATAAAGCAATAATTGTTGGAGATTTTAACATACACGTAGATAACACAAATGATGCGTTAGGGGCTGCGTTTACAGATTTATTAAACTCATTTGGGGTCAAGCAAAACGTCAGTGGTCCCACTCATCGTCTAAATCATACACTAGATTTAATTATATCATATGGAACCAATCCAACCGATATAGATATTATAGCGCAAAGTGACGATCTCACTGATCATTGTATGGTAACGTGCATATTACGTACTGCTGAAATTTGCCATGTTGCGCCACGTTATCGACCAGGCAGAACAATCGTTCCAACCACTATAGATAGATTCACAAATAGCTTACCTGATCTATCTCAGCTGCTCAGTGAACCCCAACAAACAGATGAACTAGAGGAAATGACTAGCAGTTTGAGCACCATTTTCTCTAGTACATTAGATATTGTTGCACCAATTAGATTAAAAAAGGTTAGAGAGAAAACTAAAGCACCATGGTACAATAGTACTACACATGTTATCAAGAGAGAAACTCGTAACTTAGAGCGTAAATGGAAACAAACTAATTTAGAGGTCTTTAGAATCGCGTGGAAAGACAGTATGTCACATTATAAAAAGGCTCTAAAAGCAGCCAGGGCTGAGCATCTCCGCAAACTGATAGAAAATAACCAAAATAATCCAAGGTTTTTATTTAACACCGTGGCTAGACTAACAAATAAACAGACATCACCAGAGCAAAATATTCCGTTACAGTATAGTTGTAATGATTTTATGAATTACTTCAATGAGAAAATAGAAAGCATCCGAAATACAATTGTAAATGTACAATCCTCTATGGTGTCTTATGATTCAGCCACAATTATCGCCCCTCAAGAACAACTACACCGCTTTACAACTATAGGACAGGAAGAGCTAAATAAACTTATCTTTGCAGCGAAACCAACAACATGTTTATTAGACCCAATACCCACTAAACTACTGAAAGAAGTGTTACCTGTAGTGGAAGAGCCTCTTCTCAATATTATTAACTCGTCTTTATCTTTAGGTCATGTTCCAAAAATATTTAAGCTGGCAGTAATAAAACCTATTATTAAGAAACCGCAATTAGATCAAAATAACTTAGCAAATTACAGACCCATTTCAAATCTTCCATTTATATCTAAAATACTAGAAAAAATTGTGTCCGCTCAATTGTGCTCTTTCTTGCAAGAAAATGATATCTATGAAAAATTTCAGTCAGGATTCAGACCGCATCATAGCACAGAAACTGCGCTAGTTAAAATTACAAATGATTTACTCTTAGCTTCTGACCAAGGCTGTATCTCAATACTAGTTCTACTCGATCTTAGCGCTGCGTTCGACACTATAGATCATAAAATACTCTTAGATCGACTACAAAACTACACTGGTGTTCAGGGTCAGGCATTAAGCTGGTTTAGATCGTACTTATCAGACCGTTACCATTTTGTCTGTTTAAATGGTGAAAAATCGAAGATAACGTCAGTAGACTATGGAGTGGCGCAAGGATCGGTGTTAGGCCCTCTGCTATTCTCAATATATATGCTGCCACTGGGTAATATTATAAGAAAACATGGAATTAATTTCCACTGTTATGCTGATGACACTCAATTATATATTTCATCACGACCAGATGAAAACACTAACTTATCTAAATTGACAGAGTGTCTTAAAGATATAAAATGCTGGATGACGTGTAATTTCCTGCTATTAAATTCAGATAAAACGGAGGTATTACTTATTGGTCCAAAAAACTACCCACAAAACCTCGTACAATACAACTTTAATTTAGAAGGATGTCCAGTTACTTTATCCACTACAGTAAAAGACCTGGGTGTTATACTAGACCGCAACTTGTCTTTCGAAAATCATATTTCATATGTTACAAGAACAGCCTTCTTCCACCTTAGAAATATTGCTAAGCTACGTAACATGCTATCTGTTTCTGATGCAGAAAAGTTAGTTCATGCATTCATGACCTCAAGACTAGATTACTGTAATGCTTTATTAGCTGGTTGTCCTACATCCTCAATAAACAAGCTACAGTTAGTGCAAAATGCAGCTGCTAGAGTTCTTACTAGGTCAAGAAAATATGATCATATAACACCAATTTTATCATCTCTGCACTGGTTACCTATTAAGTTCCGTATCAATTACAAAGTACTATTACTGACCTATAAAGCCCTAAATGGTCTAGCTCCTGTATATTTAATGGACCTTCTATCGCCCTACAATCCATCGCGTTCTTTAAGATCCCTAAATTCGAGGCTTCTGGTCATTCCTAGGATATCCAGATCCACTAAAGGAGGGAGGGCGTTCTCGCATTTCGCTCCTAAACTCTGGAATAGCCTTCCTGATACTGTTCGTTGCTCAGACTCGCTCTCCCAGTTCAAAACTAGATTAAAGACGCATCTCTTCAGCCAAGCATTCACATAATGCTTGCCTCTTATACTACTGTTGAATCAGATCGAATGCATTAATATTATGAACAGCAGCTACGCTAATTATTTCCCATCTGCTTTTCTGCTGTTATCTCGGGACGCTAATCCCGAGGTAAATAGCGTTCTTCAGCTACAGTCTGTATCCAGCCTCTCACGAAGACTTCAGAGTCCCCAACACCTGCGATGAGACGACTCAACGCCGGCGATATGTTATGCCATAAATTAATACATGATGATTAACTAACTGTATTTTTTACGTACATTTCTGAAATGCACTTTCTGTAAAGCTGCTTTGAAACAATATGTATTGTGAAAAGCGCTATACAAATAAATTTGAATTGAATTGAATTGAATTGTATGCATTCAGAATACTTAGCTCAAAAGTCATATGGGTTTCTTTTATAATACTTTTATAGTGCTTTTTTGTTTAAAGGTGGGGTATGTGATTCTCTTTTTTGTCCATTTTTTCAAAATAACTTGAAATCCTATTCCTAACCCACTTACAGCCACTGAGTTAGAAGCACTGAAATGAAAATTAAGCAATTTAATCATCTGTGGAAAGGGCAGGACTCGAAAAACTCCAGCCAATCATTTCCAAGACCACCTAGAATCATTGGACAGTAAGTTCGTCAATCAAACGGTCGTACCACACCCCCCTCCCCCAGCGCGCGTGACCCCCATCGTGCGCATACTCAAAGCTTGTGACGCATGCGCATCTCGTCAGTAAAGCCGGTTCCATGATTAGTAGTAAATCCTCATTACAATCTCTCGCGCATCTGAGTTTTGGCTCGTGCATGATTGCGCGTCCATGTTCTTCGAATGGGTGGAGTCAGGGCCAGCGTTGGAGGAAAGAAGGTAGGACCATTTGAATTGTATATTTTCAAAATCTGCCGGTCGTTTTCCAAATCACATACCCCACCTTTAAGCATTTTGAGTTTCAACTTCAAAGGAAGAAAATCATTCAGGTTTGGAGCGACATTAAAATGATTCAAACGAATGTTTATGAAACTAAACTTTGCAGTATATTGGTGTGCACTGTGATCTTTGCAGTAAAATTACTCAACTTTTTCATGGCCATGAAAATTGTGAGGTATTAACTGTTTTTATTCATTGAAATACTTTCATTTAAAACAACTTGAAAATTGTCACAGTGTCTGGTTGTGTTTCCCTGGGGTTCACTAGAGGTCCTCGTTTTCACAGTGTCATTCACAATAGACTACATTTCCCAGGATTCTGTTCTGCCACTCATCTGTTCATTGCACACAGCTGTTT
Source organism: Gila orcuttii (assembly GCA_026230005.1). Classification (NCBI taxonomy): domain Eukaryota; kingdom Metazoa; phylum Chordata; class Actinopteri; order Cypriniformes; family Leuciscidae; genus Gila; species Gila orcuttii. The sequence goes on along the minus strand of JAPDVR010000023.1, from coordinate 16,505,482 downwards.
CCCATCACCTTGTTAGTTTGGTGTGTATATATACCCTGTCTGTTTTAGTGTTTGTCACAGAGTCGTTGTTTTATGTCCCCACACTTCTGAGGTTTGTTTCTGCTCGTTTCTCGTTTTTGTTGTTTTGTTCTTGGATTGCTTATACGGTGTTTGACCCTTGCCTGGACTAGATTACGTGTACGGATTACCCAATAAACATACTGCTACTGGATCTACTGTTTCCCTGTGTGTGCGTCGTGACAGAACGACTCTGTCATCAAGATCCAGCGGTATGTTTTTTAATATCTCTTTCCCGGCCACCGAGCGGGAGAGAAGGGATTTGTTTGAGGGGACCCGGTTGGTCAAGTTTCGCGGGACCCGTGGAGGTCGCAGTGGAGGAGGTGGTCGAGAGGAATTCCAACACCATTTTCCACTCAGGCCCCTCTTCGACCCTGGGCTGGTGCGATCCAGTCCAGAGTTTCATCCGGCGCTGTTTCCATCCAGCCCAGAGCGCGCACTTCACCAGCGGAAACGGCAGAGGAGGAGGAAGACCTTTAGCCTCTCCAAAGGCCCGGAGGCCGTGTCCCAGCAGCCCGCCGCTTTTCTGGAGGCTGATTCGGAGACGGTTCACGTCACGTCTGCCGATCCAGAGACTGTTCAAGTCACGTCTGCCGATCCAGAGACTGTTCAAGTCACGTCTGCCGATCCAGAGACTGTTCAAGTCACGTCTGCCGATCCAGAGACTGTTCAAGTCACGTCTGCCGATCCAGAGACTGTTCAAGTCACGTCTGCCGATCCAGAGACTGTTCAAGTCACGTCTGCCGATCCAGAGACTGTTCAAGTCACGTCTGCCGATCCAGAGACTGTTCAAGTCACGTCTGCCGATCCAGAGACTGTTCAAGTCACGTCTGCCGATCCAGAGACTGTTCAAGTCACGTCTGCCGATCCAGAGACTGTTCAAGTCACGTCTGCCGATCCAGAGACTGTTCAAGTCACGTCTGCCGATCCAGAAACGGTTCAGGCCACGTCTGCCCAGTCGGAGACGGATCAGGAGATTCCCATTCTCGTGGCCACGAGGGCACTGACCGACTATTTAGAACGTCTAGCCCAAATCCTGGAGATGCCTTTCAGACCTTTCGTGTCCGTTGAGCCGGAGCCAGTGTCTGCTGTTCCTGAGCTGGAGCCAGTGTCTGCTGTTCCTGAGCCGGAGCCAGTGTCTGCTGTTCCTGAGCCGGAGCCAGTGTCTGCTGTTCCTAAGCCGGAGCCAGTGTCTCCTGAGCCGGAGCCAGTGTCTGCTGTTCCTGAGCCGGAGCCAGTGTCTGCTGTTCCTGAGCCGGAGCCAGTGTCTGCTGTTCCTGAGCCGGAGCCAGTGTCTGCTGTTCCTGAGCCGGAGCCAGTGTCTGCTGTTCCTGAGCCCTGGCCGCCCGAGGGGTCTTCACCGCCCTGGCCGCCCGAGGGGTCTTCACCGCCCTGGCCGCCCGAGGGGTCTTCACCGCCCTGGCCGCCCGAGGGGTCTTCACCACCCTGGCCGCCCGATGGACTGTCTGTCTGCTTCGCCCAGGCCGCCGGCTAAGTCGTCACCTACCGTTCCTGTTCCCCTTCATGGACCTGGCCCCCCATCCCTCCCCCTGGTCCTCCACCTTTCCACCTTCCTCTTGGACTCTTGTTTTGTCTTGTTTTCTGTCATGGAGCGTCTGGTAGCCGCTCCATAGAGGGGAGGTTCTGTCACAGTGTCTGGTTGTGTTTCCCTGGGGTTCACTAGAGGTCCTCGTTTTCACGGTGTCATTCACAATAGACTACATTTCCCAGCATTCTGTTCTGCCACTCATCTGTTCATTGCACACAGCTGTTTCCCATCACCTTGTTAGTTTGGTGTGTATATATACCCTGTCTGTTTTAGTGTTTGTCACGGAGTCGTTGTTTTATGTCCCCACACTTCTGAGGTTTGTTTCTGCTCGTTTCTCGTTTTTGTTGTTTTGTTCTTGGATTGCTTATACGGTGTTTGACCCTTGCCTGGACTGGATTACGTGTACGGATTACCCAATAAACATACTGCTACTGGATCTACTGTTTCCCTGTGTGTGCGTCGTGACAGAAAATGATGCACTTTCTAAATGTTTATCCTAATAAGTGCATATATAGATATAGAAAGTTTGCAATGTATTTAAACTCATTCATTGCTGTAATATAATAACGTGTTTCATTCCACACAAAAAAAATATAAGGAAAAATGCAGGGAAGTGAAAAGCTTAATCATTACTTGCAAACATAGGCTGACATGGGCATTTTAATCTATGTATTTACCACCAACTCTTCATTAACTAGCATACAATGAATATAAATTAATTAGGTTGTGCACAGCCCTATCACAACAAATTCTTCATAAAATTTTATTGGATTTTTTTTTTCTGCGGGCACTCGTCCCCAAATGCAAGATGTTCCTGACACTCCCATTACATGGATTTAGATTATTTTGTTTTCGCATCTGTTTACAGAATAACATGCTGATATTAATTAGCAATCCAGCAATGAAATGCACGCATATGGGCTGCAAAGATACCTTTGTGCAGCAAATATCTGAAATGTTCATTTCAAATTCCAAGGTAAAATGGGAACTCTAATGCAAAATCAGGTCAACACTGGGTTTTGAGCAAAAATTCAAATGCATTCAGTTGTTCTCCTCATAAATTAGTTTATCCCCTTCAGATTCAGCACTGACGTTTTCAGGCTACCTCACTGATGAGTGACAGTTTAGACGGCACCTCCTTTCAAACCAAATCACCATGCAATTATACCTTCAAAATGAACAAAATAATAAACGTGATAACAGGCAACTTCCTAATATAATCAAATATAATATAAATTAATATAAATTAAAATAAATTACACAAATAATAATAAATGCTAAAATAAACTTTATCTTATACAATTGCATAGGACTTTAAAAGAGCACGTTTAGTTATCAGCTCAGTCTCAGATTCTCAACGTTAAAATTGTTTTTAAACCTCTTGGCAAATCATTGTTTTTCTCAATAGTAAGAGTAAAAAAACAGGAAGTAAAAGCCAAACTTTCAGTGATCCAGAGGGAATCATGTTTGCTGAAGACCACCTCTGAAAACAATATAATGCATTATTCATGAGAAATACTCCTGTGTTCACTGACTTAACAACAATACAAATGAAACAGGCCTAAATGGAGCCGTTGTCTACTACACACAGGGTTTCTTATCTTTTCTTTCGACTACAAACATGAATTTACAAACAGGTTTTAAGACAAATTGGCCATTTGTACGGATAGTATCTCTATAAAACAGGGAAAACAACTATAAAACAAGTGTGCTATGTGTTATTGTTTTTTTTGGATTAGATAATTTTCTCAATAAGTTTTTTTTTTTCCATAAAACAAAAAAGTAGTTTTATTATCGTTAACTACAAATAATAAAAACATTTGTATTAACTGAAATAAAACTGAAATAAAACAAAATATTAAAATTAGACTAAACGAAAATAACTGATAGAAATATGAAGCAGTGAAATTACTAACTGGAAATAAATAAAAAATTAAAAATGAACTTAAATTCAAACTAAAAGTGAAATAAAAAAAAATATTAAAAATAATTAGTAATATAAAAAAAACACAAAAGCAAACAACAAAATTACTAAAAATGTAACAAATAAAAATGAAACCTGAAAATATTAAAAGCCATTTTAAAATATGAATGAAAACTATTATAGAATATAAATTATACTAAAATAACACTGGTCACAGCAGAATGGAGTCTGACAGAATGTTCTTTTTTGAGTGAACTATCCCTTTAAGCATTGTCTGTGTTCTCTCTTAAACTTGGCAATTCTGATTTGCACAGCAAGCAATAGGGAAGCATTTTCCCACGCTGCAATCTTCCTCTTCACCACTCCCGATTCAGGCCTGATAGTAACTGCATTAGCATTACGGGAATATTATGTTCAGGCAGTCAGGTGTTTCTGCAGATTACTAAATGAGCTTATTTGTTTGAGTGGGGGAGCACTAGGAGCAACCGCTGTGTGCACTTTCCATACGAGCCGATAAAAGGTTTCCACACTGTTCATAACGAGGATGTTTGTAGCAAAATGCTACTGATTTTCCACACGTAGAAGGGCAGTGGTTGATAGTAATCACAGACTCTCTAGTAGCGGTGGCGGTCAGGGCACGTGTAACTGTGACAAGCGGTAATCAGCATGTGCAGGAAAATGTCACGATTACCAGGTCTCCAAAAGGCTCTGGGAAATTTCTCTTTTGTCTTGCTTCCTGCAGTCACATCGATGTTGTAGTATAACTACCGAAAAAAACAGTCAGGAAAACACAGAGATACTTTCCATATGAACTTTGCAAGTCCTTTGACATTTCAGATATGCCCTCGCTCACCTTTGTCAAGGCGCCTGTCAAGCTCGGCACTAAATAAAAGAGGGTAGGGCTGGGAAGCAGTCGGATGATAACCTCGGGTGCAGATACGGGTGTCAAAGAGAGAGAGATGGCAACCAGTCAGGTGTGACAAAGTGCTGGTCTGGTCTTTATCCAGGCAAGATGGAAATGTCACGACTGGCTTAATATGCCAGTTGATACCTGTTGCACATGCGGCAGGGTCGTTGTTTCAAATCAATTCAAAGAGTTGAGAAGTTCTAAACAGACAACAACTGATGTGGCGTAAAAGGAAGTTATCTGCTAATGTAATCTCTTACAGTTACAGTACCCAGCCAGAAACAACAATTCTGCCATGAGGTCAATTTAGCTGTAAAACAAAAAAAGAAGAAACTGAGGAATCTTCACACAACTCTTTCATACAACTCTTCATAGTTTCCACAGCTGTCAGGGAAGGCAAGGGAGGCACAGCCTACCCAAATCTTGAGGTGAAAATGGGAGAAGGACAATTTAGGGCCCTATTTTACCGATCTAAGCTCATGTTCCAAATGCACTTAGGGAGTGTCCGTATCCACTTTTGCTAGTTTAACGACGGGAAAAATGGTCGGCGCACGCGGCACATGGTCTAAAAGAGTTGTCCCTATTGTCCTAATGAGTAATGGGTGTGTTTTGGGCTTAACGTGCAATAAACCAATCAGAGTCTCATCTCCCATTGCCTTTAAAAGCCAGTTACACTCGCGCCATTGTGGATTCGCTATTTACATGGCGGAATTTACAAAGCCAAAGCGCCAACAATGCGCCTGAACACATCTCGTTTTCAGACCAACACACCCATGGGCGCACAAATGGGCGCAAATGCATTTGCTATTTAAACAATGTGCTGCAGGACCTGAAAATTATAACTGCGTCGGGCTGAAACTAGCAAAAAACACTTGCGTCGCATTGCGCCAAATGTATGATAGGGCCCTTAATGTTAATAAATATCCCAGTTATTAATTTCATGTCTCAGAATGTCTATTTCTTGTTTATAATTTCACCGTACAAACAAATATTACTGAAATCGGAACCACTGCTGTTGTTCCCTGAATGTGCCAAATCTGTTGATGTAATTACAATTTGTATTAAGAGATCTACCGGTGGAAAATGTTCAGCAGCTGTTTGTGCTTGTTTGGCACTTTCTTGCTTAACATTGCAAATAAAGTGCTCAAATTGACAATTTACTCTGTTTCTAAAGTACAATGACATTCTGATTTACCGTACAACGATGATGATGCACTACTTTTTTAATGCTCCAGCCTTTCTGAGTTTCAACACATGCAAACCTCAGCCCAAGCTTGCGTTCTGTAGCCTTCAAATCCCATCAAAGACAACAAACATGGCATAATGACTATTTGCCTTCCCTTACAAAAAAACATTCCTCTGCAATGCAAATTTACTTCAAAAAAAGACCTCAATTGGCTAGTAAAGGAAGGTGCAGAAAGCAGCAACCCTTAACTGAAGGCACTGAATAAAGCAAACGAATCCCCTCAGGGACACCTGGTTGTTAGAGCAAAGACAAGCTTTTGAATATGTTCAAATGAGGCTTATTTTCTAAACTCCATTAAACGAAGAATCAAAAAGCAGGAGGCTTCATTATCTCTTGCATCGCTTACATAGAAAACAAGAGATTAATTAGGACTGTGTGGTGTCTCGCGGTGTGGGGAGTTCTGAGATGACATGCTCTTCTTGGGAACGAATAAAAGCACTGAAGCAATCTGCACGGACAAACTAATTACACTAAATTATGTAAAGTTCCTCTCACACACGGGACGACTCATTCTAGTCACTTACTGTGGTATTAGAATGCCAGGATGAGTAGTTCACAGCCTTGAGGAGCCTTTTGAAGCCTACAATACAACTTTGTAATTAGAGCACAAGAAAGTTTTGATCCTATAGTCTGCTGGCAAACATTACAAAAGATCCAACTTCTAATATACTTTCAGACTTACAGAAATCACTTTGATCCCCCTTTAATTAACTAGGCTATAACGATCTTGGTTGACATACCTTTAAAGCATCTTACAAATTATAGCAGAACAAGAAACTTCACATTGGAAACCAGTGAATTCATGGTGTCAGTGATATAGTCAATAATGTTAAACAAATACATTCTTGCGATGGGTATTTGGATATGTTGTGGGCAACTAAAGTCAATATAGGTTTGTACCAATATTAAAATTCTTTCCAATGCTGAGAAATCATGAATTATGTTGCTATCATGGCCGATAACGAGCCAATATTAGAATTTTGTACTATTTCATTTAAAATAATAATAATTAAGAAATAAACTACAGTAAATATTTAATTTTAAATGCTAATATTTAAAAGTGTATTTATGTATCACAACATTATTGTATAGTATGAAGTTTGTATTTTCATCAAAATTATATTATCAAGATTGCATGTAACAGTGTTATTACATTATTAATGTTTTAAAGACAAACTTTAAATGAGCATTAGATGACGGTAATGTAAATATTTATTAATTATATTTACAAACTACTGTTCAAAAGTTTGGGATCAGTACGATTTCTGAAAGACATTAATACTTTATTTCAGCAAGGATATTTACATTGACTTTTACATTGTTACAACACATTTCTATTTAAAATAACTGAATCACCCAAATCAGCATATTAGAATGATTTCTGAAGGATCATGTGACACTGAAGACTGCAGTGATGATGCTGAAAATTCAGCTTTGCTGTCACAGGAATAAATTACGATTTAATATATAATATATAATATATATATATATATATAAACCTGTTATTTAAAATCGTAATAATATTGTATTGGAACACCAAGCATTAATCTAAGCATACATGTATACTCACAAATCTTGCTAATTAAAGTTTAAAGACAGAGAGTAACAAGGAATTAAAACATGAAAACATGTTTTCTAGGCCAGATAATTGGCTGCTAAAGATGTCAGCCCACTAACGCTCTTTCCTTAATAAAATAAGTCTCAGGTTTACAGTCAATAAAGATGCAAAATGTTGGTATAGTTTTTATAACTTTCAATATAACCAATAATCAATTAGAGAAGTAAAAAAAAAAAAGTAAAAGCCAATCTAAGCTAAAACTTAAAATTGACCAATTTCTATTAGGAGGGCTGATAGCTCTATTGAATACATTTAATGTGCCATGTGATTTGATTTTCACCATGTATATGTGTGTCTATCAGAAGCAGAATAAAGCACCCGATGCAAAGCCATTTTGTAATGGTTGTTTTTGTGCAATCAATATTGGCAGAGTGTGATCATTACGTAGCACAATTAAGGGTGTTGTGCTCTCAGGTTCAGACAGACAGATCCTTAATCTGGGGCTGGAGAGTAAATCAAATGTGAATGCTTCATCTTTTGGGTCCCTCCTATTCTCTGTGAAGTCTGAATTGTAATGTATAATAAATGAAGGAAACACATTCCAGGCTTTGATCTCATAATAAACCTGACTAAACGTGTGTTTTGGATGATGCCTTACAGATATTTCAGATAGATGTTTGGAATTGTTTTTCTTTCTTGTGAATGAGAGTTTTTCTAATTTGACAGAGATTCTGAAGTGTACATTCCATGGACACCCTACTATCCCATGAGGCCACGGAGAGGATTTGTGAATGGTAGTGAAGCGACGCAACTGACGCTGGTAGGCCAGTCACATGATAATAACAGCATGGTGAATGTAGTATGTCCGGATTACATTCATACTACACACATTTATACTATATAGAACATACATTTTTAGAAGTCATGAAGTTATTACTCACTCAAAATAAGTACATACTCAAGAGAGTATGCTTATTCATATGCATCAAATGGGTTATTTGGTTAAATGCCAGAAATAAGGTCTGTGGTTACCACAAGCCCAATATATTTTCACATTTTATTTTACAACATAAAATACATCAGAAAAGCCCAGTATTGAAAAAGTTGTTTGCTAACAAGTGGCTATGTGAGAGAGGTTGTTGGAGATTAACATTAACATTAAACAGCAGTGAACAGGTAAATTCATCAACTCACTAGACCGTTTTTACAACCTTATTGTGTTTATAATTGGGCTCTTGCAAACTTTCAAGTAAAATGTTTTTTTTTTTTTTAAATAAAGACTGCAAGACTTGTGGAAAGCTTAAATGGGGCCTATTATGCCACTTCTTACAAGATGTAAGAATGTTTCTGTGAAGTTTCAACCCAAAATACACCACAGATCACTTATAGCATGTCCAATTTGCTCCTATTTGGGTGTGAGAAAAAACATGCAGGTTTCGTGTGTGTACCTTTAAATGCAAATGAGCTGCTGCTCCCTTCGGATACTCCGCAACACAAAAAATGGAGAATCTCACACAGTTAAAATATCAGTAATTGTCAGTAGCGGTGTTCAGCCTTACATGTTGGAAACGGAGTCGGAAAAAGTTACAACGTTCCTGAATGGTTAGTTGATGAATTTGGAGTCGGAAGTCACGTTTCTGAATGGTTAGTTGAGGAATGTATGTAGTTGATAACTTTATTTAACTATCAATTGGCGTGTTCCGTCATGATCATCTATAAATTATTGTGCAGGTGCACATATTTCAGAAACAACTTTTATGCAAATCCAGCATTGAACTGACCCTAAACAGTCAGCCAGTAAAATTATTTGTACAAACATATACTTAACCTAATTTCTTCGGCACATTTCCTTCATAAATGAAATTCATCCACTGTGTCCAGAGTGGCTCAGATGCCGGAAGTCTATGGAGACTCATGTTCATTGTTACATCCAAAAACAGAACATTTGTAATGTTTATGTGTTGCAGACATTATATCAATAGGTGCTATAACAAGTATATAAGCATGGCACACCATGTGCAGCTCACTCGGGGCAGGATCTATGCTAATAGGGCAGATCGTCACCATTCATGGGTGAGGTTTGACGTCACAGTAGGGGCAAATCTGCAACAGCACATTTCCATACACTACTTCTGATTTATGGGGATTATAAAAAAAATGGAGTGGGTGGGTTTTTAACATTAGGCTGGTTGTTTACACACCGTGGACACACATCAGTGTTCAAACACCAGGTAAAAGTGAATTTTGCATAATAGGTCCCCTTTAATGATGGTGGAGTTGAAGTCTTGCGACCGTAGTGTAGTCCGTTTATAGCCTACGTTTAGCTTATTACTTCTGCCGATTGAATTTAGGCTTCAAAATTCATACACAAATGTGTTAATTTGTGAAAATGATCATGATGGACAAAACATGTAAAAATCATTAACTTTTGTTGGTCACAGAATTTTCTTTTTTTGAAACGTTTCACAGAAAACCCTATTGGGTTTTTGTTAAGGTAAGAAAAGGGTGATGCAAACTTCCGGGTTGGCCTACAAAAATACATCATCACTGCAGCATTATATTTGTTAAGTTCATTCTGATAAAGAGCAAGACTCTAGAATGCTAAATAGTTACACTGCCCCTAGTAGAAGGCAGTGGAATGAAAGCCTACTATCAAACTTGGTAATGGGATTATGGCTGTTACAATATATTAAAAAAGAAAACAGTTCTATGATCTGTTTGAACAGTTTTTTCCTTATTGTATATGAGAGTTGTCACAATTTGACATAACACAATAGAAAGATATTGTAACAAATGAAAGGGTCACAACACTTAGCTTAGATTCTTCACAACACATTGTGTATATGGGAAAAAAGCGTAAAAGAAATGGTGAATATTAAACCGTAACTATATCCAAATCACTGAAGCAGAATGTTATTATATGCACAATTCTACCGCATGCTTTTCAAAAGGATGGGGCAATATCAAAGCACAACAGAACGATAATGCAAACACTTGCCAATCTGTGTTGTGTTTGGCATTCTTCCTAGACGGTGACTAAAATATGGCCTTTTATCTCAGATGTAGGTTTGAAATGAAATTCACCGCTGTGAGGGTGAGTAAAGCATTTGTTGGAGGGCTGCTCTTGCAGAAACGGACATAAGGCTAATGTTTTCGGTTGCATGGATGGGGGAAGTCAGTGAGGATATGTCCATTAAACTGCCACACTTCAGACTACGCTATTAAATGTAATGGCTTCTATCACTGTTGTATGTTCTAGTGAGTTTCTGCTGACTTCAACAGAAATCAATCACAACCTCTCTAGCAGGTTAAGATGTTAAAAGCTCATCGCATGGCGAATTGGTGAAAATGTGCTCAAATTCTCACTGTTTATCATCTTTTTAAAATGGACCAATCAGGCTATTAGATATAGGTTACTAATCAGTTCTTTCAAAAAGTGAAGCATCAAACTTCCAAGTTTTTATTAAAAATGACTTATAGGCATAAGATAAAGCACTAGTCTCAAATGGCAATGGTAAAGCTTGATGAAGTATACTGTATGTGAGTGTCATGATTCTCCCATCTTGTTCCTGATATTCTCTTGTCTTGAGGCAGAATCATGACAGACCCATGTTTTCATGTTCAGCACATGGCCATTTGTTTGGGCCATGTGCTTGCATTGTCTCACTTCTAGCCCCTCCCCCTTGTTATCCTCGTTTTGTAATTATTACCATATTAGTTTCACCTGTTCATCTTTAGCCTCCCTTTATAACCCCCTTGTGTTTCTCTGTCCTCTGTGGGTTCATTGTCAAACTCTGTATATCATTGATCATCGTGTGTCTATCTTTATAGTACAATTCTGTGAGTACTTTGTCTAGTGATGGGCAGATCGAGGCTTCGTGAAGCAATGAAACAGTCGAAGCAAATGTGCCATTTTGTTTCGACGCTTCGAATCAATCCGAAACCCGTCTCCACGGTGACACCTAGTGGTCACTTGCAGGTGTTGATCTGAAACAACCTTTACAAAGAGCTAATAAAAAAATGTGTTGTTTTTTTTATTTTTTTATTATTGTATTTTTGTAATATATGAAGCTTGTAACCTGTAGTCTCTTCACATTGCATAATGTGATTTTGGTCATGAAAAATGAATATTAATAAAAATAAATCAAACCACAATGTCTCCCTTTCTTATAGATTTTTATTCAAAAATATTAATTTTTCTGCTGTTGAAGGACTCAGCCTACTTCTTTTTTTACAGATAATTTCTCCAGCCTTTGAAAAAATTCTCTCACAAGGGACACTTGTTGCTGGCATACAAAGATATTTTTTAGCTAGGACATACAAATGAGGAAAGATTACTGCTCTCTCTTTCCAGTAAGTTAGTTACCATATCTATCTATCTATCTATCTATCTATCTATCTATCTATCTATCTATCTATCTATCTATCTATCTATCTATCTATCTATCTATCTATTTATATGTAGCCTTTCTATCGAATAATCTATATATATCTATCTATTAATATATATATATATATATATATATATATATATATATATATATATATATTTCTATCAATCCATCTATTAATGTGTCACTATATGTACTCTGTGTGTCTCTAAGTCAATGTGTAAATGTAAATTAAATCCTAAATATAACTAAACAAATCGCACTATAAATGTCACTATATCACCAAAAATCCGCTATCTCAAAACCAAACTCCTCTCACAAAAACCCACGATATGAAAATGCGTTGACAAAACTTTTATACTGTGTTATTGTGTGATTTGTTCCCGAACCGACCAATCAATGAAACCCTGATTCGGCGGAGCACTCCACCTGATGAAACACTTAGACGCTTCATTTAGCCGTTGTCACGTGACGTGGGTGTTTTGAATCACGCTTCGGATCAGTGTTTCGAATCATCTTTGCTTCGGGATCTCGCAAAGCTTCGGAACGTCTGTTTCGCGCCAGCCATCCTTAACTTTGTCTAGTATCCAGTTTAATGTATTGTGAGCTTTTTTATTAGTTCCTGCCTAGTCAAGTTCTAGTCAAGTCTTTATTTATCATCTAGTCTTTGTCTTGCTTGTTGCCTCTAGTCTTGTTTTGCCCCCTCGTGGGTTTTGTTTTCTGTTTCGTCTTCAATAAATTGTGTGTAGAGCATTCAGTCTGCTTTTGGGTTCGTCTATCTGCATCCTCATGACAGAATGAACCGACCAAAGCTGAAGCCAGCAGACTGTTTGTCTTCCCCTGGCGATCAGCAACTGGATCTTCTTGAAGATTGGTGGCTCAAGGCCATTTCCGACTCGAGGGGGGGGCAAGCTCCCAATTCCCCCTCAGGGTGAGCTGCTGTTGAAAGAGTACGCTCAAGTCGCAGAAAAGAGGAGGTTATTCTTACCTGACATCCTCCTAAATCGCTACTTCATCGCTGGCCTCAAGGTTCCCCCACCTCTGGCTGAACGAGAGAGACTGGTTCACCGCCCGTTCCGGGACATGGTGGACTATCTGTGTCGAAAGGAGCCACAGGGTCCCTCCGTATTGTCGCCAAGCTGCCCGGGATTCCGGAGGGTCTGTCCTGGCTGTCGTTTCTCAAGGGGAGAAGACCCACTCCACTTCTCCCGAAGTCTCATTCACACCCGTTGATCTTTGTGGCAAACGAGGGAGACGGACTTCATGGGATTCTCCGTCGGCGTCATCCTCGACCGAGTCTGCGCTGCCTGAGACTACCCCTCCGTCTCAGGTCACAGATCCCATTGAGCTTCTCCGACCGGTTACTAGTCCGTTTACGACTTCCGCACCGCAACCTAGGAAGAAGAGGAGGAGGGGAGCCTCTCGTCCTTCATCTCTGCCTGTCCCAGAGCTCGCTCCCACTGCAAGCGCTGTCCCAGAGCTCGCTCCCACTGCAAGCGTTGTCCCTGAGCCCGTTTCGATTCAGGGTACTGTCACTGAACCAGCTGCTGAAGACGCGGTTCCCGAGCCTGCTGTCGTGAGCGCCGCAGAGAGGGCCGCGGCTGCTGAGGCCGTTTTGCGGTCGGTGTCAGCTGATCGGGAGTTGCCTATCGTCATTGCTGCAAGAACGTTGTCTGAGTATCTGTCGAGTTTAGCCAAGATCCTGGAAGTTCCAACCAGAACTGGCATGTTGTCTTGTCCCGAGTCCACTGTGTCAGAGGGCGCTATTCTGAAGTCAGCTGCCGTGAGCGCCGTACCCCAGTCAGCTGCCGTGAGCGCCGTACCCCAGTCAGCTGCCGTGAGCGCCGTACCCCAGTCAGCTGCCGTGAGCGCCGTACCCCAGTCAGCTGCCGTGAGGGCCGTACCCCAGTCAGCTGCCGTGAGCGCCGTACCCCAGTCAGCTGCAGACGACGATCTCCCCAATTCAGAGATGTGGAGCGTTGGTACTGAGCCGTCTTCGGGGAGCTCAGTTCTTACTTCTGCTTCACAGTTACCCGCAGCATCCCCTGTCTTGTTTCCTGTTGTGTCGCCTCCTGTGTCCCCTATCAAGATTCCTGTCCCATCGCTTGTTTCTGTTCCTGTGGCGGTTTCCACCCCTGTCAGGCTGCCTAGTGTTTCCCCTAGCACCCCTGTCATTTGCCAGCCTCGGACTGTTTCCCCCAAGACATCTCCTCATGTGTCTCCAGCCAAGTCCCCCCGGATTCCCCGTCCTCGGCCCTCGTCCCGAAGACCCAAGACCCCCAGTCCTCCCATTCACCCTGGACTGCCCCCTAAGGACTTTGTGTTTCCCCCACCACCTTTGCCTTGTTTATTGTTTTTGTTTTTGCACCCCAACCCTGTACTTGTTTATTCATGTTTGCCGTTGTTGTTTTTTGTCATGTTTTGTTGGTTCGTGTCCTTGTCACAGTTTATGTCTCGTGTTTAGTTCTCCTTGGGGAGCGTCTGGAAGCCGCTCCTTAGGGGAGGGGTTCTGTCATGATTCTGCCATCTTGTTCCTGATATTCTCTTGTCTTGAGGCAGAATCCTGACAGACCCATGTTTTCATGTTCAGCACATGGCCATTTGTTTGGGCCATGTGCTTGCATTCTCACTTCCAGCCCCGCCCCCTGGTTATCCTCGTTTTGTAATTATTACCATATTAGTTTCACCTGTTCATCTTTAGCCTCCCTTTATAACCCCCTTGTGTTTCTCTGTCCTCTGTCGGTTCATTGTCAAACTCTGTATATCATTGATCATCGTGTGTCTATCTTTATAGTACACTTCTGTGAGTACTTTGTCTAGTATCCAGTTTAATGTATTGTGAGTTTTTTTTTTTATTAGTTCCTGCCTAGTCAAGTTCTAGTCTAGTCTTTATTTATCATCTAGTCTTTGTCTTGCTTGTTGCCTCTAGTCTTGTTTTGCCCCCTCGTGGGTTTTGTTTTCTCTGTTTCGTCTTCAATAAATTGTGTGTAGAGCATTCAGTCTGCTTTTGGGTTCGTCTATCTGCATCCTCATGACAGTGAGTGCTTGATATGAGAGTATGACTTTACAAAAACTGTTATTTAAAATCAATTAAATTGTCTCCTGTGATGGAAAAACAACATGAAATCAACCACAAATCCCTTTTGGACAAATAAGAGCAGCTTTTAAATTTCAAGTTTCTAATTAAATTAATGGGTGCCACACAGAAATAACTGCTCAATGTCTCCGTGGTGTGTGGTTTTTCGTTTTGACCCACTGAAGTGTCACAAGCTTTTGACAGAAATGGATTCACTAAATGCAAAAATAGCACCTTGCTGCTTTTAAAAACATGACAAATAACCGGTACAGTAAACCCATATACTAATTCAACTGTCTTCTACTGACATCCCAATTCATAGTTCAAAGCATATTTTCTGCACTGCTAAGATATTTCTTCTCTACCATCCATTTTCAAGCCTCTTCTTGTGTCTTTTATGCTCTGAAATCCATGACATCACTGCCCTCCTGGCTGTTGGTTCAGTTTCAATCAAACCTCTGCTTGTGATAAAAATGGAAACAGACAGATTAATCATATTTAGGTGAGGGAGACCGATCCTTAAAGGTAAGTTCTAGCATGTGCACTCCTTAGAGGACAATCACACAGAATTTATTTTAACTTATTTTAATTTAAACACTGCGTTTTTAAATGTCATGCCATGCACAAGACGCTGCAAAAAAAGCCAGACACGAGTGCAACGGACAAGCACGTCTGTATAGTGCAGGTTTACATCAAAAAACAATGATAAAGTAGCACAGTGGAACGAAAAAACACATTTTGTGGGAACTGGCCCAAACTAGTTAAAGAAATATAAGTGCAGAGAATAAGAGATAAACAATATAGTCCAAGGAGTAACACAGCACACCTATGGTGCACAAACTTCATATTGCAGATGTTACAAAATGACGAAGGCTTAAGTATTTGATCTACAAGTAAAAATTTCTTTATTTCCAAGTAAGTCAAAACAAAAAAAAAATCATTACAAATGATAAATGAGGCCACCCCCCCACAGTCTGATTCATTAAAGGAGAGAATGATGCTGGCTGATTTCCCATGCATTGTGTGCGCATTCATATGCATGTGGCTGCATACGTGTGTGTGTATGACGAAGCGAGCCCAGGCTAAATAATGTTCCTGCCTTCACCTCACGCATGAAGATATTTTCTCTGTGCGAGACAAAATAAACCTCTACCCACTTGACTATATCTCCAATATTTATGGTGATTAGAAAGCTTAAGAGTGTAATAATGGCCCAGCAGTGCCCCCGGTCCTTGCTAAAGGGGAAGATTCATCTGACTGAATCAACCTGACTGCATTTGATGCCACAAATAAAAGTTATTTTAAGGCTTATATCAGGTGAAGAGTGCCTTAAGGTAATAAATGCACCTTTTCACTTTTAAAAGTGTATATTTCTGATTGAGGAAAAAAGCCCATGTTTGGTAACTCTGTATGATACTGTTAAAATTGTACCATGATACCTATAAAATGAAGAAATGGCATTTGTCTCCTGTAAAGAAGACATAATCTCTTGTGAATGAGTCCCTGATGCTGGCAATCCCTCATAAAAATTCCCACCCATGATAAAGCTCAAATTTACATAAATTTACTGTAGGCAAGATTGCAATAAGATCACACAGGCTGCCTCACACTTGCAGCACAGTGCAGTCGTAAACAGTGCTCTCTAGCAGGGGTGTGAAGTAGGGGTGTAACTGTTCAATTTACTCATGATTTGGTTTTGTTTGGTCACGGTTTCAGTACGGTTCAGTACGTTCAGGGAAAAGTGTAAAAAAAAGAAAATAAGACCAAATACTCAAACTACAAGCAACAGCACAAATAAATACAATAGAGCAAAGATGCCATAAAATAAACAGTGCTTTTCAGGTTTTCAGGTACAGAAATTCAATAAAGTAATCAAATTTAAAATAACATTGCATATAATTTTCACTGCATAAATTAAAAATTAATCATTATTAAACTTACAAAAACTACAAAAACTATTCAATGAGGAGCAGGGAGAGATTTTCCTTGTCTTTTGTTGTTTGATAAGCATTAATATTAGGCAGCAGGAATATTAGGCTGCTATCATTTTAAGACGGATCTAACATACTGATACTGAACACAAGCATTGTTTTTCTCAAGTGTTTACGTTAACTTAGGACACAACCTACTATATTTGCTTGGGTACTTGCCAAGACGGGTATGTTAACATAATTTTTGTGTGAATTTGTCTGTTCAAACGCAAGACTTGTCTGAGACGGGGCTGTGGAAGTTCTTTTTAACGTCTTCTTGCGCTTGAATGTTTAAATTGGCAAGGCTCAAATTAGTTTAGTTTAAACACAGATAGCAATGTGTGCTGTTCAGGTATCACCCGTGCTTGTGCACTATCAACATTGAACATCCTGGTGATGATGGTGCAAACGGTCCATATTGTGCATATGGAACTTCTATTGAACAAAGTTTAAAAAGAGTGACTGTTTTGTCCACGTTTTTGTTGATCATCGTTGTTGTAACGTATTGGGAAGCCAGAATGCGTATCCATTGACAGAAACATACATTAGCCGAACTCTGTTTGTCTGTTTTACGCATTGTTATTTCCAACAAACCATATTATAGATGCGTCGTCAGATTTTAGATGAACCGCGGTGAAAGTGTGTGCTGAACCATGGGTGGAGAACAGTATGGATCGATTTTTCACAGAGAACCGTTACACCCCTAGTGTGAAGTAATGAATTACAAATACGCTCATAACTATAATTAAGTACACATTTTATACTTTTACTTGAGTACATTTTCATTGATGTAACTGTACTTTTACTGTATGAGCTTGCCTTATGAATAAATAAGGTGGGTATACTTTTTGCTATTAGATATAAAAAAAAAACACGTCAAAAAGTGGTGAAAAAAAGATAACTAAAAAAAGAAAAAGAAAATTCCCCTCAAACTTGCAAAAAGTGCATATTCTGCAGTCCAACGCAATATAACGAGCCAGTCAAAGAGGAGCAAAGAGGCAAGTGGGTGCCTAGACTTCAATAAAATTCTCTGGCATTTGCCCTCAAACTCATCATCAACTCTCAGCCTCTGGAGGCCGCATGATATTCTGTCCTGTTCACGTTCTGGAAAGACAATAGCCTCGAGAGGTAGAAGCAGCCTGGAGACACGCACCAATATTGCACGGTACTCACCACACATCTGACAGGTTGATTTGAATATGGTTGTAATGAGATTATTCAGAATGCAGGGTGTGTTCAAGCCTCTTAGACACAAAGTGATCCTTGCTAGTAATGAAACACATGGTAATGAAACACACACACACACACACACACACACACACACACACACACTTACACTCACAGTATATATAAAGTTTTATTGTTTCAAGCACTGAGAGCTGTATGTCAGATCAAATATAAATAAATAAATATAAACTAATACACTCTCTCTCTCTCACACACACACACACACACAAACAAAGTACATATATTTACATATAAATTAGGCCTAACTGTTGACTTCACTGTCAATGTCATGAACTAACTTGATTAAAATAGTTTTAATGTCACCTGCAATTAAGCATCACATGCATTGATTAAAGATATTCAGCAATGGTTTCAACAATCTTCAGAAATCAATCTGTTCATTAACTTTCTTGTCAGAGAGCAATTAACAGATTTCAAGTAGTTAACAAATTAAAGCAAGTCTTTCATCTTTAGATGCACACCCAACTTTTAATCTTTGAGGCAAGGGTTTGTGCTCTGACATCGAAGCAAAAGACTTAAGCAAGAGCTAGTCCAGATCTTCAGTCATTTCTGTTGCTCATTTTAATCTATACACATATTAAACCCCACAGCGTGAGATTATGCTTCCCCACTGGCCAACCACCATGTTATCCCCACTTTAGCTGTCACTTCATGAATGCAATGATCCTTAATGCTAACAAGACTACAGTGAAGGTCTTTTCCCACTGTCACAAGCGACCAGAGCGCCATAGTCTATTAATCCAAACTATCATGCAGATGTTTCAAGTAATTTGTGTTTTCCATAGAGTACACAAATATCTGTCATGAAAGTAAGAGTAAACGAATAAAGGTCACTCAAGAGAGCCACTCTGACTGATTAATAAACATTTTTAAATACAGGTCTAAAGGCTCTATCAAGGTCTATCAAGTGTCACGTTACTAAAAGTAATGGTATGAATGTGCATGACGTGTGACATTGCTATTAATATTTCCCATAATGCTGTGCCCCTTCCCATTCTCTCAACATGAAGAATTCAATCCATTCTCTTTGAGGTGGCTTTTCAAAAGTACTTCATTGAGACCCAGCAACACCTTTGTCAAAGCATTTCAGTATTCATGTATTCTTGGCTGTAAGGGAAGTAACTGGAGAAGAAACTGTTAAATGGAACTTGCATAATAGGAAATCCATTTGTTGACTCCTCTGCCTGGGTCAGTGCGACAAGGTCAGTGAATGTATTACTGCAAGGTGGCAAGGGTGCAGATACAGGCCTTGTGATGGATTGTAAAAACCTGATAGTAAATGCCAACAAAATGCCCCGGCTTGAGCTGCCAGCCTTGGCGCAAACAGCAAAGGATTTATTTTGATGCACATGTTTGCCTGGAGAGAGGAGCAGGATAAAACAATGAAATCAAGGCCTTTTCTATCACCACTTTTCTGTATTTTTTTTGGAGATGAACAATAGCTTTATTCTCAGCTTTGTGTGCAAGTGTATTTGCTTATCTAAAAGTTCCTTTGTGAAACAAAAAAAGTCTGTCCATTGAAATCATTTCAAAGTCTGTAGTCTGTAAATTTAGTTGGGACTTCCTTAAAATGGAATTGCACAACATTCCATCTAAAGTGAAATAACTGAAGCGTCTTTAAAATTCACTTAATTCTCACGTTCTGATGTTCTTTGTAGTGTGATTCTGTCCAAAATTAAACTGCATTCATAGAAAAATCAGATGACCTCACCTTACATTGCATCACTCTGGAATACTTAGTTATGATTGGTCAAATCACAGTCAAATATATATATATATATATATATATATATATATATATAATGACCGTTAGACCGCAGCATACATGTTAGCTAGTTCATAGCAAAAGTAGCCTGGTTTGGAGATTAGTAATAATTTATGAATTCATGTATTTTGTACACATACATTTACTCATTTCGCAGACGCTTTTATCCAAAGCGACTTACAAATGAGAACAATAGAAGCAGTTAAACTAACAATAGGACAACAATGTGCAAGTGCTATGACCCTTCCCAGTTTAATCTAACGCAGTATGTGTACTTTTTTTTAAACTTTTTTTTTATAAAGATAATAGATATAGAATAGAAGATAAAGTGTTAGTATTAATAAATGAACATAGATACACTGATGAGCTAAATCATTATGACCAGTCACAGGTAAAGCGAATGTCACTGATCATCTCCTAACAAGGCCACATACTGTATTATTAGATATCGTAATCAACATGTTGGATGCAGGAGAAATGGGCAGGAATAAAGATCTGAGAGACTCTGACAAGGGCCAAATTGTTATGAGAAGGCAACTAGGTCAGAGTATTTCAAGCACTCTGAAACAGCAAGGCTTGTGGGTTTCTCCCGGTCAGCAGTGGTGAGAATTTACCAACAGTGGTTAGAGGAGGGACAAACCATAAACACCATGACAGGGTGTTGGGACCCCAAGGCTCATCGATGCACAAGGGCAGCAAATGCTATCCTGTCTTGTCCAATCCAACAGAAGGTCTACTGTGGCACAAGTCACACAAAATTTTAATGATGGTTTGGGAAGGAATGTGTCACAACACAATGTATCGCACTCTGCTGTGTATGGGGCTGGGTAGCTGCAGACCAACCAGAGTGCCTATGATGAGCTCTGCCCACCGTTGAAAGTGCATACAATGGGCAGGCGAGCATCAGAACTGGACCTTGGAGCAGTAGAAGAAAGGTCGCCTGGTCCGATGAGTCCTGTTTTATTTTACAATCACATGGACGGCCGTGTACGTGTGCGCTGTTTGTCTGGGGAAGTAATGGTACCAGGATGTACTGTGGGACGACAAGAAACCAGTGGAGGGAGTGTGATAGGCAATGCTCTGTTGGGAAAACCTGGGTTGATCATTCATGTGGACGTAAATTTGACATGTGTCACCTACCTAAACATTATTACAGACCAGGTACACCCCTTCATGTCAATGGTGTTCTCTGCCTCTTTCAGCAGGATAATGCACCCTGCCACACTGCACACATTGACCAGGAAAGGTTGAGCACATTATGATGATTTCAAGGTGTTGCCCTGGCCTCCAAATTCCCCAGATCTCAATCTAACTGAGCATTTTTGTGGGATGTGCTGGACCAACAAGTTTGATCCACGTCGGCTCCACCTCACAACCTACATGACTTGAAGGTCTGCTGCTAATGTATTGGTGGCAGATTCCACAGGACACCTTCAGTGGTCTTGTAGAGTCCATGCCTGCTGTTTTGGCAGCACGCGGAGGACCAACAGCCTATTAGGCAGGTGGTCATAATGTTTTGGCTCATCAGTGTACATAATAACAATAATAAATAAATATAAGAACCTACACAAATTCAATAATAATTACAATATAAGTGTATGTCTTATTGCTGGTCCAATCTTTATCAAGGTTATTAAAGGACAATTTTAGTACAATTATCTTTCTTAGGGAAAATTTTAAGCTATAACATACAAGTCAGATGGTAAATAATTTCAAATTCAAAACTATATTTGATATCCATGCATTTCATTATTTGGTAAGCAGCCATGTAAAATGTGCAGGAACATATGAACAGATGGTAATTATTGCTAAATAAACCAGGACCTTGACACAAAGCAAAAAGACTCTGTTCATTACTAATTAATCATTAAATAGGGTTATGCTTTCACGGCAGCAATATGATTTAATAGTACTCAGTCTATGTTCTACATTTTATCATTTTTAAAGTCAAATACACATTTCACCCAACATCAACACAGAAAATGCAGAAAGTTCAGAGATGTGGACTCTTGGCACTTAGCGACATTTCCAGTGTACACAAAGCAAATTACTGTATTCCACAGCAGACTTTATTTAAGAGGGTCATTAAACTGAAACACGTCCATAACCCAAAAAAGACAGCAGGCCTATAGCCCAAAGGCCGCAACTCTCTGACTCACTTGCATAAGAAATCTCCTGGAAGCCAAGTGGCAGGATGTTAATGCCAGTCACGGTGTCAGCTCTTATCTGCTGAGACCATCAGCACACAAGGGTTATTCAATAACACTGAGGAAATAATGTCAGGTGTTAAAATACCCACTAATGTACTCAAAGCATACAGTCCAGTGGCTAAAGATGACTTAAAGAGTTTTGTCCTCCAATTCAACCCCTTTTTCATTATCTTAAGTATCATCTGAAGTAGGCCTATGGGTCATTGAAGGCAAACTGCAGCCCTAACTACAGCACATTTTAGTTAGCTTTAGCTGACTTCACACAGGAAGTACACAACCGGACCAGAAAAAAAAATGACTAAGCTAAACCGTTTTTAATTAAATTGTCTAAACCACAAATGATCAGTCAGGAAATTAGCAAACTTTAAGCAAATGGACTAAAAAAAAAAGCCATTGCTGTCTCAGAAAAACAACAATGACAGAATGAAGTTTTTGGCAGAATATGGGAAGTTTGATTCAGAGTGGTTCAGCAGAGTTCTGTGATGAATTCCAATGAAGCAAAAGTTGCATGGTGATGTTCCAGAGCGGTGTCTTCGAAAATCTGGTGATAAATATAATAAATGCATCTCTACCACAGAGAAGCATGGAAGAAGAGGTGGCATTGTGTGGGGAACCTTTTTTACATCACGGTGAAAAGTCATTTAATGCTTTGGAGTACAGAAGAATATTTCAGAATGTTTTTCCCACAATTGAAAAGTTGTTATCTGAAGAGGAATGATCAGATGTTATTTTTTCAACAAGACAATGCCTAGTTTACAACAATGACATTAATAAGCCAGTGGCTAGATGAGGTTTGTGCCGAAGATTTGCATGACAATGGCATTAATGTGTAGTTCTAAGAACATTACTGGAATGCAAAAGCTGATTTGCATGCCTTTGCCAAAGAATTTGGGTTAGTCAATAGTGACCAAAGATGTATTTAATTAAACCAACAAAACATCCCTGTTTCTGAAATAGATCAAATTATTGTGCTATCAAGTTTCTGGGTTCTTCGGACAGGCAGTTTTTAGTGAAGAAAAAAAATCAGCATAGCAGTACTAATGACGATTATTAATGACTTAATTATATCTATTGTTTATAGCAAAGAAAAAGTAACATTTTAGGAGAACCGGAAAAAAAGTGTTTAACTTTATTCAGTATGTCGGACAAGGAAACAGTTTGTTTAATACATAAATTAAACCCATTGTCGTTCTTGTTCACATGGATTCACGGAAACGACTAAAAACGCTGTATTATCCAGGCCAGACAAGTTCTTTGGCAATGTCACTTTGTAAAGAAAGACTCGAGCCCACGCTCATACGCATTCAAATGCGTATTTTCTGTTTTCAGTTGAAAACAGTGTTGTGTATGCGGCCCCTAAGTTAATAACTAATGATTTTTTTACAATGGAAATAAATCAATCAAAAACTTAAACTGGACAATGCCTTTGTTCTAGAGCTGCTGTACAGCCAAAACAATCTCAGTTACATTAATTTCCATGTATCACTGTAAAGCTGCTTTGAAACAATCTGTATTGTAAAAAGTGCTACAGTATATAAATTAAGGTGACTTGACTTCTTTAAAAAGCATATAATGCACATTTATAGGCCTAACAAATGGCAAATACAGTGAAAAATACAAGTAAAATGCCCAGCAAACACATTTCACCTCATAAATAAAAATATTTGATATTAATCAGACTTAACAGCAGGTGGTTTTAATTGCATTTATTTAGAATATAGTTAGTAATTGTTAGATGTGCTGAGATGCAAATCAGAGGATAAATATAATGGGGTCCATGAGCTATCATATTTCGCATCAAATGCACAGTTTTTTATCTCCAAAATTTATTGGAAAATATGGCATTTAAACCCCCGACACAGCACTTTTGATAATTTTTAGCTCATTTACCCTTTTAAAACACATTTTCTCGGGTCCCTGAAGAACCTGGAAGTAAACTAATTTCATTTATATACTCTGACATTAAATAAAAATATTCATTTTGTTATGAAAAGAACCCCATGATAACACAGGTCGACACTGAATGGTAAACTGCCGCCAAGTATTTAACAGCAGATATTAATTACGATTCTGCAAAGTATGCTAAATTGGACCGTCTATCAGCAAACCACGCATGCATAAACCTAATTTCATGAGTGACATTTTCACAGAAAGCCACCGATGACATTTCTCACACGCATATGACAAGACCTCACACAACAAATACCGCCACAGGAGGATTTAGAAGAGAAGACAAAAAAGTCATTACTAAGTAGCCGAGAGAGTTGTGAATCTCCAACCACACACACAGACACAGAAACAAACAGGCAAGGGGTCCACCGCCTCAGTTAATAAGGCCTGTCCTTTGGGAAATTGTTGAAGTAGTCTTCAGCTTTGAGGCAGAGAGTGTTTGAGAGAGTTTGAGAGTGTTAGTGAGACAGGGAAGGACTCAGCTGCTGTTCTTTAATCATTGGCAAAGTTTAGTGGTGTAGTTCAGCTCCGGTCCTTCACTGCAGATGAGAGATTTCAGGGAGTGACCGCAATATTAACGAGTGTGAGTCCTTACTAATCGTCTAAGAGCCACCTTGAACATCTCAAAAAAATTAGTAGAAATACAGAACGGTCATTATCGGGCCCTGCAAAGCTGATTACACCTCTGGAATAGTAGGATGCCAGCAATCCCAGCATGCCATGGCAATTGAACACTACGGCTGGGCGGTGTGACTATATCGTGACGATAATATAAAGTGTCTGTTGTTAGATATTTTGCTATTGTGGTATGTAAATA
The DNA here is from genome assembly GCA_026230005.1 of Gila orcuttii. Taxonomy (NCBI): domain Eukaryota; kingdom Metazoa; phylum Chordata; class Actinopteri; order Cypriniformes; family Leuciscidae; genus Gila; species Gila orcuttii. Next base: position 16,480,814 of record JAPDVR010000023.1, on the reverse strand, counting down.
CTGTATATCTGCTAAGCACAGTACTACTTTTTGATAATTTAGAGTCATAAAGACGTGCATGAAAGAGAAAATTAAGAGCAGAACATGCGTGATGTTAAAAAGAGTAAAGCACAATAAACCATAAAAAAACTCTGTACTTGCGAGTAGAAAACGCAATACTCACATTGACTGACACACCCGAAGCACGCACACAGAAAGCAGCCTCTTATGTGATCCCAAATTTAGTTAACCTTCACAGCTTATTGTTCTTGAACTGTCCTTGAATTGCCAAATACACGCAGATTTGTATCAAAATGCCCATCGTGTGGAGTATTTACAAACACAGTCAATGGTTGAAAATCAGATATACTGTACTAGATCCATATATCAGTTGGCAGCATAATATCTCTGCTGCCAACTGTGTTATTAATGTTAATCGAACAACAAAAGACAAAGTGAAAATCACTCACTAGCAACGTTTACATGGACACCTTTTGGTTCAATCTGAATGAAATCAATCCGATTGATGAATCCGAACACAGTGTTTACATGAACGATAACTAAAGTAATCAGGTTGATGTGCGCGTTTATATGTCACAAGCTTCAAATCGGAATAGATTTTTTGACATGCGCACACTGCACGAATACAGTTCCTTCTCAAAAAATTTGCATATTGTGATAAAGTTCACTATTTTCCATAATGTAATGATAAAAATTCAACTTTCATATATTTTAGATTCATTGCACACCAACTGAAATATTTCAGGTCTTTTATTGTTTTAATACTGATGATTTTGGCATACAGCTCATGAAAACCCAAAATTCCTATCTCAAAAAATTAGCATATCATGAAAAGGTTCTCTAAACGAGCTATTAACCTAATCATCTGAATCATCTAATTAACTCTAAACACCTGCAAAAGATTCCTGAGGCTTTTAAAAACTCCCAGCCTGTTTCATTACTCAAAACCGCAATCATGGGTAAGACTGCCGACCTGACTGCTGTCCAGAAGGCCATCATTGACACCCTCAAGCAAGAGGGTAAGACACAGAAAGAAATTGCGGCGTGGCATGGAGGCAATCAGCCTGTGGCACTGCTGAGGTGTTATGGAGGCCCAGGATGCTTCGATAGCGGCCTTAAGCTCATCCAGAGTGTAGGGTCTTGCGTCTCTCAACTTTCTCTTCACAATATCCCACAGATTCTCTATGGGGTTCAGGTCAGGAGAGTTGGCAGGCCAATTGAGCACAGTAATACCATTGTCAGTAAACCATTTACCAGTGGTTTTGGCACTGTGAGCAGGTGCCAGGTCGTGCTGAAAAATGAAATCTTCATCTCCATAAAGCTTTTCAGCAGATGGAAGCATGAAGTGCTCCAAAATCTCCTGATAGCTAGCTGCATTGACCCTGCCCTTCATAAAACACAGTGGACCAACACCAGCAGCTGACATGGCACCCCAGACCATCACTGACTGTGGGTACTCCCGTGCTGCTTATCTGTAGCCCAGGTCAGGCGCTTCTGCCGCTGTTTCTGGTTCAAAAGTGGCTTGACCTGGGGAATGCGGCACCTGTAGCCCATTTCCTGCACACGCCTGTGCACGGTGGCTCTGGATGTTTCTACTCCAGACTCAGTCCACTGCTTCCGCAGGTCCCCCAAGGTCTGGAATCGGTCCTTCTCCACAATCTTCCTCAGGGTCCGGTCACCTCTTCTCGTTGTGCAGCGTTTTTTGCCACACTTTTTCCTTCCCACAGACTTCCCACTGAGGTGCCTTGATACAGCACTCTGGGAACAGCCTATTTGTTCAGAAATTTCTTTCTGTGTCTTACCCTCTTGCTTGAGGGTGTCAATGATGGGAAACAGGCTGGGAGTTTTTAAAAGCCTCAGGAATCTTTTGCAGGTGTTTAGAGTTAATTAGTTGATTCAGATGATTAGGTTAATAGCTCGTTTAGAGAACCTTTTCATGATATGCTAATTTTTTGAGATAGGAATTTTGGGTTTTCATGAGCTGTATGCCAAAATCATCAGTATTAAAACAATAAAAGACCTGAAATATTTCAGTTGGTGTGCAATGAATCTAAAATATATGAAAGTTTAATTTTTATCATTACATTATGGAAAATAATTAACTTTATCAAAATATGCTAATTTTCTGAGAAGGACCTGTATACTGCTGCTGTTTGCGCATAACTATTCTCCTTCATTGGTTCTTTATTTTTTTTAAATAGCAGACTTAATATTTGTCCGTCTCTGGTCGTGATTTGGAGACAATGAGCATATGAACCGTTTTGCCGTGCTGCTTATATTTATCACGCAGTAAAACCCCACGCCCAAAACCAGTCATCCAGGGCCGGCCCAAGCCTTTACGGGGCCCTAAGCAGAATCGGTAACGCTTCCTTTTACAGTCCAGTTCCCCATGTACGTACTTACTATAGTAATTACAATAACTGGGTAATAACTAGGTACTAACCCTGAACCCACCCCTAAACCTAACCTTAACCCATGTACTTACCTAAGAAAGTACTGGGTAATATAAGGTAAGGACATGGGTTAAGGTTAGGTTTAAAGTCAATCATATTGGCGGCACCATGGGCCCCCAAATAAGATTCTGCGGTAACACTTCCTTTTACAGTACGTTAACTTGCGTGTACTTGCAGTGTACTTACCTAAGAAAGTACTGGGTAATAATGCTTAATTTTACAGTGTGTTAACTTGCGTGTACTTACAGTGTACTTACCTAAGAAAGTACTGGGTAATATAAGGTAAGTACACTGTAAGTACACGCAAGTTAACACACTGTAAAATTAAGCATTATTACCCAGTACTTTCTTAGGTAAGTACACTGCAAGTACACGCAAGTTAACGTACTGTAAAAGGAAGCGTTACCGCAGAATCTTATTTGGGGGCCCATGGTGCCGCCAATATGATTGAGTTTAAACCTAACCTTAACCCATGTACTTACCTTATATTACCCAGTACTTTCTTAGGTAAGTACACTGTAAGTACACGCAAGTTAACACACTGTAAAATTAAGCATTATTACCCAGTACTTTCTTAGGTAAGTACACTGCAAGTACACGCAAGTTAACGTACTGTAAAAGGAAGCGTACCGCAGAATCTTATTTGGGGGCCCATGGTGCCGCCAATATGATTGACTATTGTCAATGCTTGATTATTCGCAGACTACAAAACATACCCATTATCAACTTTATTAGTTGTAGCTGTGTTACTAAAATCAATGTCTGCCTGGCATGTTTTTACCCTTATACGGTTTCAAGTTGTAACAGTAGCAAATTGTAACAGAAGCAAAACAGGACCCTCATTTAGATGACACTTTATTCAACAGGAAGAACAGCTCATTCCATGCGTCATCAACATTATGCTATTTCAACGTCATTGCACATGCGCAATCCTTTCAGTTTTCAATCCGATCAAGTGTTTACATGTTCTCTCGATCGGATTACAAAAGGATTAAACCACCCCTTTCAATCAGATCGAAATTCCAATCGGATCGAGCTCAATCAGATTGATTAAGATGTTTACATGAAGGTTTTTTTAGTCCAATTGAGCAGTCAATCCGATTATAAGGGTCCATGTAAACAGCTACTGCTCTTGACTTTAATATCATTAATAAGAATCAAAGTGTATTTAATTTATACAGTAAAGACCATGGAGTGTTTTAGTTTTACATTTAATTCATTTATTTATTATTGCTTAAAACATGTTTTAATAAACCTACTGTACTTGAAAAACTTCATTTCATTTGTATATTTGTTCTATTGTATTTGTGAAACATAATTTTTCATATTGTAAAATAAAATGTCATATTTCCCACCTCTGTTAAATACAGTTACATCACTGAACGAATCAGACTGAACATTTGCTATGTTTACTAACAGAGAAGGACAGTAATTTGTCTGGACATTTTTTTGTGACAGTACATTGAAGGGTCACTGTAGCCTATGCTGTGCTGTATTGTTCACTGTTACAAACTACAACCACCATCCGTACTCATTTATCACCTCTCGTAAGCATCTATCACCATCTATCAGCTCAGCTGGAGTGGAGGACGTCTACGGCATCTCATCACACATCAGTCTCTGGCCCTGTTCCTCTGACAGGGACACAATGTCCTGTCTCAGCACATTAAAAAAAAAAAACCTTGCTGGGCTGTGAACTGGGTGTTAGCACGTTAGAACAAAGCGCACACTAAAAGACACAAGGATGCCTCCCGGAGCACATCCATTACAAGATGTTTAACCTCTCTGATTGTAGTTTAGATTCCAAAAGTTAGAATGTAGGCTATGCACATATTAAGAATACAATGGATTATTGAGAATGTCAACAATTTTTTTTATTAATACTTTCATTCAGCAAGGATGTATTACTGTAAATTGATCAAATGTGATAAAGACTTTTGTTACAAAAAAGTACACTGCAAATAAATGCTGTCCTTAAGAGACATTTCTTGAGCACAGAATCAGACGGATCATGTGACTCTGAAGACTGGAGTAATGATGCTGAAAATTCAGCTTGAACATCACAGGAATAAATTACATTTTAAAATAAATGAATGTAACAATATTACAGTAAATGTAGTAATATTACTGTGTTTACTTTATTTTTTATCAAATCAATGCACTTTAAGAAAAAACAGATACATTTTTGAACGGTAGCGTTCTCTATGCAACTAATTTAAATGACTCAATCAAAAGCAATGACCATCATAGAAGTCCAATAAAACATGCACTGCATCAATATTGGTCAATTTAGCCAACAGAATTCACCACGTAACAGATAGCCGTATTATAACCAGAGGATGTTGTTTTTTTCCGCATTTACCAAATTTTAAAAACATTGATGGATAATTCCAGATGTTTTCCATCTTTTCCACACATAAAACCTAGCACACCAATTTAAAAATTTTACATCTTTAATCTTTTTGACAATGACAAAATAGTTGTAGATAATGTTTCCAATTTCTTACACTAGTTTTTGTGCTGTAGTGAGAGAAGAGAGAAGAAACGTTCAAGTGCTGATTTGAAATAAAACTAATCTACATTCACTTATTTAACAATTGTACTATTTATTATTTTTAATATGGTTAAAATGGTTTAGTGTTCAGGCCAAAAGGGCTAGAAATATGCCCTGTGTATACACACACTGAATAACATCCTCTGATGTTTACTTAGGATAGCTACTCAAATATTCATCTTAAATCCATTGATGTCTGAGCATGTCCTGGTAACAGACATGAATACAATGCCCCATTTGCTGATGTAGGGAAGGTCAGCTAATGCATTAGCATTACATTGACCTCAAAAGGCCAGGTTAAATTTTTCAAGAGGGTTTTGCTGAAAGGTTTTTCTTGTGAAAAGTGAGAGGGACTAGGATTTAAATGAGACAAGAGAAAGTGTCATTTCCAAGTGATGAGAGGACAAGTGAGGAGATCGCCCATCTCACCTGTGCTGACTGTCCCCCTTAAGGGCCTCAGTAGGGCTCTAGTCTAGCAGATGGAGTGTCATATCCACTGGACTGTGATGCTTAACTACAGAAGCTGTGGAGACAGCAGTGTCACAGGCCTGTTACCCCACAAATCAGTGAAAGCAATCGATTTCAGAGGAGCACCCTTCTCGAATCATATCTCTCGTTTACCATACATTTTGACTGCAGGACATGGAGACAAAAATTGTTTATGCAACAGAATGATCTCTCTAGATCCTTAGAGATTTTTTTCCCCTCTCAAATTTTGAACCTCATGTGGGAAATGCTGTAGCATTTCCCCATCTCTGTCCCATCTCTGTTAATGGCCATTAGATCTTCATCTTAGCCCATCCATCCATCCATCGCTTTGAAGGCAACTCCCTTTAGTGTATCTAGAACTAACATACATGAAAGGGTTTATCAATCATGGTAATAGTCTTTAGCCAAATGACTACCAAAAACAAATTAGAGCTGTGCCAGAATCATACATTGATATATCATGACACTATTTCAAGATAATGTAACATTTATTTAATTTTAGGTATCAAAATGTAACGTTCACTTAAGATATGCATTGGACATGTTAAAATTGTTTATTTTTACATTAAGATTCACAAATTCAAATTTGATTAAAAAAAAATCAGCTTTCTAAAGACTGATCAGAAATCATGAGATTACCTACAATTATTTAATCTAATGACAGTACTAGCTTTTAACAGAAATAAGGAAAAAATATTTTTTTGTAAAAACATATTACATACAGTATATATTTTTAATATTAATCCCATTTACACGGTCAATGTAATTTTCAGTACAAAGCCAAATTAAAACCCTTTAACGCTTTGTTACCTGTTCCCTTTCGAAAGGGAACTCGCACTGCATCGAATGACGCTTTGGGGAACACCTCAGGCGTGACAGGTGTCTGAAATCACAATCAAATCATGGCAATCAGATTGACGGGCGACAGCCCATGAATCATTAGCGTGTGACCTGGAAGTATAAAAGGGGCCTTACAAACATGATAATCATCTTTTCGTCTTCAGGGACTGTTCTGTTTGTAAACGCTGAAGGATTAAGGTAAGAGAAATAAAAAAAAAATGTAATTCACATTTGGCTGATTGTTTTCAGAAGTGTGCTGACCCGTGCCCAAGATATTTGACGCCGGGTGACACACATGAACTGTGCGTTTTTTTGTCTGGGTGAAGAGCACGCACAGACGATTCTAGAGGGAGCTGCCTGTGCAAACTGTGAGTGTTTTTCTTTGAGAATACTCCACTCTCGTCTGGCCCTCTTCTCGAGTGAGGAGGGCTCAGCATCTGGACCTCGTGGTTCAGGTTCCGCTCGTGCTGAGGCAGAGCGGCGACTTGCATCATGGGGTTCCCAGAAGGATCTCACCGATCGCCTTAAAAGGCGTGTAAACCTCTCAGACAACTCGGTGACTGACAAGGGTGAGTTGCAGGTGGATGACGAAAGCTAGTCTCTTACTGTTCCCTGCAGCGAGTGCTCTTCAGGACGCGCAGGAGATGGATGATGAGGGTGATAATCAGGTAGATCCTGAACCCTCTTAGCTACTCTGCCTTGTGTATGCTGAGCTGGTGAATGTTATTGGATGCGCCGCTGGCAGGCTGAAGCTGCTGTGGCGGCGCGTTAGGGGAGAGACCGCTCCCGTTCGATGCCGCCTATTGACGAGACGTTTGCAAACTATCTCGTGTCTGGGCGGGCGTCGACACAGAGCTCCAACCCTGCCATCCAAACCGCTAAAGACCATAGCACATTTGAATGGCAAAGCATACACGGCAGCTGGTCAGGCCGGTGCTGCCCTGTACACCATAGTGGTGTTGCAGACGTACCAGGCCGACCTGCTGGGGGCTATCGACCAGGGGGCAGGGATGTCCCATGAGGCAGTTGCTGAGCTGCGCCACAACACAGACCTTGCTCTCCGGGCCACTAAACATACTGCTGTGATCAGACGGTCGATGGCGGCCACAGAGAGGCATCTGTGGTTAAACCTGGCTAACATCGGGGAGAAAGAGAAGGCCTTACTCCGCGACTCGCCGGTTTCGCCTTCTGAACTTTTTGGCACCTCAGTGGAGGCGGTGGTTGGAAAGTTCAGGGAGGTGATAGCGTGCTCAGCTGCTTTCAGGACTTGTATACCGCTGAGATCCGGATCCACGTCCAGACAGGTGGGAGGGCCTGGCCCTTCACGGTCCGAGGACCGTAGACCGGGCCAGAGAGCCTGTGTTGCCTCTTGTGCGCCCCCTCCATGGAGGAGCAGGTCGCAGAAGAGCGTGACTCCCGCAAGAAGAGGGATCTGGGGGAGATGATCCAGGACAAACGTATGCAGCGTCGGTGGGTGTGTTGCATCTCAGCCCTCTCCTCTCTACCCGACTCCCCAGGAGTTTCTTACATCAGGCCTGGGGCTAGGCCCATGATGAGAACGATGTTCTGATGGCCCGCCTTGGCTTGGTTAGTGAGAGCGCCTCTTTCAGGCATGTAAAGTGTAGACACCATGTTCATAGAGAACCATCTGGTGAGTCTTCACTCCGCAGGTGAGCTGAGTGGTCTCCTCTAAGAAACATTTTTTGTGTGCAACTAACACTAAAATGTATTTCTCTACAGACCTTTTGTTCTTTGTGTAGAGTTAAGGGGTCATGTAATTGTATATTAAGGTAAGGTAAACTTGGACATTAGGGCCCTGAAGTTCCCCTGTTAAGTGGCTAGAATGATATAAAGCACCAATTATATGGGCGTCTTTTGTGAGTATGTGATGGCTTTCTTTTTTGTATTCACGGGGTGCGCCACTGCTCATTCTAGTTGTAAGGAACTATGTTAATAGCTTAGGCTTCCTCATGATGAGAGCTTTTTAAGGCCGTCACTCATTCACATAAATGGAATGTTAGCGGAGCGCTAAGTGGCAGAATGTCATTCTAGAAAGAATGGAAGTGTTTTATGCTGCCGCTTGCTTTATTTCTGAGACACATCTGTGTTAGCCCTTGGGCTATTAGCCACCTCCGGGTAGAGTAGTTTGTCTCCGAAATTATCATTTTTTTGGGGGGGTTTTGGAGTGTAGACTGATGCTGGAGCTTCAGATGGATCTTATATCCTGCCCACGGGGCCGTCTGACATTGTTTGGTCCTAAGTACATCGCTCCCCTGAGGTCTGTTTGGATTTTCATACAGGCTGAGCGTTTTTTGCAGCCTTCACATGAGACCTCCGAGCCCTCAGGCAGATCTATGCTTACAGGCTGGCCCTCACCAGGGCCAATAGAAATACTGGAGGCGTTCTGCTAAAGCATTTCTGCCTCTGGCCCTTCAATACGTGAGTGTAGGCTTTTTAAGTGGAGCCCGACCGATATGGATTTTTGGGGTCCGATACCGATATTAGGGAGTGAAAAAGGCCCGATAACGATATATCGGTCGATATTATTTGTGTGTATATTATAGTACAGAACCAGTCAAAAGTTTGTACACACTTTCCCATTCGTGTGTACAAACATCAACCTAAGCATTGCCAGAGCATTGCCCCTGACTCTGGGGCCTCCACTGAGGCAGAGTGGCATATGTTGTACTCTACTCCCCTTGCTTGAAGGGTGTTGCTTTGTTGAGTACGCTGCCTTTGACAATGTGATTAGGTACCAGGATGCTGTAACCGCTGTATAAACAGCTTATCTGCCAACGAAAGGCTGCGTGGATAGGTGGTAGGCCTCAGCAGGCCTACTTGACCAGGCAGCCCCCAAGAGGGCTCTTGAGGCCAGCTTATCTCTGGTGGTTGGCCTTGGTAGTTAGGGCAGTAGACTCAACGATGGTAGTACGCCGTAACAGGCCTCCTCAGAGGTGAGTCCCGATTACGATCAGCCGAACAGGTTTGACCACTGTCAGGCGGTTGGCCTTATCGGGCCACCATGTACCGCAGTCCCCAACCTCTCTGGTTCGTGGCAGTTAGTTTCTTACATAAGACTTTCAGGAAGCCGGCTTTAACAGGCCGCTCCGAGACTGAGGCCCAGGATTGGCTGGCCTTAGTAGGCCGCCCTGGGACAGACACCCGGATTCAGGGTTCATAGTAACCAGTTGTTTAGCTTTCTATCAGGTAGTAGGCCTCTTCAAGCCTATCTGAAGGCGAGTTTCCACATAGGGTGTGTGGCGAGCAGGACGAGGTCGAGGGCCTCTTCAAGCCTATCTGAAGGCAAGTTTCCACATAGGGTGTGTGGCGAGCAGGACGAGGTCGAGGGCCATAGGAGAATGGAGCGTTAATGCCGTGATTACGGATTAACGCCACCTGCGTGACGCACCGGTCTCATATTTCTCATGGAGGAGCGGAAGCATAAAAGGAGGAGCGAAGACAGTGTAGATCAAGAGAGGCCAGGCCTGGATTTTATTTGATGTATTATGTGTGGCAGCAGTCGACCGTGAGGGACTGCCGTCTTTACTTTTGTTTTTGCATTTGTTTATTTTATTAAAATGTGTTTGAATGTTTGCCGGTTCCCGGCTTAATGAAAGTAAAAGCCCCTCACGGACGACTGCTGTCACACATAACAAAACAAACACAACACAAGTCCTCTCTCGATCTCCACTGTCGTCGCTACTCCTTTTATGCTTCTGCTCCTACGTGAGAGATACGAGACCGGTGCGTCGCGCAGGTGACGCGCATCAGTAATCACGGCAATGGCCTCGATCAGCCCTTAGGCCTTCTCAGGCCTCCTCAGTGTTTTGAAACAAACGCTGGGTAGATCCATGGATCGAGCAGAGAAACGTCTATGGTTACGTATGTAACCCTCGTTCCCTGAGTAGGGAACGGAGACGTTACGTCGGATGACGACGAATGGGGTTTCGCTTAGAAAGCCTATCAACTTCGAGTATTACAAAACGAGCCAATGGCAAAGAAATGGCATGGGTCTGCGGAATTTGCATGGTGTAACGCCGCCCCACCTCGTGGGTATAAAAGGAGGAAGCCGCCATCAAGCAGATATGTTTCTTCGCTGAGGAGCCAAGACTGAGCTCAGGCGATCCCCGCGGTACAGCGGAAAGTGGCAGGTAGACGTAACGTCTCCATTCCCTACTCAGGGAACGAGGGTTACATACGTAACCATAGTTGTTTCCTTTCGTTGTCACTCCGAGTTACGTCGGATGACGACGAATGGGGTTTCGCTTAGAAAGCCTATCAGCTTCGAGTATTACAAAACGAGCCTATGGCAAAGAAATGCCATGGGTCTGCGGAATTTGCATGACGTAACTCCGCCCCACCTCGTGGGTATAAAAGGAGGAAGTCCGCAACAGCAGTTTATGTTTTCGCTTCGGAGCCAAGTGTATTCTTCTCTCCACAAGCCATCTCTGAATTGTCAGCTTTACAAACGAGTGCCTCGAGTGTTGGTGTGACGGCGATCTTCGGCGAGAGCGTGCTTCCTGCTGATCTGCTGCAGTGATCTGCCAGTCGGCGCGTTTCTCCCCGGGTGCTTCAACACTTGAGTTTTCTCACTAAAAGAGCTTACACGCGGCACGTCTTTTTAAAGATGCCTCGCCCGTGTACTTCTGGTTGCAGCAGATTGGTATCGGACTCTGATGGGCACGAGCGTTGCATAGTATGTTTGGGCATTGATCATGCTAGAGCAGCGCTCGTGGATGACTCATGTTCTCTCTGTGGGAACATGACCATCGCGTCATTGCGGTCGAGACTCAGTGAACTCGCAAGAGTGAGAGTCCCCTCATCCACCCCCCGCCCTGCGGCTGGTGGCCAGGGTGACCTGAGGGTAACGGTCTGGAACAAGGCGCCGACTATGTGTCCGCGACCCCAGCCCCCCTCTTCAATGACGGTGCCCGCTAGTGAGCGGCCGATTCCCGCGGGTCTACCCTCTGGTGGGCCGCGTGCTTCGGTCGAAGCTACAGAGGATGATGCCATGTCTGTTGCAGCATCACTAGGTGGGTTTGATTCTTCCGGAAGTGAAGACTCGACTCAGCTGCCACCTTCCGGTGTGCATACGGCTGAGCTCGAGTCTGATCCGGAGATGACGGCCATGCTTTCCCGGGCAGCCGCGAGCATCGGGCTTGAGTGGAGGCCTCCACCCTGTCCTGAGCGCTCGCGGCTGGACGATTGGTTTTTGGGTAAGGCCGCCGACCCTCGTCCTCGGCAAACCCCAATACCTTTCTTCCCGGATGTGCATGATGAGATCTCGAAGTCCTGGAAGACCCCGTTGTCTTCCCGTGACCGCTCGTTGGTCTCATCCGCCTTTCCTCCCCTCGATGATGCAGCCGCCCGTGGGTACACTGGGCTCCCCCCGGTTGAACGCTCTGTTGCCATGCAACTATGTCCTCAGAGTGCTTCTTCTCGTGGCGAGCCTAAGCACCCATCCAAAGCCTGTAGATTTTCGTCGACCTTGGTGGCGAAGTCTTACAGAGCGGCGGGACAGGCGGCTGCGTCACTGCATGCTATGGCCACTCTGCAGGTCTACCAGGCCCAGATGCTCAGAGACATGCACGAGGGTAGGACAGACCCAGGGCTCTTCAATGAGCTGCACGCCGCGACCGACCTTGCTCTCCGGGCGACGAAGGTTACCGCGCGCTCCCTGGGTCTGGTGATGTCCACAGCCGTGGTCCAGGAGAGACATCTCTGGCTGAACCTGGCTGACATGCGGGACACGGAGCGGACCCGTCTGCTTAACGCCCCCTTGTCCCAGGCCGGCCTCTTCGGCGGTGCGGTTGAAGACTTTGCCCAACAGTTTTCAACCGCCCAGAAACAGACCGAGGCCATAAGACACATTCTGCCCCGCCGGCCAGCTGCTGCCTCCACCCAGCCAGCCGGGCAGACGCCTCGTCCTGTTTTCCGCCGAGGGCGCCCTCCTGCGGCTCCCGCCCCTCCCGCCCGGCCCACGCAGCAGCCTCCACCCCGGGCCGGTCGCGGAGGAAGCCGTAAGGCGGCGCCACAGCCCTCTCCCGCCCCGCCCCCCGCTAAACGCCGGGCCAAGCGGCGCTCCTGAGACGGGCTGCTCAGGGAAGATGGTCGTTTTTCAGGAGATGGTAGCAGGACTACTCCTTCCCCCGGTGGAGGGCCGGGGGAGAATCTTTTGTTCTCCGCTCCCCGCTGCTCACCCACGGGTGGGCAGCACCCTAAAGTGGTTAAAGACAGAAACGACCCTCTCTTCCCTGAGCTCACAGAGTTCTCGGGCGACACAGAGCGCCGCCCACAAGCCGTGCTCTCCTCGCCCCCCTCTGTCCCAGAGGCGGTTGACAAGGCGTGCCGTCCACGGACCGCTTCGCCCCTGTCCCCCTCTGTCGCCAGACCCCTGGCAGAGCAGGCCCCCGCGGGACGACCAGCCTGGTCGTCCCCTGGCCCCCTCTGTCAGGGCGCGGTTGCTACTGTGCCCCCACACCGGGCCGCTATGCCGTCCACGTCTGGGCCAGTTACTCCGCTTCGCTGCCCCTCCGGGGGGACGCCTGTCGTCCGCTTGATCCCGCTGGTTCAGTTCCTGGGAGCATGGTTAGAGCTTCCCCGTCTGTCCCGCTGGATCGCGCGCACCATCAGGCTCGGTTATGCGATTCAGTTCGCACGGTCTCCTCCCCGCTTCAGGGGAGTCCGCTCCACTTTGGTCGGTGGCAATGCCCCTATCATGAGAGCAGAGGTTGCCACCCTGCTGACGAAGGGTGCAATCGAGACTGTCCCTCCAGCCGAGATGAGATCCGGGTTCTAAAGCCCCTACTTCATTGTCCCCAAGAAAACCGGTGGGTTACGGCCAATCCTGGACTTGCGCGTGCTGAACCGCTCCCTTCACAGGCTGCCGTTCAAGATGCTCACCGCCAAACGCGTTCTCGAATGCGTGCGGCCCCAGGATTGGTTTGCAGCGATCGACCTGAAGGACGCCTACTTTCATGTCTCCATTCTTCCTCGACACAGACCGTTCTTACGGTTTGCTTTCGAGGGGCAGGCATACCAGTTCGCGGTTCTCCCTTTCGGGCTAGCCCTGTCTCCTCGCACCTTCACGAAGGTCGTCGAGGCTGCCCTTGTTCCCCTTCGGGAACACGGGGTTCGCATCCTGAGTTATATCGACGACTGGCTGATCCTAGCTCACTCTCGAGATCAGGTTTGCGAACACAGGGACCTAGTGCTCCGGCACCTAGCTCGTCTGGGCCTTCGGGTCAACTGGGAGAAGAGCAAACTTTGCCCCGTGCAGAGGATCTCTCTTCTTGGTATGGACATCGACTCGGTCGCCATGTCCGCGCAGCTTACGAGCGAGCGCGCGCAGTCACTGCTGACTTGCCTGAGACATCTCAAGAGCAAGAGTGCGGTTCCACTGAAACATTTTCAGAGGCTCCTGGGGCATATGGCATCTGCAGCCGCGGTCACGCCGCTCGGATTGCTTCATATGAGACCGCTTCAGCTTTGGCTTCGCGACCGAGTCCCGAGGTGGGCATGGCAACAAGGCACGCTCCGAGTACCAGTTACTCCGACCTGCCGTCAGTTCCTCACCCCGTGGTCGAACCTCAGTTTTCTCAGGGCAGGTGTCCCCCTGGAACGAGCTTTCCGGCATGTTGTGGTCTCCACAGATGCCTCCACCACGGGCTGGGGCGCCATGTGCAATGGACATGTTGCTGCGGGCTCCTGGACAGGACCCAGCGGCTATGGCATGTCAATTGCCTCGAGTTGTTGGCAGTACGCCTTGCCCTGCACCGCTTCCGGGCGTTGCTCAGGGGTCAACACATACTAGTCCGCTCAGACAATACCGCTACTGTAGCGTACATCAACCATCAAGGTGGTCTACGCTCCCGCCGTATGTCACAACTCGCCCGCCACCTCCTCCTATGGAGTCAGAAGCATCTGAGGTCGCTTCGAGCCATTTTCATTCCCGGAGCCCTGAACTGTGCAGCCGACGAGCTCTCACGGCTTCAGCCCCTCCCTGGAGAATGGCGACTCCGTCCCCAGTCGGTTCAGCTGATTTGGGACCAGTTCACAGATAGATCTGTTTGCCTCTCACGACTCGACCCATTGCGCCCTGTACTTTTCCCTGACCGAGGGCACGCTCGGCACGGATGCACTGGCGCACAGCTGGCCACCGGGCCGCAAATATGCGTTTCCCCCAGTGAGTCTTCTTGCGCAGACTCTGCGCAAGGTCAGGGAGGACGAGGAGCAGGTCATTTTGGTCGCGGTCGACCAGATTGGCCCGGCCGGACCTGGTTCCCCGAACTTGCACTCCTCGCGACAGCACCTCCCTGGCCCATTCCTCTGAGGAAGGACCTTCTTTCTCAGGGACGGGCACCCTGTGGCACCCTCGCCCCGATCTCTGGAGCCTCCACGTGTGGCTCCTGGACGGCTCGAGGTAGGTTTGAGTACCCTTCCACCAGCGGTGGCGGCTACCATCACTTCCGCTAGAGCGTCGTCCACGAGACACGTCTATGCGTTGAAGTGGAACCTCTTCGTCGACTGGTGCTCTTCTCACCGAGAAGACCCCCGGAGATGCTCGATCAGCGTTGTGCTTTCCTTCCTTCAGCAAGGGTTGGAGTGAAGGCTGTCTCCCTCCACCCTTAAGGTCTATGTTGCCGCCATTGCCGCACATCATGACCCCGTCGAAGGTAAGTCGGTAGGGAAGCACGACCTGGTCATCAGGTTCCTGAGAGGAGCGAGGAGACTAAATCCTCCTCGCCCTCCTCTCGTTCCCTCTTGGGACCTCTCAGTGGTTCTAACTGCCCTGAAGAGTGCTCCCTTTGAGCCCCTGCAATCAGTTGAGCTTAAGTTCCTGTCAATGAAGACAGCGCTCCTGGTTGCACTGGCCTCCATCAAGAGGGTAGGGGACCTGCACGCATTCTCCGTCGACGAAGCGTGCCTGGAATTCGGGCCGGCCTTCTCTCACGTGATCCTGAGACCCCGGCCCGGATACGTGCCCAAGGTTCCTACCACTCCCTTTCGGGACCAGGTGGTGAACCTGCAAGCGCTGCCCCCGGAGGAGGCAGACCCAGCCTTGGCACTGCTCTGTCCAGTACGCGCTCTTCGCGCCTATGTAGACAGGACACAGTGTTTCAGGACCTCAGACCAGCTCTTTGTCTGTTATGGTGGGAAGCTGAAGGGAAAGGCTCTCTCCAAGCAAAGGTTGTCTCACTGGATAGTGGACGCCATTGCTTTGGCATACCAGCAGCAAGGCCGACCGTGCCCCCTTGGTGTGACGGCCCACTCCACCCGGAGTGTGGCATCCTCTTGGGCTCTAGCGCATGGCGCCTCGCTAACAGATATATGCAGAGCTGCAGGCTGGGCGACACCTAACACATTCGCCAGATTCTATAATCTCCGAGTGGAGCCAGTGTCCTCTCATGTACTCGCTTCAACTAGCTAGTACCGGACCCGCTCAGGTGTCTTCGCTTGCTCGCCATTCCACTCCACGGACTGGATACGTGCGATATTCTCCTCAGGTGAGCTTCCCCGAAAGCCCTGAGCTCCTCCAGCACTCCTGACGTCGGCGCCAGTGTCTCTTGCCTGCGCGTCGGCTAGGTGCCTCCCGTGTGCATGGTCCCTCCTTTTTTAAAATGTTAAAAATAACATTTAGATAATCTTAGAATTTGTTTTGACTAGTAAAACTCTAATATGATATAACTGATGCTTTGTGAAATATTGTGACATATATTGTATCACAAGGTAGAAAATACACACTAAACAAGCACGTTTACTAGCCGTATCGTCAAGCAACCACAGCTTAAATCAATCAAAATACACAAATTGATCCAAAACCAGAAGAGAATCATAACTTCAGAAGGCCTGGTCTGTTCAACAGTCAGATGAAAGTGGCCATCTGTGAATCATTAAAACATTTAATGCAATCAGTTCCCTGGCAAAAAAAGATAAGATGCATTTGATTCAAGGAATTCTAATTCGGCTCAGACAAGTCCCTCCACACTGGAAACTCATTTTGCTGCCCTCAAGAAGCGCAGTGTTGATCTCTAAAATGAAAATTGTGTTCCAAGCCTGAGCCACAGATCAAATTTGGCTTGTTATTCCAGCTTCCCTATATTTAATTTGAGAATTCCATAAGGGTTCAAACCCTTATCCTCTCCTGGCAATCCAATAGAGGGGGTTCATTGAAGTTGTATAATTAGATGGTGCTAAAATGTATTGATTAGGAAGCACTTGATGTCAAGAAAAGGTAAAGGTGAAGAATTTTAAACCTGTACTTATGTGGTGGTGACTGTAGTGGAAATTACCAGCAAATTACAGCATTCTTTCAAGACTTCAAAGACCCTTTCCTGCATTGCACTGTGCAAAGTTAACACCCACAGACATTTCCCTTTTGTCCTTAACATACACTCTCCTTCATAATACCATTGAGCTCTTTATTTCTAACACTCACATTTCTGAGTCCACTGCTCTTATTGCACCTTCTCGAGACTTTTCCCTGACCTTTGGTTTCAGAAGATGACTTTGGAAGTCTGTAGTAACTTTTTAACCCTGCAAACTCAAAATTACACCCAACCAATCTTCTCATTAAGTACAGTTTTTGCAGACATCCTTTCCCAGAGGGAGCAAATATCCTTTGCAAGTAATTTAAACTTGATCTAAATTACTGTATATTTGCACAACATACCAGATTTATTCGGCAAATATAATGCAACGTCGCAGAAAAACTGACTGCTTAAACTAGGGTTTGGCATGGCCTTCGAGCAATCCTGTGCTCCTTCCGAATGATAAGAATGACGCAATAACTGTGCAAATGTTTGTGTGTGCGGCCTGATCCAACTTCATAAGCCCCTACCCCTTGACAGCAGGCCCGCTAATAAAGCGCCAAGCTCTTTAAAGACATTCTGCATCATTAAGTCCTCCCCACAGTGAGCTCTGTTCTCACGAATCGTCTGGATGTACACGCACTGAATAAGGATGCTAGAAAAAAATGCTAGCAATATCAGATTTCATGTTAGTTCTGGAAGTACATGGGGAAAGGGAATAAGCTCATTTACAAGATACCTTGACAGGGACGGTGATATTTTCATTACGCATACATACATAGACACACATATGGTCATGAAAAAATCAGAGAGCATCTGAGTACTTGGCTGACATGCCCTGCCAACCTCCTGCCAGAAGCAGTTTGCAGCCAAATTCAAGTCTCTCCTTCACCTGCTTGGCAAATCTGCCAAAGCTGCCAAGCTGAATCAATGCCCCGTCACCAGGCTCACAAGCGGACAAACCGCCAAGCAGGTGACTTCACCTCCTCCTGCCCTGCTCCATAAACACAATCCCAGAGCACTCAACAGCCCCGGGCACGGAGTGCTCAGGGAGATGGCCTCTGTCTACCTCCACTCAGAAATAATGTACACAAGGATGTGAACTCTTGCCGGTGGCACTAAAAACGACCTACATGAAATAGCAGAGCTGAATATCTCTGGAAAAACCGCCTATACATATGAATGTTTAAAAGTGGAGATCGTTTAGATATTCATAAGGCGTAGGTTCATATTCAGACCTCGATTTACTGAATTATGAGAACATCGCCCTTGCAACTAAACGATTTAACTCCATCAAACATCTACCTTCGGTTTAATTACCTTTAGCAATTAAACATTAATCAAAATAAACCTAGTTTGCAGGCATTTCCCGGATACTGCAGGAGGGTGGCTGTGCCGCTTTCATGTCAAGCTTGATTTTATGCAGCGTTTTTTTACATGAAAAGTGTAGGGATTAGTCCACCCAACATGGCAATGGCCTCCTATGATCTGTCAAAATAAAGCAAAAGCTCACAGCGGATATTCATGGAAAAATTGCAATATATGGCTCAAAGATGATGGAAGTGCTCCAGCTCAATATAAATAACACAGCCTGGCATCTAGAAAAAAAATTCTGATGATTGGCAAAAATTAATATCTTATTTGATAATGTTGAGCACAAAAATATCAATAAAACTTTCAATCCTGTAGTTTTTTTTTTCTTTAAATAAGAAAGTTTTTCAAAAATTTTCAAATCGTATCAGCTTGCACTTCAATATCAAAAGTAAGGCGTAGTAAGGTCAAAAGTTAATGAGAAACAGTATTTCAAAATCATCATTTAACTTGTAAACTGAATGCAAAATAATTTTCATGTCAAAAACTTTACATAAACCCACGTTTATAAATAAATACGTTTTTTCACAAAATCTGTAATTTTCTGTTGCTGTTTGGATGTTGTAAAACACCCACAGATGTAGCAGGGAAAAGAAACCTTTGGGTCATGTTTGTATTTTCTTCTGTCACTAACCTTAAAATCAGGATTAGGCATAAAATAATGTCATGTGAAAATCGGCTGACAATTTCACAAACAGGACAAGAATTGTTCCCCTAACAAATGGTTGTCGAAAACCAAAATGCTACAAAATATTTTGTGAAAAAGTGTGACGTGCTAGAGCAAAACAATATTTTTGGAATCATCACCCCAAAATTAGCAAGAAACAAGTATTGGATTTCATGCAGCAAATATTATGCAGAACAGAGTAACATTTTGAAATACTAGATCCTACAAGATCAGATGCTACAAAAAAAAAAAAAAAAAAAAAAAAAAAAAACATTTCTAGCTGGAGGGATAGAACAATATATTAAGGAGGACACCCACACAGGTTAAAGGTTACAGACAATAATTATTATCTAGTGTTGTTGATGCAGCATTAAAATGCATCAGGGGATCTGTCTGTGGTGCTGAAACGAGACATTTCAGTCAATTGGTCAAGCAAAATGAAAAGTGCAATATTTGAAGTTATGTGAACCTTTCTTCATTTTAAGAACTTTTCAGACAAGGTCTGTTTCTTGCACAAAAGCTTCATATGACTTCATAAAAATAGGAATATAGCATATATGATGCTTTCTCCTGTTTTTTTGTGTGTGTCATATTTGGACTTTGACAGCCCAGATTTCCATCCACATTCATTGTATGGAAAAGAGCAGCTTGGTCATTCAGCTAGTTTGTAATGGAATGAAGGTTAGTAAATGATAACAAATGTAATATTTGATTGAACTGTTTCTTTTAAAACAATCATTTGCTTTAATGGAAATTTGTTTTGAGGGGCAATGGTTTTGTACAATATCATTTTATTTTGAATTTATTTGAATATATATATATATATATATATATATACACACACGTTTATTTATTTGTTTGGGTGAAGTAAATTGAAGGGTCCTATAGGAATAATTCCTGTGAGTTTAAAGGGGGGCAGTCAACCATAAAATTAAATCTGCGCTCTTCACTTCCAGCTGTCTATCATGACGGATGGATTTATGAAACCTCTACAGCTCATAAACACATTCTCAACAGTGCTCGCTTTTTTCACCAAGGATATGCTTACCTACAGGGGGTGGAGAAAATAATGGAAACAGCAAGCAATAAATTAAAATCAAGGAGTAGGTATTCAGAAAATCTTCCTTGTCCTTCAATGAAAGGTCCAGTGATGTTTCAAACTGTTGACTGGGAAAACAAGGCCGTTAACTTCATCTGGGAATTTATCCAGCTACTCTTTAATGGGTTTAGCATTGTGTAGGCAGGAATTATCTTCGCAGAATAATTAGGGAACATTAGATGACAGCAATTGCAGCTCTGAAGCAATGCAGTTTGTCAACACTCAAGTCTAAAGCTTCAATTTTCACACAGACATGGTAAAAAGGCAAATGTTTTTCTACCAACATCCCCAAATCTGTGAAATGGTATAACAAAAACATATAAGAAATAAATTAATAATTAAGTACAAGGATTAGGGCTGGCTAAAATAAAAAAGATTTTGAATTCTTCATTTGAATGACCTTAAACTGAATGTGATACTTATAGTCTGTATCTGTGAATCGGTGTACTGCAAAATAAAAAGAAAATGTTTTAAAAAGAGTACCTATAGACATATACAGTGCTTAGCATAAGTGAACACACCCATGCTATAGTTGACTAACAAAAACAATCTTTTGGAAATTGATCTTAATGTCTTAATTGAAAAAATTTGAAAAAAAATCCAACCTTTAAAGGACACTATTCATTCACAAAGAAAGTTGATGTATCGTAAATAAATAAATGTTCATCCTTAAAATACAGGGTGCATAAGTCAGGACGCCCCATGTTAAATTACCATAGAGGCATTTATAAAATATATATATATTTTTTTTAAAGGCCAGTTATTTCATGGTTCCAGGATACTATGCATCCTGATAAAGTTCCCTTGGCCTTTGGAATTAAAATATCCCTACATCATCGCATACCCTTCACCATACCTAGAGATTGGCATGGTTATATTTCAGTTAGCCAAATAGCTGGTTTGATTTGGATTGAGAGATGATCTTATGGAAATTACCCCATGCAAATCTCTATGTATGGTGAAGGATATGTGATGATGTGGGACTATTTTAACTCCAAAGGCCAATGGAACTTTATCAGGATGCATAGTATCCTGGATCCATGAAATAACTGGCCTTTAAAAATAAAAATATGCCTGCCTCTGGGAATATAACATGTCTTGACATATACACCCTGTATTTTAAGGAAGAACATTTATTTATTTACAATACGATATTCATTCACAAAGAAAATTGATGTCCTTAAAGGTTGGATTTTTCCTCATTTTTTAATTAAAAGGAGAACTCCAGTCAATTTTAACATTGAGCTAATTTTTTTGTAAATTTGGAGTGCTGTCAGTACAGAGAACAACGACAAAAATCGGTGTTGCCTACACCGTGTTATCCTCTTATTAAAATTTGCACCCTGTTGACTTAAATGGGGCAAGTTTTAAACCTGCTTTTAGCCTCTTAACATCCTTGATGTGTCATTACTAGGGGTGTAACGATACACAAAATTGACGGTTCGGTTTTCCCACGGTTGTGACGTCTCGGTTCGGTTCGGTTTAGAAAGCTAAAATTGCTTTTTTTTGTTTTTTTTAAACAGTGGTTTAATGAAAAAATTGTCTTTGTCTTTAAATTAATTCAATTACAATTAAACGTTTCACAAGGATTAAAAAAAAATCTGCTAATGCTGTAAACTATATAGGGAGCCGCACATTACTATAACGACTCGGTTACTAACGTAACCTCGGTTCCCTGAGAGGAGGGAACGAGTATTGCGTAAGTAGCTTACGCTATGGGAAAACTCCTTTTCTCGAGAATATTGAAGTCTTTATGTAAAACGCATTGCAGCTGCACAGCAATGAACGAAGGAGCTCGGTCATTGGCTGTGCTGCGGCAACTTGCTCGAACCAATGACGGGGCGACTCTGAATGCGCGACCAATGAGCGCGCTTCGCGCCCGTGCGCGTCAGAGCCCGCCAAGATGGCCGTGACCAAGAGCTATATACTGGGCGCCCCGTCATGAGAGTTCTTTAGGTTAAAACGACTGAAGCGAACTAACCAAGCACCTCAGCTTACGCAATACTCGTTCCCTCCTCTCAGGGAACCGAGGTTACATTAGTAACCGAGTCGTTCCCTTTCGAGAGGTCTCTCCTATTGCGTAAGTAGCTTACGCTATGGGAACACCATGCAAAACGCCGTGCGTGCTGAACTTCGCCTTATGATAGCCAGAGGCAGGTGCCTGAGCTGAAAAGCAAAGTTATCATCCAACTAGCCGGCAGAGGCGAGCTTTATATGTGGGAAAAAATACAGAGCGGCTAGAAGGCGCTCAGTGTGACACAAGCACATACATAATCTAGATACGAACTCGTAGTTCAACTAGCATCATGCTGATAGTACATTGGAATGCAATGTCGGGACCTGTAGAACCTGATAAATGTGGACGGTGAGGCCCAGCCTGCCGCCGCACAAATATCCTCGATCGGTATCCCGCTCGACCATGCCCAGGAAGAAGCCACACTCCTGGTGGAGTGTGCTTTGACTCCCCAGGGGCATTGAAGCCCCTTAGCTTCATAAGCCAGCGCTATAGCTTCAACTATCCAGTGAGAGATTCTCTGCTTTGAAACGGCGGAACCTTTCGTAAGGCCGCCAAAGCATACAAACAGTTGTTCTGTCTGTCTGAATAGGGCAGAACGCTCCAAATACACTCTGAGAGCCCTAACGGGGCAGAGTAGATTAGCGTCGTGTTCGTCTGCTGGAGACGATAGCGCAGTTAGGGAGATAACCTGTGCTCTGAAGGGAGTGGTGAGCACTTTAGGAATATACCCATGTTTCGGTCTAAGGACGACCCTGCAGTCGTTAGGTCCGAATTCTAGGCAGGCAGCGCTTGTCGAAAGCGCGTGCAGGTCGCCCACTCTCTTGACCGAGGCGAGTGCCAGCAAGAGCGCAGTCTTGAGCGAGAGCTGTTTAAGGTGCACGGTTCGGAGTGGTTCGAACGGGGGCCCTTTAAGAGCGTCTAGGACAGTAGCTAGGTCCCAGATCGGCACTGAGGGGGGGCGTGAAGGGTTCATCCTCCTAGCGCCCCTTAGGAAACGAATAATTAGGTCGTTTCTTCCCAATGGACGTTCCATTACAGGGTTGTGTGACGCTGTGATGGCCGCCACATATACTTTGAGCGTGGAGGGGGTGTGGCCCGCCTCCAGAAGCCCTTGTAGAAAAGCGAGTACGTTCGTAATCTCGCATGTTTCAGGGTTCAGGCCCTTGGCATTACACCAGTCACTGAACACTTTCCATTTCTGGGCATATAAGAGTCTCGTGGAGGGCGCCCGCCCCTCAGCGATGGTATTTAGTGCTCCGCTCGTGAGGTTCCTGGGAACCCGTTGAGGGGCCATGCATGAAGGGCCCACAGATCGGGGCGGGGATGAAATATCATCCCGCTGGCCTGACTGAGGAGGTCTGACCTCAGTGGAATCGGCCGTGGTGTAGATTGCATTTGCATCAGATCTGGAAACCATGTTTGGTTCTTCCAGAGT
The DNA here is from genome assembly GCA_026230005.1 of Gila orcuttii. Classification (NCBI taxonomy): domain Eukaryota; kingdom Metazoa; phylum Chordata; class Actinopteri; order Cypriniformes; family Leuciscidae; genus Gila; species Gila orcuttii. The sequence continues at coordinate 16,457,579 of JAPDVR010000023.1, read as the reverse complement.
GGGGCTATCAGCAGCACTGCGTTTTTCTCCTCTCTGACCCGACTGATGACCTGTGGCAGCATCGCGATCGGGGGAAAGGCATATAAGGGGCGGCTCGGCCAGCTCTGGGCGAGCGCGTCCGTGCTTTTCGTGAAGAAAAGAGAGCAGTGTGCGTTCTCCTTGGAGGCGAAGAGGTCGATCTCCGCTTTGCCAAAGGTTTTCCATAACCACTGAATCGTCAGCGGGTTGAGAGCCCATTCTCCTGGGAGAATCTTGTCTCTGGATAGCATGTCTGCCCCCTGGTTCAGGGCGCCTGGCACATGCGCTGTTCTCAGCGAGCGCAAGTTGTGCTGGGACCATAAAATGAGTCTCCTGGCCATTGAATGCATGGAGATCGACCTGAGTCTACCCTGGCGATTTATGTACGACACTACCGTCATGTTGTCCGTTCGGACCAGGACGTGTTCGTTTTTTAGATGTGGGAGCAGGGCTCTGATAGCCAAAGCGACCGCTTTCATTTCCAGACAGTTTATGTGTAGGCGCTTCTCTGGGTTTGACCAAAAGCCGGAGACAGGCCTGCCCTCGTAAAGGGCCCCCCAACCTATTTTGGAGGCATCTGTCGTTATCATCTTTCTCCTTGTGTTCACACCCAGACTCACGCCTGACTGGTACCAGTCGGCGGCTTTCCAGTGCGTCAGGGCTTTTATACAGCCGTGGTTCGCTCTGATTAAAAAGTGGCCCGAACGCCACGCGTGAGTAGGGACGCGGCTCTTGAGCCAGCGTTGGAGAGGGCGCATATGCAACAATCCTAGCTGGAGTACGGCCGATGCTGAGGCCATGAGACCGAGCATCCTCTGAAACCGCTTGACGGGGGCGCGTGCGCCCGCCCTGAATGATGTTGCAAGGCGACGGATGGTGAGCGCGCGCTCTGATGAGAGACGCGCTGTCATTTGCATCGAGTCTAGAACTATTCCCAGGAAAGAAATCCTCTGGCTGGGAGATAGTATGCTTTTTGCAAAATTGATTCTTAGACCCAGGCATTCTAAATGGCTGATAATCCAAGATCTGTGTGTTATTAACTGACTTTCTGATTGAGCTAGAACCAGCCAATCGTCGAGATAATTCAGTATTCGCACTCCCCTTCGCCTTAGGGGGGAAAGTGCTGCATCCATACATTTCGTGAATGTACGGGGAGCCAGGGACAGGCCGAACGGAAGTACTGTGTACTGGTATGACTGTCCCTCGAAAGCGAATCTCAGAAACGGCCTGTGATGAGGCACTATTGGAATGTGAAAGTAAGCATCTTTCAGATCCACTGAGAGAAACCAATCTCCTGGGCGTACTTGCGCGAGGATAAGCTTGGTTGTTAACATTCTGAACGAGCGAATCATTAGTGCTTTGTTCAGGTGTCTCAGATCTAGGATGGGGCGGAGACCGCCATCCTTTTTCAGGACGAGAAAATAGCGGCTGTAAAAACCTGCCTCGCTCAGAGAGGGGTTAACAGTTTCCACAGCGCCCTTTTCTATTAGTTTGCGCACCTCGGTGCGTAGAACATGTGAACACTCCTTTCTCACTTTCGTCTCGACCACAGTCGTAAAACGTGGTGGTCTGCGAGCAAACTGGAGCGAGTATCCGTGCTTTACTATATTCAATACCCATTTCGGCATATCTGGAATGTTTTCCCATGCCGCTGCGTGTACAGATATGGGCTGAATACAGGCTAGGGGCGGGCCGCTGTGACGTAGGGACCCGGCCAGCGAATCGCCTGAGCTCGTAGCTCTCAGAGGCGCGGGCGCGCGCTGAGCAGCTGAGTGAATGGGCGCGTGTGTGATTACAACAGCGCCCGCTGTGTCTGTAAAACTTGCAGCCTGAGCTGGGGTTGTGTTTGACACTGTAAGGAGAGTGTTTATAAGTGGGGGTGCATAAACAGTGGTAGTCGACTGTCGAGTGCGCGCGCGCGATCATTGGTAAATTACCATTGCTTAGTGACCAATGATCGCGCGCGCACTCGACAATCGCCTACTGTGGACTTCGACCGAAATCAGGAAGTAAATACAGGTATGCGAGTTGGCTGAATTAAAATCACTTTTATTCAAATCTAGGCTAAAAGCAGGTTTAAAACTTGCCCCATTTAAGTCAACAGGGTGCAAATTTTAAAAAGAGGATAACATGGTGTAGGCAACACCGATTTTTGTCGTTGTTCTCTGTACTGACAGCACTGCAAATTTACAAAAAAATGAGCTCAATGTTAAAATTGACTGGAGTTCTCCTTTAAGGTATTATGATCAATTTCCCAAAAATTATTTTTTTTATTCCTCTTTTTAGTCAACTTTAGCATGGGCGGGTTCATTTATGCTAAGCACTGTATGAAAACAAGTCTGATTCAGTCCAAAACAAAATTACTAATATAAACAGATTATTTATATATATATATATATATATATATATATATATATATATATATATATATATATATACATACATATATATATATATATACATACATATATATATATATACACACACACACACACACATACATATATATATATACACACACACATACATATACACACACACACATATACAGCTCAACCAAAGTAGTTTGATTCAAAGATAATCAAATCAAAATCTTTAATACCCTTGTGACGTTCAGCCAATTAGGTTGAGATTACAAAAGTTAAAATGGGGGTCAGACTTTACTGTGTGAGGAATTGGGTGTTAACTGAGGTTAAAGTGGATAAGAACGGTGTATTTACAATCTTCACAAGAGACTTCAAAACAACTCAAGAAAAGCTCAGGTTGTTAAAAGCATAGTCCATAAAAGTCCATCGCACCATACCATAAAACAGTCCATAAGAATCCTTGTGTGTTGAAGCATCCCAATGTGAGTGTCCACAATACAGTCCAAAAGTAGTGATAATCCAAAAGCTTGAAGTGGTGTCTGGAAAGGTGAGTCCGCAAGTGGTAACTCCACACTCCAGAAAAGTGATTGGTATCTATTGTGCTCTCTTTATACAAGTGTAGTCCTGTTTCCTGTCATGTGATCCCACCCATGATAGGCCTACCATACATTTCTTAAAGACATACACACTTAAAATATTAAGAGGAATAAAATGGACTAAAAAACATGTAGACCAATAAAAACTCTATTATACATAAAATACTTGTACGGAATAGAGCAGTAAACATGTATCTTATGTGACACTAGCTGCGTTTACATGGACACTTATAATCGGATTGACGGCTCAATCGGACTAAAAAACCTTCATGTAAACACCTTAATCGATCCGATTGAGCTCGATCCGATTGAAATTTAGATCCGATTGAAAGGGGTGGTTTACTCCTTTTGTAATCCGATCGAGAGAACATGTAAACACTTGATCGGATTGAAAACCGAAAATAAAAGGACTGCGCATGTGCAAAGACGTTGAAATAGCGTAATGACGTATGACGCACGGAACGAGCTGTTCTTCCTGTTGAATAAAGTGAATATAAAATGAGTGTTCCGTCATTAAAAAAATTCTCATTTCACTCAGCGTCTGTGAAGTGAAGCAGGACAACGTCCCACCAGTGCTTGTTTAAGATTATCATCCATAGACGACTAGTTTTGGGCGCGGGGTTTTACTGCGTGATCAATAAGCAGCACGGCAAAGCGGTTCATGCTCATCGTCTCCAAATCATGACCAGAGATGGATAAATATTAAGTCTGCTGTTTAAAAAAAATAAAGAACCAATAGAGGAGAATAGTTATGCAATAGAGGAGAATAGTTATGCGCGAACAGCGGCATATTCGTGCAGTGTGCGCATGTCAAAAAATCTATTCCGATTTGAATCTTGTGACATATAAACGTACACATCAACCCGATTACTTTATTTATCGTTCATGTAAACACCGTGTTCGGATTCATCAATCGGATTGATTTCATTCCGATTGAACCATGTAAACGCAGCTAGTGTCAAACCCCTACAAGAATCGAGCCTTTGATCAAATGTAACAAAAATTATTACCCACTTACATTATATTGAATCACCATTCATATTCAACAGAAGAATGAAAGTAATACAAGACTGGAATGACATGACAAATAAACTAAATTTTGTTTTGGGTAAATGACTCTTTAAACATCCTGATGGCCTGAGGAAGGAAACTTCTCATGAGGAAAATTGGCCTGTTCTCTATGATACATAAAACAAAATTTGCAGTGTTATGATTGATGCATCTGCAATTTAACAACTAACACTATGTACTTTGGAATTTAACAAATGATCAAATTATACCTAAGAAATGATGCATAATTTCTCCATCTGTATAAAGAAACCTGCTTTCCATTTCGTGACTGATTCATCTGAGCTACAGTTTAGTAAGACATCCAATCTAGGGTACCTGAGGTTTGCCAAACACACTAATCATTCCAGCAACAACACCACACTCCGGTGAGGTCGATGACCACCCGGTCACATTCGCTTCTGTGTGAAAGACATAAGTAAAGAGGAGGGATTGAAAGAGAGAAGAAGAATTTCTTTAATTAAGTGTTGACTCAGCCAATTAGCTGCACAACACAAAGAGACAACTTGGACAACGATGCATTGTGCTTTTGCTGGGGAGGTGAATTATTTGCCCGCCAAAAGTGAAAGCATGTGATGCTCACTTGCCTAAGTTAACCTACTTTCCTACTTCCTGAGGTGATCGCGAAAGGAAGATAAATCGCTCATATTCGACATTTTAAACATGCAATCAATTTGCTTTTCCCCCCAAGCCTTGACAGGAAGTTGAGCATCTGGTCTATGCACTAATCAAACCTGCTCGGGGTTGTAGTGAATTGGCGTGCAAAAAATATGAGGTGGTTTATATTGTTTAGTCACACATAAGCAAACAAATGCATGCGATGGACATATGTTACCATTTGTTCCATTGAGCGAGTGAGTCAGATGGGTGAGATTTCAGAGTGAGAGAGGTACAGAGCTGATCAGAGGCAAGTGTGGCGAGAGATGGTGTACTGATAACACTCTGACAGCCTGTAGAGACTGATTTATAGCTCATTAGCCCTGAGGAATTAAACTCACTTCCCTTTGGCAAGCCGCATAAATTACGTTCCCTTTCCAAAACAATGCCCGCTCTGCCTAATTTCACCTCTAATGACAATAGGTGCAGTTGTGCTTCTTTTATTAAAGACATAAAACTTCCAACTTAGAAACCAGACACACGGTGTGGGCCGCGGGACAGCTTAATAAATAATAAGTTTATCAAAGGGGGTCATTAGGTGGTTGCATGGTATAGAAATTATCTTAAGAGAACTTTAAAAAGGAAAAGTTTAACTTTTAGAAAATCTTAAATCACACTGTTAGCTTGTTGAAGCCAGTCACATTTGGTTTTTCCTCTCTCTACTGTGCATACAGACCAACCTGGGTCATTTCTCACCCCCTCTCTAACTCCTACTTTCCTGTCCACTTGCCACTTAGCCATAAAGGCAAAGCACTCCTCAAAAAAAAGTTGAAACATTACATTTATTACAAGGTATTGGGTCCCATTAACGTTAGACTCGCTCAAAAGGCAAAAGACTATAAATAAAAATAAAACAAACAAAACAAATAGAAAAGAAAAACTAAATATATTATTTGTATCATTGATTTGTATTATACAAATACAAATAAATAAATATAAAATAATGTAATATGATATATGACATAATATAATATAATATAATATAATATAATATAATATAATATAATATAATATAATATAATATAATATAATATAATATGTCCCATTAACTTTAGACTCGCCCCAAAAAAATAAAAATAAAAATAAATAAAACAAACAGTCAAGTTACTGATGTGCTTTGTACACTAATCGGTTTAAAAGCTTGCAGACTGTTAAAACGTGCACTTCCGAGAAAAAACATTTTGTTGTAAAGTTTGCATGGTTCATGATATGAAAATCTGCAAATACCAGAAGACTTGTGTCTTAAAGTATGCAAATTCCTCTAGCACAGCAGTATTCTTTAATCTCAGAGTTACGTCTCTGAAATATTCAGTGATTATTACAACTGAATGGAGGGAAACATAGAAACAGAGTTTACACACCAAAATAAACTGCAATATGTCTCAAAATGTATGGCTTGCCAAACTACATCTGAAGTGAAGAACTGAAGCTCAGAATGGTCTGTTAGGGACAAAAATGACCATGCATGAAAATGGGATTAGTACTAATGCACTAAAAATAATTAGAAGTCCATTGTTAAAATCACCCATGCAATTCAATAATACTACAATTTGTTTGATTACTGTGGCATATTGGGTAAAGTTGCGGAACACAAATCTCTAGAGGTCAGGAGATCTTACATTGGATCTATTTTCTGCTCTATTTACAGTCAATAAATTGTTAGTGCACAAGCCAGAGGATCACTTGAGCTATATGCACTGATCAGAGGATGCGTTTCACATCACATGACTGAACTTCTTCTGAACTCGGCACGGTGCCTGCAGTGCAAATCACTGTCCTTGTAGAGTCTCAATGAATATCTTATGAAGTTAATCGCCAAACCACTTCGTAAAATTAAAAGATGCCGAGGCAATATAATACAGCTATTTGCATAATGTGCCAATTTCTCTTTGTAAATAGTGAGAGCTGATTTGCAGTCTCCCATGAGCATCTGTCACAGCCCCTGTTCTCCAGTCAAGAATTCACTCGGGAGGCCAAGAGACACAATTATCTGTCATTTTTTATTTATTCGCTTTCTGTCATCCACTGTCCATTTGGATTTGCTTTTGTTCGCTGCATTGATTTTGTGCACACACACACATGCACACACTGCGACAATCCGGTCACAGGCAATGTACGAATGTCTCCGACAGGCCATACGAGATTCATTTATGTGCCGATAGAAGGGCCATTTGAAATTTTTATTGTGCCATTAATAATAAGTGAAAGATGGAGAATTCAAGTCGTGGAACTTTGTAATGCAACAGCTCAAGGGTAATAAAACAGAAATTCCCCCCACTAAAGGGTCAAACAATAGCTACCTTATCAGCTCCTGCTGTGTAAAGTGCAGAAGTATGAGAATTAATCACAGACGTATTTCACAAGCGTCTCTAACGGACGACGCACCATCTCTCAGCTCAACGGCCTGCTGGAACAAAACAACACATCGTTCTATACAAAGAGAGAGGAGCCATTAAAGAAGAAGAAAGGAATGAGAAGATGGAAGGAAGGAAATGACAGCCAGTTCTACTGAGATGGAAAATCCAGTCTGAAGTAATGACAGCTTGGTTTGTTAAATGACAATTAAGAAGTGTCACAGCAGCATGAGTCATCACAACAGATGAGCTTCCAGTGTTACAGGTGTTTTAATTTACAGTTTCACTTAAGTTCTATTAAGTTTTAAGTTCTATTTACATTTATGAAGCTCTAATGGTTCTACTTGTTTGTTCTTTTAAATGTTAAGACATAGAAGTATGACATTAATCACAGCAAATACTAATCAAATCCAGTTTGTCCTTCCAGATCTGTTAATAGTAATAATATTTAAAATACAACATTTTGTGCAGTAAGTACTGACTACTACAGTTCAGTCATGACAACTCTCAGAGTGGATACATTTCAACTAGCATTGCGTGAGCTTAGAATTATAAGGTTCTATCTCCACTTTTTGTCGAAATTGAGTTTTTGACATAATCTGATCCATTAGGTGTTTATTAATGCCTGTGTGGTGTTATTTTTGTAAAAAAAAAATTTGTTAGTAGTTATTAATAAAATAAAAAGGTTCCATCTCACAAAACATAAACCGAGTTGGGATTATAAGGTTCTATCTCCAGTAGATTCAATATCCAATCAAAACCCTGAATGAACACGGACGGACCAATCAAAACCCACCTCTTAGCTCTGTCGACACAGAGCTAAGGACCGGACATTTGAAGCCGGCGATGGCGCCCAAAAGACGCAAATGTACAGACGCCAGCACTAGAAGAGATCGGTAAGTTGAAGCACATATCATTAGCTAGCTAATGTAAACCAGCTTGTTTGCCAAGGTTTGTTTGCGAACGTTAGTATTAGCATTAGCTTACTAGCTCACCAACAGCTCACTTACAGTTTTGCACCTGTAAATCTATGTATGTGACAAATAAACATCCTTGTATCCTTGTAGATGGGCAACTGCAGCTTAGCTAACATAACACCAATTTCTAACTGTACTCCCCTTCCATAAATGCAAGCTGCTAGCTTTTTAAGCTTGCTAGATTATTGGTGTCTTGATAAAAGTTGCCCCATTTATATCAGGATAATATTTTTTTTTTTTTTTTTTTTTTACAGAAATGATGATAGTGGTGAAAGTCCTCCAAAGGTGGGCGCGGCAAAGAGGACAGCAGATTCTAGTGGTTGGTACTTCTATAGATGGGTGGAATTTCTCTTGTATTTACCGTGGCTTTGTTTGTACAATACCCAAACTATGTTCTCAGTGTCATAAAACAAAATAATAAACTGACACATTATTATAATATTGGATCATGTAATAATAAAGAATATTTAGCTTCTCTTGGCTACTGCTGGGGTTATTTTATTGCAGGTTTGATGGGCAGTGAATGCTCGAGTTGCACAGATGTTTTTAGACACTACTATGTAGGCAAACATACACTAAGAAGTACATTAATCTCTAGGCCTATTTGACTGTTTATCCCGTTGAGTCTTTGTAAGGAAAATTATGGTAGTAGTCCTGGACAGTGCCTCAGTGGGTCCCATTGTCTAATATTTATCCATGTTAAGTAGGGCTGCACGATTTATTGGCATGGGGCATGAAATATACATAAGCTTGATTTTGGCAGCAGAGATCAGCTACGCTGCTGCTGCAGAGCAAATACAATAATTTGTTTAGCCTAGTCAAAAATAACAAACAAAGGAAAGGCTGCTACAAGAGAAATGGTAGAACCCCCGTAGCAGATTTCTACAGGTGGAGCTGGGGAGGAGGAGGGATAACAGAAGCTTTCACGTGCCGATCGCAGGCTAGGGTACAATATATATGTGACCCCGTCTGTGAAACCCCGGCTTAAGTCGCAGAATCTAATTAAAAGAGAGTAAAATAGTGTCAAAGTAGTCATAGCCATAAAAATGGCAAAAATAGATCATGTGTGTTTATTGCTGTAAATGATAGATTATACCGAAGGTTCTGTGATGCAATACTATTTTTTTTATTTATAACACGATAAATAATGAAATTAATGATTTTATTGACACTACGTAACACTTTTGCGCAGAAAAAAAAAAAACCCGGACGTGGGCTTCCTAAAACATTGATTTCAATCGTCTCTGGTTTCATTTCACTTCTTTTCTACCATAAGAAAGAGTAAACAGACCTTAATATCAATCCGCACGAGCGGCAATCACGTCAACACTAGTTAATGCAAAAAAAATGCGACTTAAGCCGGGTTCAGATGTCTGTGGAGATTGTTTTGTGTCATTGCAAATATTTGAAGAATAGTTAATTTGTTTTGTAGCTAAATATTCTGCCAATAATAATAATCTTATTTTAAGGACATTTTAGGCCTGATACGTGTCAATTTCATTCGTTTGCTGGATGGTGATGCGTCGTGTTGATGAACTATCTGACATGACGGCACCGAACCATGAGCAGGAACGTAAAATAGTTGATTGCTTAAACAGCTTGTTTGATATTAATCTCAGTGCAATTGCCCCAAATTATGATATAACTGGTTTTATAGCGGATTATTTTCTGGAGGATGATGGTGATGATGAACAGGACACATTCTTGGACGAAACTGACAAGGAATTTGACGGTAATTTTTTGTCATTTTTTTAATGCTAAATGTATGTATACTGTAAATGTATACTGTTAGTGTTCAGCCAATGTAATGAAAACACAGAATTCATCCTGTGATGCAAAAATAGTGGATTTAAATGTTTATTAAAGATTTGTTGATTGGGATTGAGTCAGTTTAAATTAATTACGCTTATGACATGATGTTTATTTGTTTGATTACACTCTGAATTGAAGTCTGCTTACCACTTATAGCCTTACCTGTTTCTTGTCCCTCTACCCTCCCCTCAATTAATCAGTGAATTTACTGAAAAACTGATATTTTTATAAAAAATCCTTTATAATCCACTTTAAATGTGGAATTAGCCCCCCACCCCATTCTTGCATGTTACAACATCATGTTTTTAGGTCTCTTGCTTTCAAATTTAAAATGTTCTCCTTGCTTTTTCAGGCAGTGACTAACATGATGATGAGAACAAGCCAGTTTTGGTGATTGAATTTACTCATACTCACCCTCATGTTATTCCAAACCTGTATAAGTTTATTTCTTCTGTTTAACACAAAATGAAAAAAAATGTTGGTAACCAGATAGTTGGCGGCACCCATTGACTTCCATAGTATTTTTTTCCTACTATGGAAGTCAATGGGTGCCGTCAACTGTCGGGTTACCAACATTCTTTAAAATATATTATTTTGTGTTCAGCAGAAGAAAGAAACTCATACAGGTTTGGAACAACATGAGGGTGAGTAAATGATGACAGAATTGTAATTTTTGGGTGAACTGTCCCTTGAAATGTTTTATTGTTACACAGTAAGAGATTTTATACCGAATTGTTATATATTAATTAATTGATGTATTATTGAAAATTTTTTCACTGATATTTCATTTTACTAATAAAGTTATACAAATCATTCCACTGAACTGACTTGGTAATTGTTGCTACAATCAAGCACTTGTAGTACCCCCATTCGTTTCAATGTTTTTATGCTTTTAGCTTTTTGGACATGCGCATCATAAGAAATAAGCCTGTTTTTACAAAACTTTAAGAATTTCCCGTAAATGTGTTATATATCACTGAAAATGGGAGAATCTCAGCTTTAATGTGGTATATGGCACATATGCAAAATAATTATGGATCAAATGTGTTGCAGTTTTAAAAATAAGCTTTTTTTTCTTTGACATAGCCTTAGTCAATCAATTTTAAAGATATCAAGGTTACATTTTCACAGAATGTTCTTTACATTATGTAGGATGATTTTATGTAGAAAACGTCTCGGGTTACGTATGTAACCCTTGTTCCCTGAGAAAGGGAACGAGACACTGCGTCGGTGACGACACTAGGGGAACGCCCTTCAGCGTAGCGCGTCTGAATTTATGAATGAAACCGAATCCAATCCTATTGGCGTTGCGTGATGACGTAGCGTGTGACGGCATAAGCGGATGTATACAAAAGCACGCCGGCACACAGAAATGTCAGCTTTTGCTATGAAGCAAGTGCTCCAAGCGGGGTGAGGTGTGGCGAACCGACGCAGTGTCTCGTTCCCTTTCTCAGGGAACAAGGGTTACATACGTAACCCGAGACGTTCCCTTTCGAGGGAACTCGAACTGCGTCGGTGACGACACTAGGGGAACGAGATACCCACTATACCACAACGAACCCCGCTCATCCTAGTGTGAAGCTGTCTTCAGGCACAACTTAGGACGAAAGCACTCGTGCACCGGGTGTAGAGGGAAGGTCCAGACTGTAAAACCTCATGAATGTGTGTGGAGTGGCCCAGCCAGCCGCCTCACATATATCATGGATAGAACCCCTGAAAGGAGGGCTCTAGAGGCGCCATGCCTCTGGTGGAGTGAGCCCTCACGGCTATAGGTGAAGGCAAATTGCGCACCTGATAGGCCAGGGAAATAGTCTGAACGATCCAGTTGCTGATGGTCTGCTTAGAGGCGGGAAGCCCCTTCTTGGGCGATCCAAAACACACCAGCAACTGGTCCAACTTCCGCCATGAGGAGGACTTCTGGATGTAATACCGAAGTGCTCTGACAGGGCAGAGCAGATGAAGTCTCTCCTCATCCGCCGTCACATGAGGTGGAGGATGAAATGCCTGCAGAACCATAGGCGGTGCCACATTAGATGACACCTTGGGCAAATAGCCGGGCCTGGGATGTAAGATGGCCTTAATGTTGCCTGGAGCAAACTCCAAGCACCCATTGGAAATAGAGAGCGCCTGGAGATCTCCTACCCTCCTCAGAGAAGTAATGGCCAACAAAAAGACCACCTTAAACGAAAGGTTCTTGGCCTCAGCCGACTCCAATGGTTCGAAGGGGGCCTCGGCCAGCCCTTCGAGAACCACCGCCAGGTCCCAAGAGGGAACCCTGGTGCGAGTCGCAGGTCTCATCCTCCAGGCTCCACGGAGGAAACGTACGACCAGGTGATGCCTCCCCAGGGGACCATCACTCAGAGGAGCGTGGAAAGCCGCAATGGTAGCCACATAAACCTTGAGTGTGGGCGGGGTAAGCCCGGCAGAAAAGCGGTCTTGGAGAAACTCCAGCACTGAAGCCACTGGGCAGTGAACTGGGTCCAAAACACGCTCTCTGCACCAAATGGAAAAAACATTCCACTTAAGGCCGTATAACTTCCTCGTGGAGGGAGCTCTGGAAGTGAGTATAGTTTCAACCACTTCTGCTGACAGGCCGGCTTCTAGGTACTGTGCCCCCTCAGGGGCCAGACCCACAGTTTCCACAGCTCGGGCCGAGGGTGGAGAACTGAGCCCTCTGCCTGAGACAACAGGTCCCTCCTCAGAGGGATCTGCCATGGCGGGCCTGCCAGAAGCAGGATGATGTCCGAAAACCATACTCGGGCCGGCCAACACGGGGCTACTAATAGTAGGCTGACCCCGTCCCGACGGACCCTTTCCAGAACTGCTGGGAGCAGAGCGATTGGGGGAAAGGCGTACAAACGCAGCCTCGGCCACGTCTGCACGATAGCATCCAACCCCAGCGGGGCTGGATGAGAAAGGGAAAACCACAGTGGACAGTGTGTCGTCTCTCGAGACGCAAATAGGTCCACTTCCACTGGGCCAAACCTCTCGCATATTAACTCCACCACCTCGGGGTGGAGTCTCCATTCCCCGGGCCTCAGCCCCTGCCTCGACAGCATGTCTGCTCCCTGGTTCTGGTCCCCCGGGACATACATCGCCCTGAGAGACGACAGTCTCCGCTGGGACCACAGGAGGATCTGATGTGCCAGTCTGCACAGAGGGCGCGACCTCAGACCCCCCTGACGGTTTAGGTAAGATACCACCGACATGTTGTCGGATCTTACTAGGACATGGCGACCATGGAGGTCTGGCAGAAAGCTCCTCAGAGCCCGGAACACCGCCAACATTTCTAGGCAATTTATGTGCCAAGAGGAATGATGGTCCTGCCAGAGACCTCTCATAAAGCGGCCGTCCATGACCGCGCCCCAGCCCGTGAGGGAGGCATCTGTCGAAATGGATACTCGGCGACATAATGCTCCCAACTTGGGACCTTGGGACAGGAACCAAGGTTTCTTCCACATTGAAAGGGAACGAAGGCACCTGCGCGTAACCCTTATCAAGCGGAACGGATTTCCCCTTGGGGAAAACCCCTTGGCTTTCAACCACCACTGCAGGGCTCTCATGTGTAGCAGGCCAGAAGGTATGACGCTGGACGCTGCTGCCATGAGACCTAACACCCTCTGGAAGTGTTTTACTGTGATGGTATGGCCTAGCTTCACCCTGGTTAGTGTGGTTAGAATGGACTCGATGCGTGCAGGAGACATGTGTGCCTGCATCGTCATTGAGTCCCATACCACCCCCAGGAACGTAGTTCGTTGGGCGGGTGTCAACACGCTCTTCTTTGTGTTGAGCCTCAACCCCAAGCGCTGAATGTGGCCAAGGACGACATCTCGATGCCGAACTGCCAACTCTCGAGACTGGGCCAGTATGAGCCAGTCGTCGATATAATTCAGCACGCGGATGCCCTGGAGCCTCAGTGGGGCCAGAGCTGCATCCATACACTTGGTGAACGTGCGAGGGGAGAGTGCTAGGCCGAATGGAAGAACCCGATATTGGTAAGCTTCGCCCCCGAAAGCAAACCTCAGGAACTTCCTGTGCGATGGAAGGATGGAGATGTGAAAATAGGCGTCTTTTAGATCTATCGTGACAAACCAATCCTCGGATTGGATCTGACTCACGATGGTGGGAATAGTGAGCATCTTGAACCTGAACCTCCTCAGAGACCGATTCAGATGCCTCAGATCTAAAATTGGACGCAACCCTCCATCCTTTTTTGGAACTATGAAGTACCGGCTGTAGAACCCGGACTCCCTGACTGGTGGGGGAACATGCTCTATGGCCCCTTTTCCCAGCAGCGAGTTGACTTCCTGTTCCAACACCAGACCCTGCTCTGGGTGCACTGCCGTCCGAACCACCCCGTTGAATTTTGGTGGGCGGACGCGGAACTGCAGTCTGTACCCAATTTCTACAGTGCGCAGGACCCATGGAGAAATATTCGTGAGGTTTTGCCATGCCTCTACGAAATTCACCAAAGGAACCAGCCCCTCGGGACTGGTGTCCAGTGTTTTGTGCGAGTCCTTGACGGCACCCTGAAGCGGATGACCGGCAGGGGAAAACCGACAACGACCCACCGTGTGCGAACCCAAACGCTGTTTGACTGCAGGCCTTCGGGGCAGAAAAAGCAGCGTGTGCTCGCTGGAAGCTGGCGTGACCCGAAGCGTCAGAGACGGCGGGATACCGACGCCAGCATCCTGAGGGCCCGAGGAGAGAGGGGACCTCGATCGCTCTCTCTCCGGGGGGGCGGCCCTTGGAGGTCTCACAGGAGTTAGGACCTCTTCCCTTTCGCCTTCCTGGCCTGAAAGGCTTTGGGCGAGAGCGCCGCCTAGAGTCCCAAGCTCAGGTTTTTTTTTTTTTTTTTTTTTTTTTTTGAGGGGGACCTCTAGAAGCGATACTCTCCTTCAGATGGTAGGCTGAATTAAAATATCTAACCAAGTTCTAAGTCAGATACAATTTTTAATTACTTTAACTCCTCGGAATTAAATGCAGCCATAACACTGGAATACTGTTTTATATTTAATTATACGATCCCGTAACCTACACGCTGCCTCGGCAAACGTGAGATTCGAGCCATTATAATTTGGCTTTCATCCTTGGAGAAGAAAGTCAACAGGCGCGAGACTGAAACACCTGACAGCGCACGGCTGTACGCGTCAAGATATTTCTCAATGAACACAGCCAGCACCCTCAGGAGCTGACTGTGAATGCCTCGCACCTAAACAGTATTATTTATCAGATCGCGTGTGTCCCTTTTATTGCAGACCCGTAACGCGTTGCCTTAACAAACGCGAGATTCGAGTAGTACACAAGATATTTGGCTTTCATCTCTCGAGAAGAAAGTCAACAGGCGCGAGGCTGAGATACCCGAAACGCACGTGTGAGCTACTAGATTCTGTATTGCAACTGCAAGGCAACCTTAAATCTACGCGCTGCCTCGGCAAACGCGAGATTCCAGCCACAGAATCTTATTGCAAAATACACTCGTACTCTAAGCGCTGCCTCGGCAAACGCGAGATCCGAGCTACTAGATTCTGTATTGCAACTGCAAGGCAACCTTAAATCTACGCGCTGCCTCGGCAAACGCGAGATTCCAGCCACAGAATCTTATTGCAAAATACACTCGTAATCTAAGCGCTGCCTCGGCAAACGCGAGATCCGAGCTACTAGATTCTGTATTGCAACTGCAAGGCAAACCTTAAACCTACGCGCTGCCTCGGCAAACGCGAGATTCCAGCCACAGAATCTTATTGCAAAATACACTCGTAATCTAAGCGCTGCCTCGGCCAACGCGAGATCCGAGCTACTAGATTCTGTATTGCAACTGCAAGGCAAACCTTAAACCTACGCGCTGCCTCGGCAAACGCGAGATCCCAGCCACAGAATCTTATTGCAAGATACTTTAACAGGACATACAACACCAAATAGGACAGACTTGTTCACACATACACAGAGCGCTTGCTGAATAGCAAAAAGCTGACATTTCTGTGTGCCGGCGTGCTTTTGTATACATCCGCTTATGCCGTCACACGCTACGTCATCACGCAACGCCAATAGGATTGGATTCGGTTTCATTCATAAATTCAGACGCGCTACGCTGAAGGGCGTTCCCCTAGTGTCGTCACCGACGCAGTTCGAGTTCCCTCGAAAGGGAACAGTGATTCACAAAAAAATTACTTTAGCTGAGTTTTCACAGGCAGGGTCACATATGGTTACGTGGATTTGGAAGTACTTCTGATTGACAGGTGCCACTGGCCCTTTGGATTTAGTTGAACTGCTCCATATACTGGTAAAAGAAAGGGTTCTCAAATTGAATCAATAACAAAATATTATTGAACTAATAAAAAATAAAAATGTATATTATATTAAAATCTTAAAGCATACACTGTATATATATTCAAGTATAAAGATGTTTATATTGTGAAAAATGAAATAATAGTAGTAATTTAATTAATCAAATAATAACAGTAAATTAAGTTATATGTTTCCATGTATAAAGACTCCATGTACATATTGTGAATAATAATAATAAATAACATTATTATGTTTTATTTTTATTTATTTTTTATGGTGTGCCAAAAGAGAATCATCATATTTAGTGGTCTGTGAATTTAAAAAGTCTCATGATAGACAAAATGATAGACAAACACATTCTGTTTAAATAACATATTTTCATTTTCATCAGTTTGTACAGAGAAATGGTGGATGTAAATGTTGTCAAATGAGGGTCAAGCTGTGCAGAAATTCATACAAATCCACTTTTTTTCCCCTGCAACTATATGTGTGACATACTCATGGTGTTCTGGATCTGTCATGGATGAGATCCCCTCAGTTTAGCTGCTTATTACTCCTTGTGATTTGGCTTACAGCTATGGAAAGCTTAGACTTCCTCTCTTCCTCTGTTGTCCAGGAAACAGCAACTGACATGCAATCAGTGCAGAGTTATTCAAGACACTCATGATAAGTAAATCAGATAGCACTGCCAGATCCAGTTCAATACGTTAACAGCATTACACCATTACAAAAAAGAACTATAGCTGAAAATTAGATTGATTTGAAACAAAATCTTCCATAATGGCGAGATTCACATATTTAGCGTGTCAATTGCACATCATAGATGTTAAACATAGTAAATGTTTATGATGACAAAAGGTTATGCATGGTTAACCCTTTGGCTCAGGATGGATTCAAAAAGATTAACGGCTGCAGACTGGCAGATGTACTGCTGCGATATGCATATTAAACATGACAGAATCACATGTATGCTAAGCTAAGTTTGTCTCCTCTCCGACTGGGTAGATTACAGTGGGACTGAACCACTGCCAACTCTGCCAGGTGACCGCTGACCACACACTGACACAGCGAGAGAATAAAAAAGTGAGTTTATTACTCTGCCTTATTTCGATTCTCTGTGACCATCTGCGAGACTGGAGTCTAGGTGGCCCATACGCCCCCCTTTCCAAAAACTCATTTACCCTAATGCTCCTAAATCCAGCATGGATATGCTCACTGGTCCCTGTGCATACACCGCATGTCATTCACGGCTGTGCCACAGCATGAAGTAAATTCAATAACAGGGGGCCCTTTCAACGTATTGATTAGCCTTTTCATCTGATTCCATTATGAATAATTAGTCTACCCACGTTTGATTCAATACCTGGCCCGAGGTTTATTCAAAGAGCCGTTTAGTCAGACATTTTTCAAAGGACGTTTATAGGTAAGATGGCTTTTAGGGGTGTGAAAGGTCTCCCTCCAGAAAGATTTAATCTAATTATATGTGTTATTTTCATTTACATGTAAGAATGGCACTGTGTCTGTGCGATTGAAAGTATAGGAATGGGTTTTCCACTCATTTTGCTATCGATTTGTATTTTAAGCCGTATTGAAAGAAATGACTAAGCCTGAGAGGAGGCTTTTGGCATCACTTGAAATTTCATTAGGGCTGTTTGTCGGGTGGCTGTGTGGTTGGGAATCATTTGTATATGCATTGAGGTGTGTATGTAATAGCATTAGAGCTCTACTGGCAGCACCGCTGGGCTCCCGTAACTGACAGAGAGAAATGGCACAAGAAATAAAAGCTCTCTGTGAAAGTAAAGTGCAACATTGACCTTTCTGCCCTTTCAGTAAAACTAGCAACACAATTTCTGCTTCTGTCTTGTTCATGCTTACAACAACTCTAACATGTGGACATTCAAAAAGCCCAAATTTTTGAGCTATTTGATTATTTCTGCTTCTGAATGCCATGTCCAAAAACCATTTTTTAATCTTTGAAAAAAAGTATAATATTGTAGAAAAAAGAAAAAAAAAATAGATTAATTGAATACATAACATATATTTAAAAAATATACATGTTTAATGTAATAAAAATAATACATGCCACTGCTCAAAGGTTCTGGGTCAGTAAGATTTTCTTTTTTGACAATAATGCTTTTCAGCAAGGATGCATTAAATTGATCAAAAGCGACAGAAAGTCTTTTACATTGTTACATAAAATTTATTTTTCAAATAAATGCTGTTCTTTTGAACATTTATCAAAGAATCCTGAAAAAATGTATCACAGTTTCTAGAAAAATATTAAGCACCACAACTGTTCGAAACATTAATAAGAAGAAATTACTTTTTGATTAAATAAATACAGCCTTGGTGAGCTTAAGAATTTTTTTCAAAACAATAAAAAAAAATCTTACAGACACCTAACTTATAAATTCTTATTAAATTTATTTTAAAAAAATAGTTTGAGAATTTAAAATCATGCTAAATAAAACTGCACCAATGAAAAAAAAAAACTTGTGTATTAAGATTGCCACTGGTTCCCCCTAAAAATTGGAGCACAATTCTTCACCTTTGTCTTCTCCTATTTGTGTGTAAGTGCATGTGTATAATTTTAAATATGTCTATTGTCTGTGTGCCTAAAATAGAAAATAGATAACACAGAAGGAAAGTTATCACCCAAAATGAAATGGCTGCAAAAGCTAACAGTTCTCTGTGCATGACAAAAATGTCTTCTTGTAGTCTATATCACATTTATGCATGAATACACATATTCAGCTCAGATTTATGTTCAGCGATGCTTGAAGCACAAAGACATCTCTCTTCTATACAAGCTGAAAAGTACATCACCAACAATCTTGTTCCATGCGCTGTGCATAAAAAAACACAAGCATCCCTCTGATACTACCTGCTTTTCACATCTGTATTGGTAGAAGTACACAAGACAAATTAAGTACTATAGAGTGACTCTGGAAACTACAAGATATGAACCAATATCTGAACCAATGAGCTCTTCTGAGGAAGAGCTAATCATTGGATTTGCCAAAGTTTGCTAGGTTCATGTCATTGATATGAGACCCGTTTCTCTATTTGTTCCTATTGATTCTTGTTCGAGAATAAAAACAAAAGGTACAAAAGTAAGAGTGGGAGAAAAGTCTTCATCAGGGATCAATAATGCTATTGGAGCACTTCTGCAAACAATGATAGCATGCCTATACAATTCTAGTAAAGTACTTGAGAGACCTGAAAACCTGGACATTTTGGAGATTTAAAATGGTATTTAGTTCACTTGTATGTAATTTTTTTTACAGACACATTATATTTTACATGAATAAAATGCTTTAAAAAAATTGATGAATGCACCAATATCTACACTGCAGGATAAATACTTAAATTTCAATTGTCCCACTATCCCTTCACGTAAAACTGTTCCTTACTATATTTATGAGCGTGTCAAAAATGAAAAAATAAATTTCAGCAAATTGAAAAATAAAGAAAGTGAGGAATACCAATGTCATGCTAAATTACTTTGTGACTGAGATGCCATACCACTGTACTCACATGAAAGTGAAAATGTTCAGTGTTCATCTTGAATGGCTCCTGCAACTGTTTCTCTTGAAGTCAGTGAGAGGAGTAAACCGGTTACCAAATCATTGAACTCATTCAAATGTGCAGCTATTCCATTTACACCAGCGGCAGACAATGTTAGAGTTATGTGAATGCCTTCCAGTAGAAATTCCAATAACAATATGTTATGCACAGCAAAATAAAAACAAAAGGATACATAATATAATGGTACTATATGAGGCAATTATAGAGATTTTTTTTATTAATAATTGGTGCTCGGGTATAATTCTTGCTTACTTTCGGTGTGAGAGGTCCTGGATTTAAATCCCGGACGAGCCCCCAATATTTTTACATTTTGATTCCTGTTACCATCATCTAATGCACACTTAAAGTTGATCTTTAAAAAACACTAATAAGTTAATAACTGTTAAATGTAATATTTAGCAAGCCTCCAAATGAATATACATTTTTCATACAGTACATTATAATGTTGTGAAACCTGAATTCACCTGTAACATTTTAAATGATTCCTTTTAGACTTATTTTTAACTTATTTAGACAAAATAGCAAAGAATTTTAATATTGTCCATTTACCAGCCAGAATTTTAATATCTGGACATTTTCTTCTCATTGAATGTTACTATTTTAATTGGAAATATGTTATTATAGAAGTAACAATGGTGGCGAATAGCATTTCCCATTGATTTTAGGATGCCATTTACATTTTGTAAACACCTAGAAGTAAAAAAGGTAAACTAATGACACTGAAATCCTCTGAAATTCCACAAAATGAGACATCTCTTAATGCGATTGTAATGAGCTCGCATTTCATAAAAGGCCAGATATTTAACAAAGATGTCAGGGACCAATTTGTGAAGAGAGCCAAATGTTATCTTGAAAATCAGCAAGCGAGCTCATTACAAAAGCTAATGCAATCTACTGACATCACTGGACTCATCGAACTGTCAAAGCTGTTGCTCTCAAAACCCTTTAACAAAATTTAACAATAAAAGCAACCAAACTAGAGCAAAACCTCAGGCAGTGTTATGATTTATCAGGAGAATAAGGAAAAAGGTGAAACCTAATAACATAACTAATTGTGTAATATAGAACATCCAATCAAATAATCTGAGTGTCTCTAATTTGATGACTAGGAGGCAACAACAAACTTCAGGTCGCCTTGAAAATACCAAAACTTCATCTCAAGAGGTTTCCATAAGCATCCGCAGGGGAAGCACTTGACTCATACTACCATAATGCCACTTAAAGGCTTAATTCACTCAACAATTAAAATTCTATCATCATTTACTCACCCTCAAGTTTGTTCCAAACCTGTATGAATTTATTTCTTCTGCTGAACACAAAAGAAGATATTTTGAAGATTATGGGTAACGAAACAGTTGATTGGCCTCATTGACTTCCATAGTATGGAAAACAAAGATTATGGAAGTCAATGGGGCCCATCAACTGTTTGGTTACTGACATTAGAAATAAATTCATACAGGATTTGAACAACTTTTGGGCGAGTCAATGATGACAGAATTTTCAGTTCCCTTTCGTTGTCACTCCGAGTTACGTCGGATGACGACGAATGGGGTTTCGCTTAGAAAGCCTATCAACTTCGAGTATTACAAAACGAGCCAATGGCAAAGAAATGCCATGGGTCTGCGGAATTTGCATGACGTAACTCCGCCCCACCTCGTGGGTATAAAAGGAGGAAGTCCGCAACAGCAGTTTATGTTTTCGCTTCGGAGCCAAGTGTATTCTTCTCTCCACAAGCCATCTCTGAATTGTCAGCTTTACAAACGAGTACCTCGAGTGTTGGTGTGACGGTGATCTACGGCGAGCGCGTGCTTCCTGCTGATCTGTTGCAGTGGTCTGCCGGTCGGTGCGTGTCTCCCCGGGTGCTTCAACACTTGAGTTTTCTCTCACTAAAAGAGCTTGCACGCGGCACGTCTTTTTAAAGACGGCTCGCCCATGCATTTCAAAAAAAAAAAAAAATGAATGGTGCGGCAGCTTGGTATCGGACTCTGATGGGCACGAGCGTTGTCTAGTATGTTTGGGCTTGATCATGCTAGAGCAGCGCTCGTGGATGACTCATGTTTTCTCCATGGAAACATGATCATCGCGTCATTAAGGTCGAGACTCGGTGAACTCACATGAGTGAGAGTCCCCTCATCCACCCCCCGATCTTCGGCTGGTGGCCAGGGTGACCTGAGGGTTTTGGTCTGGAACAAGGCGCCGACTATGTGTCCGCGACCCCAGCCCCCCTCTTCAATGACGGTGCCCGCTAGTGAACAGGTGATTCCCACGGGTCTACCCTCTGGTGGCCCGTGTGTTTCATTTGAAGCTACAGAGGATGATATTATGTTTGTAGCAGCTTCACTAGGTGGGTTTGATTTTCCTGGAAGTGACGACTCGTCGAGTCTGATCCGGAGATGACGGCCATGCTTTCCCGGGACGATTGGTTTTTGGGTGAGGCCGCCGACCCTCGTCCATGGCAAACCCCAATACCGTTCTTCCCGGACGTGCATGATGAGATCAGGGACCATTCGCTGATCTCATCCGCCTTTCCTCCCCTCGATGGGGCCGCTGCCCGTGGGTACACTGGGGTTCCCCCGGCTGAACGCTCTGTTGCGATGCTATGTGTCCTCAGAGTGCTTCTTCTCGGCGCAATCCTAAGCACCCGTCCGTGGCCTGTAGTTTTTCGTCTACGCTTGTGGCGAGATCCTATAGCGCCACGGGACTGGCGGCCGCCTCACTGCGTGCCATGGTCATTCTGCTGGTCTACCTGACCCAGATGCTCATGGACCTGCACGAGGACGGGACTGACCCAGGGCTCTTCACTGAGCTGCGCGCCGCCACTAACCTTGCTCTCCGAGCGACGAAAGTGGCCGTACGCTCCCTGGGTCAGGTGATGCTCACCATTCGGTGGCCGTACCTGTTTGATGTGCTGGATGTCGCGCGGACCCGTCTGTCCGACATTCCCATATCCCAGGTCGGCCTCTTCGGCGGTGCGGTTGAGGGCTGGCCCAACAGCTCTCAGCCGTCCATGAGCAGACTGACGTTGATTCTGTCCCGACGGCCCCGCCGTCCGCTCAGATCCCTCGGTCTGCCCACCGCCAAGGGCGCCCTCCCGCGGCTCCCACCCTGCCTGTTCACCCGGGCCGGCTCTGGGGGCCGCGGGCGGACGCCACAGCCCTCTCTAGCCCCGCCCCCCGCTACACGCCCGGTTAAGCGGCGCTCCTGAGACGGGCTCCTCGGGGATGGAGCAGGTTGAGGTCGACTCTGTCCCGACGGCCCCGCCGTCCGCTCAGGTCCCTCGGTCTGCCCACCGCCGAGGGCGCCCCCCCGGCCGGACGCCACAGCCCTCTCCAGCCCCGCCCCCCGCTACAAGCCAGGTTAGGTGGCGCTCTTGAGAGGGGCTCCCCAGAGATGGGACTCAGTTCTTTCCAGGAGTTGGGAGCAGGACCACTCCTTTCCCCGGTGGAGGGCCAGGGAAGAATCCTTATTCGCAAAGAACTGACTCTCCCGTCTCTGAGCACACAGAGTTCTCGGACGACACAGAGCGCCGCCCTCTAGCCATGCTCTCCTCGTCCCCCTCTGTCCCAGAGGTGGTTGACAGGGCGTGCCGTCCACGGACCGCTTCGCCCCTGTACCCCTCTGTCGCCAGACCCCTGGCAGAGCAGGCCCCCGCGGGACGACCAGCCTGGTCCTCCCCTGGTCCCCTCTGCCAGGGCGCGGTTGCTAACTGTGCCCCCACACCGGGCCGCTATGCCGTCCACGTCTGGGCCAGTTACTCCGCTTCGCTGCCCCTCCGGGGGGACGCCTGTCGTCGCGTGATCCCACCGGTTCAGTTCCTGGGAGCCTGGCTAGAGCTTCCCCGTCTTTCCCGCTGGATCGCGCGTTCCGTCAGGCTCGGCTTGCGATTCAGTTCGCACGGTCTCCTCCCCGCTTCAGGGGAGTCCGCTCCTCTTTGGTCGGTGGCAATCCCCCCGTCATGAGAGCAGAGATTGCCACCCTGCTGGCGAAGGGTGCAATCGAGACTGTCCCTCCAGCCGAGATGAGGTCCGGCTTCTACAGCCCGTACTTCATTGTCCCCAAGAAAACCGGTGGGTTACGGCCAATCCTGGACTTGCGCGTGCTGAACCGCTCCCTTCACAGGCTGCCGTTCAAGATGCTCACCGCCAAACGCGTTTTCGAATGCGTGCGTTGCCAGGATTGGTTTGCAGCGATCGACCTGAAGGACGCCTACTTCCATGTCTCCATTCTTCCTCGCCACAGACCGTTCTTACGGTTTGCTTTCGAGGGGCAGGCATACCAGTTCGCGGTCCTCCCTTTCGGGCTGGCCCTGTCTCCTCGCATATTCACGAAGGTCGTCGAGGCTGCCCTTGTTCCCCTTCGGGAGCACGGGGTTCGCATCCTGAATTATATCGACGACTGGCTGATCCTAGCTCACTCTCGAGATCAGGTTTGCAAACACAGGGACCTAGTGCTCCGGCACCTAGCTCGTCTGGGCCTTCGGGTCAACTGGGAGAAGAGCAAACTTTGCCCCGTGCAGAGGATCTCTTTTCTCGGTATGGACATCGACTCGGTCGCCATGTCCGCGCAGCTTACGAGCGAGCGTGCGCAGTCACTGCTGACTTGCCTGAGACAACTCAAGAGCAAGAGTGAGGTCCCACTGAAACATTTTCAGAGGCTCCTGGGGCATATGGCATCTGCAGCCGCGGTCTCGCCGCTCGGATTGCTCATATGAGACCGCTTCAGCTTTGGCTTCGCGACCGAGTCCCGAGGTGGGCATGGCAACAAGGCACGCTCCGAGTACCAGTTACTCCGACCTGCCGTCAGTTCCTCACCCCGTGGTCGAACCTCAGTTTTCTCAGGGCGGGTGTCCCCCTGGAACGAGCTTCCCGGCATGTTGTTGTCTCAACAGATGCCTCCACCACGGGCTGGGGCGCCATGTGCAATGGACATGCTGCTGCGGGCTCCTGGACAGGACCCCAGCGGCTGTGGCATGTCTATTGCCTCGAGTTGTTGGCAGTACGTCTTGCCCTGCACCGCTTCCGGGCGTTGCTCCGGGGTCAACACGTGCTAGTCCGTTCAGACAATACCGCCACTGTAGCGTACATCAACCATCAAGGTGGTCTACGCTCCCGCCGTATGTCACAACTCGCCCGCCACCTCCTCCTATGGAGTCAGAAGCATCTGAGGTCGCTTCGAGCCATTTTCATTCCCGGAGCGCTGAACTGTGCAGCCGACGAGCTCTCGCGGCTTCAGCCCCTCCCTGGAGAATGGCGACTCCATCCCCAGTCGGTTCAGCTGATTTGGGACCAGTTCGGGGACGCACAGATAGATCTGTTTGCCTCTCACGACTCGACCCGTTGCGCCCTGTATTTTTCCCTGAGCGAGGGCACGCTCGGCACGGATGCACTGGCGCACAGCTGGTCGCCGGGCCGCAAATATGCGTTTCCCCCAGTCAGGGAGGACGAGGAGCAGGTCATTCTGGTCGCGCCGTATTGGCCCAACCGGACCTGGTTCCCCGAACTTGTACTCCTCGCGACAGCACCTCCCTGGCCCATTCCTCTGAGGAAGGACCTTCTTTCTCAGGGATGGGGCACCCTGTGGCACCCTCGCCCTGATCTCTGGAGCCTCCACGTGTGGCTCCTGGACGGCTCGAGGTAGGTTTGAGTACCCTTCCACCAGCGGTGGCGGCTACCATCACTTCCGCTAGAGCGTCGTCCACGAGACACGTCTATGCGTTGAAGTGGAACCTCTTCGTCGACTGGTGCTCTTCTCACCGAGAAGACCCCCGGAGATGCTCGATCAGCGTTGTGCTTTCCTTCCTTCAGCAAGGGTTGGAGCGAAGGCTGTCTCCCTCCACCCTTAAGGTCTATGTTGCCGCCATTGCCGCACATCATGACCCCGTCGAAGGTAAGTCGGTAGGGAAGCACGACCTGGTCATCAGGTTCCTGAGAGGAGCGAGGAGACTATATCCTCCTCGCCCTCCTCTCGTTCCCTCTTGGGACCTCTTAGTGGTTTTAACTGCCCTGAAGAGTCCTCCCTTTGAGCCTCTGCAATCAGTTGAGCTTAAGTTCCTGTCTAGGAAGACAGCGCTCCTGGTTGCACTGGCCTCCATCAAGAGGGTAGGGGACCTGCACGCATTCTCCGTCGACGAAGCGTGCCTGGAATTCGGACCGGCTTTCTCTCACGTGATCCTGAGACCCCGGCCCGGATATGTGCCCAAGGTTCCTACCACTCCCTTTCGGGACCAGGTGGTGAACCTGCAAGCGCTGCCCCCGGAGGAGGCAGACCCAGCCTTGGCACTGCTCTGTCCAGTACGCGCTCTTCGCGCCTATGTAGACAGGACGCAATGTTTCAGGACCTCAGACCAGCTCTTTGTCTGTTATGGTGGGAAGCTGAAGGGAAAGGCTCTCTCCAAGCAAAGGTTGTCTCACTGGATAGTGGACGCCATTGCATTGGCATACCAGCAGCAAGGTCGACCGTGCCCCCTTGGTGTGACGGCCCACTCCACCCGGAGTGTGGCATCCTCTTGGGCTGTAGCGCATGGCGCCTCGCTAACAGACATCTGCAAAGCTGCAGGCTGGGCGACACCTAACACATTCGCCAGATTCTATAATCTCCGAGTGGAGCCAGTGTCCTCTCATGTACTCGCTTCAACTAGCTAGTACCGGACCCGCTCAGGTGTCTTCGCTTGCTCGCCATTCCACTCCACGGACTGGATACGTGCGATATTCTCCTCAGGTGAGCTTTTCCGAAAGCCCTGAGCTCCTCCAGCACTCCTGATGTCGGCGCCAGTGTCTCTTGCCTGCGCGTCGGCTAGGTGCCTCCCGTGTGCATGGTCCCTCCCCTGAGCGACCCCCACATGTGTATTTCCACTGTAAGCCTCTATGAGCATGTGTCTTTCCCTTGGCAAGCCACCTTGCCACCCCTGGGGTTGAAATATTCCACCTGCAGCTGGACACCCCAGTGTTCCCCATATGCATCCTTCGGGTCATATGTGTATTCTCTAAGTCCCCCCCCCCCCCTCTGGGTTGGCATTAATTGCATAATTCCCCTAGCTTGGGATATGCTTCCCAGTGTACCTTGGTATTCCTGTGTTAAATGGAGTCCTTCGTCCAGTCTTGACAGGGATCTTGATTTACGCAGGGCACTGGAAGACAGCTGAGAAGGTGGCGTGATTAGACTGGTAACCCCATTCGTCGTCATCCGACGTAACTCGGAGTGACAACGAAAGGAAACGTCTACGGTTACGTATGTAACCCTCGTTCCCTGAGTAGGGAACGGAGACGTTACGTCTGCCTGCCACTTTCCGCTGTACCGCGGGGATCGCCTGAGCTCAGTCTTGGCTCCTCAGCGAAGAAACATAAACTGCTGTTGCGGACTTCCTCCTTTTATACCCACGAGGTGGGGCGGAGTTACGTCATGCAAATTCCGCAGACCCATGGCATTTCTTTGCCATTGGCTCGTTTTGTAATACTCGAAGTTGATAGGCTTTCTAAGCGAAACCCCATTCGTCGTCATCCGACCTAACGTCTCCGTTCCCTACTCAGGGAACGAGGGTTACATACGTAACCGTAGACGTTTTGGGTGAACTATCCCTTTAATAGGACAGATACAATTTCCTTTAACTGTCTCTCACTCTCAGTGGATGAAAGGGGGCTGATGTAAGCAGCCTGTCCAAGAAGTTATGCAGATGTGGCATCCGGTAATACATGTCACTGTTGTGTCTGGGTGAGAAAAGGAAGAGTCAATGTGGACTTATTATCTTGGGCAATGGGCTCTGAGAGCCAGACACTGACTGACAGTGGAAAGGCAATACTTCAGCGTGTGGTCATAACTCAAACACATGAAACCAAACAAACATCTCATCGCAGTTCAGCGAGAGGACAACCGCAGGAACAGTGCAGGCAATAAAAATACTGAGTCCAGGAATACAAATAGTACAGAGAGGATACACACAATGATACAGCCGGACCATATTGTGTCTGTTTCACAAACATGCAGCCAACAAAGAAAAGTTAAATAAAGTAAAATCAATTTAATAATTAATAAAAAAAATAAAAAAATAGATTTTTTTTTTTTTATTTACACTACTGGTAACAGTAAGATTTTAATGTTTTTGAAGGAAGTCTCCAATGCTCACCAAGGATTATTATTACAATTTAAAATTGTTCATTTAAAACTGTTCATTTAAAATATTAAAACAAACAATTTTCTATCTTAATGTTTTAAAGTGTAATTTACTGTTACAGTAATGATCTATTCAGCATCATTACTCCAGTCTTCAGTGTCATATGATCCTTCAGAAATCATTCTAATAGGCCGAGTTGGTGCTCAACAAATATTACCCATGTTGAAAACAGTGTGAATTGTTTGATGTATAGAACATTTAAAAGAACAGTATTTATTTGAAATAATCTTTTGTGACATTATAAATGTTTTTGGGTCATTGACGAATAAGGTTTTTAAAAGTGTAAAAATATTTAATGGAGATATAATTAATTTTGAAACCATTTTTTAGTTTTACTAAGTGTTAACAATGAGATTATGTGGTTTTTGCAATCAATTAACACTGCTTTTGTAATTTTTTTACAAGATGGAAAAAATATGTCACCAAAAAGTAATTCGGTTTAACCATGAATATATTTAAAATTATTAATTTGCAGATAATTATTTATGAAAAAATCTGATTTGACATTGATGTTGAGATGGTATATAGTGGAAGAAATATAAAATAACATGATCACTGTTGAGATGGTATATAGTGGAAGAAATATAAAATAACATGATCACAGATCTCATAAATGTATTCATTTTATTGGACTACTCTAAACCCTCCAACATATTCAAGTAAAACATTGCACAGGGAAATGAGAAAAGGGGACATATAGAAAAAAAGCCTAATCTGCATTATATTTTATTATTGTTGTTCATTTAGCTATTAAAAACAATATTATTCCATTTAAATATTTACTAAATATCAGTTTTACCGAATGACCAAGGCTGGTTATACCAAATGTCTATGTCTGCTGCCCTTGACATTATGAATATTTAAGACAATACACAGACACAAATAGCTACAGAAGCACATTTTATTGTTAATTTAATATTAATGTAAAAAAGTACATCAAACATTAAAAACATTTCATTGTTATTGGAACGAACATTTACATACACCTCATATTGTTAATGATATTATAGTAATTAAAACATTGAAGCATTTAAACTTGGAACAAATGTTCTTGGAACATTCTTGGAAGTTCTTGGAACAAATTTTTAAATTGTTTAACAATGAGATGCTATATATTCTTCAAAGTCATCCAGTCTTTGGGGCATAATCTTGAGGACCGTGAATTTAGAGATTCTGGCTCACTAATTGTTGTATGCATGATTTTGTCTGGTTCTGATGCCAAAAGTGGTTTCTGTCGCACCTCATCCACTGGGATGTCAGGTGTCACATTTAAAGACTCTGGGGTCAGGTTCAATATACTGTTTATGGTCAATATACAGGTCCTTCTCAAAAAATTAGCATATTGTGATAAAGTTCATTATTTTCCATAATGTAATGATAAAAATTAAACTTTCATATATTTTAGATTCATTGCACACCAACTGAAATATTTCAGGTCTTTTATTGTTTTAATACTGATGATTTTGGCATACAGCTCATGAAAACCCAAAATTCCTATCTAAAAAAATTAGCATATCATGAAAAGGTTCTCTAAACGAGCTATTAACCTAATCATCTGAATCAACTAATTAACTCTAAACACCCGCAAAAGATTCCTGAGGCTTTTAAAAACTCCCAGCCTGTTTCATTACTCAAAACCGCAATCATGGGTAAGACTGCCGACCTGACTGCTGTCCAGAAGGCCATCATTGACACCATTAAGCAAGAGGGTAAGACACAGAAAGAAATTTCTGAACAAATAGGCTGTTCCCAGAGTGCTGTATCAAGGCACCTCAGTGGGAAGTCTGTGGGAAGGAAAAAGTGTGGCAAAAAACGCTGCACAACGAGAAGAGGTGACCGGACCCTGAGGAAGATTGTGGAAAAGGACCGATTCCAGACCTTGGGGGAACTGCGGAAGCAGTGGACTGAGTCTGGAGTAGAAACATCCAGAGCCACCGTGCACAGGCGTGTGCAGGAAATGAGCTACAGGTGCCGCATTCCCCAGGTCAAGCCACTTTTGAACCAGAAACAGCGGCAGAAGCGCCTGACCTGGGCTAAAGAGAAGCAGCACTGGACTGTTGCTCAGTGGTCCAAAGTACTTTTTTCAGATGAAAGCAAATTTTGCATGTCATTCGGAAATCAAGGTGCCAGAGTCTGGAGGAAGACTGGGGAGAAGGAAATGCCAAAATGCCTGAAGTCCAGTGTCAAGTACCCACAGTCAGTGATGGTCTAGGGTGCCATGTCAGCTGCTGGTGTTGGTCCACTGTGTTTTATCAAGGGCAGGGTCAATGCAGCTAGCTATCAGGAGATTTTGGAGCACTTCATGCTTCCATCTGATTTCATTTTTCAGCACGACCTGGCACCTGCTCACAGTGCCAAAACCACTGGTAAATGGCTTACTGACCATGGTATTACTGTGCTCAATTGGCCTGCCAACTCTCCTGACCTGAACCCCATAGAAAATCTGTGGGATATTGTAAAGAGAAAGTTGAGAGACGCAAGACCCAACACTCTGGATGAGCTTAACCCTCAGAGGTCGGCTATCGCGCCCTCACTTTTTTTCTTATCAGTGCAAAAGAAACTCAAAATACTCTGTTGATTTTGATCTTACATATTAAGTGTTGTACATCATTAGATCCTGATAAGTGTCTATTTTTTTGTGGATACTCACAATAAAAACAAAGTGTTGTGCTTTTCGCCAAATAAAGAAAA
Organism: Gila orcuttii; assembly: GCA_026230005.1. Lineage (NCBI taxonomy): Eukaryota > Metazoa > Chordata > Actinopteri > Cypriniformes > Leuciscidae > Gila > Gila orcuttii. The sequence continues at coordinate 16,426,997 of JAPDVR010000023.1, read as the reverse complement.
ACAAACATGATGCGTGTTCTGCCTTCTCTATGTCAGTTAAGTCCATTCTGAAACGCGTCCAAAAATTAACTGTAATTCCGCGAATACTTGTCATACAGGCACGAGTGTTTTTCCATAATGAAACTTGAACTCTCTTCTTTTAAATGAATTAATTTATATAAAAAAACAAATATTCTCAGTTTATGTAATCTGTATGAAAAGAGAGAGATGTCAGTATTTTTCTTTCCAGCTCATTATACCTCATTATGCGTTAATGTGCCACGCCCACGGAGAGCGCGCGGTATTCAAACGCAAATGATCTAAGGCATTCAAACATGCCAACGCCCACCAGCTGGATTATAAAACACATCGTGTTTAGTAAGTATCTTGTACAGCTGTGTACACAGCGTATCCTTTCGCTGTTAGGAATAATACTATCTAATAACCCTGGAAATAGTACAAGAAGTGCTGGTAGTTTCATTTCGAGGAGCAACGGATCCAGCTGATGTAGTAAGTCATTTATTCTTAAGTGCTTTGTTCTAATCGCGATATTGAATAGTGTCTGACTGTAAACCGCAAAAAGACTATTTAAATATGAATTGCGTGTCTGTGTGTAGGCTAAATGATGAATGAACGGCATGCAGGCGCGCGCTTTGTTTACTACAGTTATACAGCGCGTGTCTGTGCCGTTCATTCACTCTCGCACCTACATTAGTAAACGTTATGTTTACATGAACACATCCAAACTATATTGCTATAGCCTGCTAAGATGAGTAAAAATAGACTGAAATATGTTGAAATAAAATGTCTGTATAAGCAACAAGCTGCAAATTCACATGTATATACTAATATATCATACACAATATGTTACAGACTAAATATGAATCTTTAGACAAGAATTTGTGATTAGTTTTGGATAGATTATAAAGTTTTGACTGTAAAAAAAGACTACTGTCACATTAAATAGTTAAGCTTTTCACCAATTTCTGCTCATAGTTAAATATACTATAGTATGATGTTTTGTCAAAAATAAAGTAGGTATATTAAATTATCAACTAAGATGTTATTATAGTGTTTGTTCCAATATTCAAACTAATGAATCCTTACCTTTTTTTATACGTATGATAAAATGTATACTTTTTACAAAGAAATACACTTGAAATATTGTTAAAATTGTAATTGTTGTTGTAATTGTAACCTATTTGTAATTGGTTACAATTTCTAATTGTAAAATATGTATATATAGATAATTTATTTTGTCCTTGCATTCTTTGGGATCCTGTGACACACCTGTGTGAAAGGGCTAATTAATATGCAGCTCATTATAGGGCTCATTATCCGGCCTTTGTCTTCTCAGGTGTGAACACGCCTCCACGCATATTGCCTTTCCAAACAAAAGGTGTCTTATAAAATTTAAATCAATGTATTGTTTTGTGTAAATGATTAGGCAGGATGATTTTCAGATCATTTTGAAGAAAAGATTCTAGGCAACAACACTCATTAGTCAAAAGTATTGTGGACATATTTAGTATGTGTTTTGTGGCCTTATTTCAGACACTTTAAGTTTTAGTTTTTTCAATAACCATGCATAAGCAATATTCCCTCAAAAATACAAACATGTACATACATGTTGCTCACATATTACGGTAGCCCAGTTTGTGCTATATAGAGTGAATTTACACCTTTGCCATTAACATGATTATAAATAACTGAAAAAAGCACAAATGTCAGAGCATGTCAGAACACCTCAAGGACCCCAAAAACCCCTTAGACCTCAGAGGGTTAAGGCCGCTATCGAAGCATCCTGGGCCTCCATAACACCTCAGCAGTGACACAGGCTGAATGCCTCCATGCCACGCCGCATTGAAGCAGTCATTTCTGCAAAAGGATTCCCAACCAAGTATTGAGTGCATAACTGAACATAATTATTTGAAGGTTGACATTTTTTGTATTAAAAACACTTATTTTATTGGTCGGATGAAATATGCAAATTTTTTGAGATAGGAATTTTGGGTTTTCATGAGCTGTATGCCAAAATCATCAGTATTAAAACAATAAAAGACCTGAAATATTTCAGTTGGTGTGCAATGAATCTAAAATATATGAACGTCTAATTTTTATCATTACATTATGGAAAATAATGAACTTTATCACAAAATGCTAATTTTTTGAGAAGGACCTGTACAACTTCTCTCTCTGCCATTTTGCCCTTATCCATATAGGCCTACGCCTCCTTTATTCTTGATCCTTTTGACCAAGTTCATCAATTGACACTTTTTGCCACTGAGTTATCTTCTTTAGTAACTCTTTCGTAAGTAAAAATAAAACTATACAACTAGTAATACTACTACTACTACTACTAATAATAATAATAATATAATAAAACAGGTGTTCCTGTTAATTACTCAGTTTTCTTTAGTTAAATGCAGAATAGAGCCGATTGTACACGTTGTAACAGTGTTACGATACAGTTACTACTATATATAGTATTATAATAATGGTAAAAGGTATAATAAAGTAACATAAAATTATACTTTTCTCCTCTTTAGACAAGTATCTCTTCTTTTTTTACAGGATCAGTTTTGATCCTTTCCCAGTAGCGAGCTGCTTTTTCCTTATTTGATAAAGGCATCTGCAAAAGTAAAATTCAGTCAAAATGATGTAATAATATACTCTGTACATTTCCTATTAATAAAATGTTGTATTTATTTATTCCAGATATGTACAAATATGACCAACAAATATTGCTGTCATTTGGTACAACCAGTAGGTAATTCGGTATAACCACATTTTGGGTATTACCGAATAACACTTTTGGCAATACCGAATGACAATATTTTCAAACAATGCTAACAGGCTGATATCTAGCAAGCTACCTTGCTAGGGAACAAAAAGACAATCAAACATTTATATTTAGTACAAGTTTTTAAAATATTACAACATTTTCCATGTTTTATAGCGGTTGTACCGAATGACCTGATATTTCGGGACATGAGTATTAGCAAGTGAAAACGTCTCAGGTTACTACTGTAACCCTAGTTCCTGAGAAGGGAAAGAGACGATGCGTCGATGACGCTTTGGGAACGCCTTAGCGTGATTACCACATAGACCTTTAGAGTAGAAGGACATGAACCTGATGAAAAGCGACACTGGAGAAACTCAAGCACTGTGTAAACTGAACCGTTGACTGGATCTCGCTGATGCTGGTGACACCAAGAAGTGAAAACTCTCCACTTAAGTGTATATAATTTCCTCGTAGCTGGAGCTCTGGAGCTAAGAATGGTCTCAACAACCTCAGTTGAGAGACCACTCTCTATAAGTTGGGCCCCCTCAGAGGCCAAACCCACAATTTCCAAATCTCTGGCCGGGGGTGAAATATTGTGCCCCCTGCCTGAGACAGAAGGTCTCTCCTGATCGGGATCTCCAAGGGAGGGCCGTCGAGGAGATGAATGAGGTCCGCAAACCAAATTCGACTCGGCCAGCGTGGAGCTACTAGCAGTAGACTTACTCCGTTCTGGCGGACTCTCTCCAGAACTCCTGGGAGCAGAACAACAGGGGGAAATACGTACAGACGCAGCCTCGGCCACGTCTGCACCATAGCGTCCAGCCCCAGGGAGGCTGGATGAGTAAGGGAGAACCAAAGTCGACAGTGCGTCGTATGCTGAGTCCCATATGAGCTCCACCGCCTTGGGGTGGAGTCTCCAATCCCCTGGCCTCAGCCCCGTCTCGACAGGGTGTCTGCTCCTATATTATATACACTGCCCTCAGAGAGAGTATCTTCCCTAGGGACCACAAGAGGATATGGTGCGCCAGTTTGCAGAGTGGACGCGAACGCAGACCACCCTGACGATTTATGTAAGAGACCACCGATGTGTTGTCTGTGCGGACAAGCACATGATAGCCCCTCAGGTCTGGAAGGAAATGTTTCAATGCATTGAAGACCGCCATCATCTGAGCTGAGCGACCTTCTATTACCGCTCCACAGTCGGTGAGAGAAGCGTCTGTCGAGATAGCAACCCAGATTGGGGCAAAGAGCTCCCAACACCGGACCCTGGGACAGGAACCAGTGTTTCCTCCATATAACCAAGGCACGGAGGCACCACCGTGTGATCTTGATCATACGAAGTGGGTTTCCCCTCGGGGAGAACCCTCTGGTTCTGAGCCACCACTGCAGGGGTCTCATGTACAGCAGGCCAAAGGGGATCACATTGGACGCTGCTGCCATGAGACCCAACAGTCTTTCGAACTGTTTCACAGTGCGTGACTGGCCTAGCTTCAAGTCTTTCGTGGCTGTAATGATAGCAGCTACACGAACGGGGGGGGGGGGGGGGGGGCGATAATGTGGCCCGCATCGTGACTAAATCCCATACCACACCAAGGAAAGTGGTTCTCTGTAGTGGAGAAAGCACACTCTTCTTGGTATTGAGTCTCAACCCCAATCTCTTCAAATGAGCGAGGACGACATCTCGATGCCAAACTGCTAACTGTTCCGATTCCGCCAGAATCAGCTAGTCGTCGATGTAGTTCAGAATGCGTATGCCCTTCAGCCTGAGCGGGGCTAGAGCTGCATCTACGCACTTCGTGAACGTGCGGGGTGATAGTGCTAGACCGAACGGAAGTACTCGATATTGGTATTCTTTGCCCCCGAAAGAAAACCTCAGGAACTTCCTGTGTTGAGGGAGGATGGAGACATGGAAGTAAGCGTCCTTTAAATCTATTGTGACAAACCAGTCCTCGGATCTGATTTGAGTCACGATCTGTTTGAGTGTGAGCATCTTGAATTTGAGTTTCATGACTGCACGGTTCAATAGACGAAGATCTAAAATGGGACGCAACCCCCCATTCTTTTTTGGAACAATAAAGTAGCGGCTGTAAAACCCTGATTCTCTGTCGGGCGAGTACACCTGCTCTATAGCTCCTTTCGCTAAGAGAGAATCTACTTCTTGCTCCATTACCAGAGCCTGCTCGGGATGTACTAACGTGAGTAACACCCCGTTGTAACGAGGTGGAGGAGAACCAAACTGGATTCTGTAAACTTTCTCTATTATCTGCAGGATCCATGGAGATATATTCGGCAGATTTTTCCACTCTGTTAGAAAATCTACTAAGGGTACCAGTCTCTCGAGACTGGCCTCTGGTGTTAGAGAAACAGCCACTTCGGCGACCTGAAGCATACTGGCAGGAAACAACCGAACCGACTGTTTTTGAACCCCCCTCAGAGGGCACGAGTCCGACGCAATGTCGAGTTGACATTGAGCCAGGAGCTCGCTGGAGACCGATGCGCCCCGAGGCACCAAGGGTGGCGGGGTTAGCAGGACGGTCCCCTGAGGACCCTGAAGTGGAGCGGGCACCGTATAATGAGGTGAACACCGTTCCACTCCGGCTGGGGCGACAAATTACACAAAGCTCATGTGTATCCCCACCCGTAAGATAACGAGGGCAGGGAGAAGCACAAGCTTTAAATAGTTGTTTCGCCATACTTTAAATATATATATGAGAGACAGACAACAATAAATATCACAGACAGTTTTGACATAGAGCGCTTTGCTGAGGCACAAAAGCTAACGCGAGTAACGCACCGGATGTGCTTTTATCCTTTCCTGGTCATGACGTCACCCGCCCGTGGCGTTCGTTCATTCATTCCATTGGACTAGTTGACATACGTGCTTCAGACGTAATCACGCTAAGGCGTTCCCAAAGCGTAATCGACGCATCGCGAGTTCCCTCGAAAGGGAACATGAATTTTTCAAATAGTTAAGAGTGAGATACTTACTTTGCTTCATGACCATGTGGTCCTTTGCAGGTGTCTGAATGATGTCACATCCTGTTACATGATATTGACCACATCACTTGATCCAAAATGGTGCCTTTATATTGGTTACTCCGAATGACATCAATGAAATTCATTTTTCCAGACATTCTTTCTCATAACAAAGTAACGAATTCTACACATCATTTTAATACCATTTTGCACTATGTTGATATATAATTGTGGTGAGCAGGACGAGGCCAAGGGCCGTGAGAGAACGGTGTGAGGGCGGTGGCGTGATTGATAATGAGCGACACCTGTGCGATGCACCGGTCTCGTATCTCTCAAGGAGGAGCGGAAGCATAAAGGAGGAGCGACGACATTGAAGATCGAGAGAGGACAGGCCTGGACTTGTGTAGTGTTTGTTTTATGATATGTGACAGCAGTCGTCCGTGAGGGGCTGCTGTCTTTTACTTTCGTTTTGTATTTGTTTATTTTATTATTAAATTGTTTGTTGAATGTTCGCCGGTTACCGCCTCCTCCTTCCCACAACATCTAACTGCGTTACAATAATGTTATAAAATCATGCCAGAATAAAAAATATATACATTTATTACATTTTAAGATATTTTAATCACAAATAAATTAGGCTGTATTGGCCTTTGGATGGTTAAACCGAATGACCTTTTGAAACTTCAAAATCTTTAAAATACCTTATGTAGTAAAATATAATTAAAACCTTTTGGTTTCAATAAAAGAGATCAAGTTATCATATCCTACTATCCTACATACTTCTGATGTCATATCTTTGTTTTTTATTATTATTTAGGTCTTTGGACAAAAAAATTACCCGTCATGTCATTGACACTTTTACAGCCAATTTTGATCAATTTAATGCTTTCTTGCAGTGCATGGTTTCACTTTTAGCCAGAGTGCTTAAACTAAATACACCAAATTTGCCCTTCTGTCAGTGAACTCAAGCCCAGAGATAAAAAAAAACTGGGTTTACTGTCTCACCCTCAATAACACCCTCAGAAGCTCAAAGGAGGGAGGGAGGGAGGGAGGGAGGGAGGGAGGGAGGGAGGGAGGGAAGGAAGGAAGGAAGGAAGGAAGGAAGGAAGGAAGGAAGGAAGGAAGGAAGGAAGGAAGGAAGGAAGGAAGGAAGGAAGGAAGGAAGGAAGGAAGGAAGGAAGGAAGGAAGGAAGGAAGGAAGGAAGGAAGGAAGGAAGGAAGGAAGGAAGGAAGGAAGGAAGGAAGGAAGGAAGGAAGGAAGGAAGGAAGGAAGGAAGGAAGGAAGGAAGGAAGGAAGGAAGGAAGGAAGGAAGGAAGGAAGGAAGGAAGGAAGGAAGGAAGGAAGGAAGGAAGGAAGGAAGGAAGGAAGGAAGGAAGGAAGGAAGGAACTGTGAAAAGGGTTATTTAGTTATACTGTACGGTGTGCCAAAGCACAAGAAAAATACCATGGGATTCCGAAAGGGGCATTAGTTGAGAAACTTGCAACACCATCTTGAGGTAATTAACTTGGCCTTTGAACACTGAAAATTCTGTTCAATGTAAAAAATACATTTAAATAAGGAACAAGGATTTTTTTTTTTATAAATAATAATGATTAAAAAAAAAAAGTAAATGTTACAACAGCAAGGACAGATTTTTCACTATTACTGGAGCTAAAACTAAAAAGTTCTCTGAAACCTTTAGTGCACTTTTATATCTGTATGTTGTTTAATAATAAAAAATAATAAACGGAGCAATTCCAAGCGGGTCCTACACACCATCGGTGCTTGGCCCTAAAAATACGGTTGGATTAAAAATAATTTAATAAAAATATCTAATAAAAATATTTCAGGAAAAGCTATAGTCATCTTGTCAGAATAAAAATAATTCTAATTCTAATAAAAAATATAGATACCCTTTGTGAGGCGTCCCTATGTATTGCATAACTGCTTTTTGTGCCCCTGCATATAAAACAGCAGACATTATTTGTTAGATACTTAATAAGCAAAACTCTAGTCTTGAAATGCAGATAATAGTGACTTTAAATTTAAGAGATTCTCTGGCTTGCAGGCCACAGGTGTTTAGGCTGCTGGCAAGTGGATCCAAAATCTATTCCAAAGTTCTGTGATTCAAATCTACTCTTGAGAAAGTGAAATTCGTTCCACTTGGGAATGTTCACCAAATCTAATGCTTAAAGGGGCTCAACATCAGACAAGGTTCAGGACTTCAAAACTGCAGATGAAAACACCATGAAAGTATGCAAAAAAAAATGGCATACCACATTTTGGTGCCAAAAAAACATTAGTTAGAATCATTTTACAAAAACAGATGGGTAAGGAAGTGACGTGTACCAATTGCACAAACAATTCTAGACATAATAATCTCTGATCACAGTCTACCCAAGCATAATTATATGTGTTGGGAAAGTAAAACAGCACTGTACATCTCTCAGCACTACTGCTCTTACAATCTAATTTACATTGGATTTAATGGAGGATGCAATTTACATTGAGTCTTTCAAATGAAAATTCAATTAACTTTGTGTATGTTAACAGGTATGAATGGATATAGATTGTGTGGGTTATTTCTGACGTTTTTTGTTTTTACTTTCCCATTTACGTGATCTGAAGGTCAAAACTAACCCAAAAATAATACAAGACGATGGATGTCTTTAACCACAGCTTAATGAAGAGTGCATCTTACAGGATGTGATGCATGGAAACAAATTATGGCACCATAAAAGCACTTCTACCAGAAAGACTCAGGAGATAAATTGAATAACAAGCGTATATTTATTAACAGCTCAGCAAGCATAAATTTATAAAGTTCTTTGGCGTAGGCCCCGTCCTTAGCAAGCAATGCGAGGGTAGCCGAATCTGCATGTCCTGCCTGAAGATGAAGGCAGAGGTGCAGCCGACCCACCTGGAGGTAAAGGAAGGGACCATACTGGTGGTGGTGGGGAGGATGAAGGGGAAGGTACCATCTTGGTGGTGGTTGGGGAGGATGGAGGTAATTGGCAGCGTCAGTATCTGCGAACTCAGACAAATGTAAGTACCAGTTTTTTATACTATGAGTGTTAGCACCTGATTGGTTAGAAGTGAGGTAATACGTGACGCGCTGATTGAGTCTTCCTGAAAGAACTTACGCTAAAGCTTCCACACACGCCTTTGCTGGACTTGTCCATTTTTTCAAAGAACGCAATTCTCACAAAAAGTTGGTGCTGTTTATAAACACATTTGCCTCCACAAGCCAGGGAACATTAATGGAACAGAGAAGCCTTTCAGATCTTTTAGATCAGAAGATAAAATTGCGGTCTGCCATCCGGTTTCTGTCTATTTTGTTTGTGCATTATGATTGTTGGGTTTTGCTGCAAGTGCACAGGTGGACTTTCAATCATTTTCATTCATAAAATGCTAGAGTTCAGCAGTCAAACACAGTTAGACTGTTGTAATTTACATCCACCCTCTTGAGAGCCCTTTTAGCACGGTCCACAGACTCTGAAAATGATCTTAAATCCTCTTTAAATATCAAATAGCACAAATACATTTTTGGTCCATGTGCACAAACTCACATTTAATGAAAATATCACAGGTTAAGGCAGGGAAAAAAAGGTCAAATATTTGCTCTAATTAGCATTTAACTCTTCTTTTGCGGAACATAGCATGGCCTTTAACTTCATTGGAGCATCAGCTGAGCAGAATTCATGCATAGGAAGGGAATCTATAGTTCACTCACACACAGCCACTTTCTGCTCTAAGCCCAAGTCAATTTATTTAAAAGACATTTCTTCATACAGTTGTGGTCAGAATTAATGGCACCCCTGGTAAATATGATCAAAAATGGCTGTAAAAAATAAATCTGCATTGTTTATCCTTTTGATCTTTCATTAAATTTTTTTTTTTTAAAACTAACCTTTCATTGGAAAGGAATACGCTACAGAAGCCACATCCTGCCCGAGGGGAAGTAACATGTGGAGAATATATATGGACTGGGCGAATGACCGGGCAGTACAACATATGGAATGTCACTGGTGTGACTCCAGCCTATGACAGGGGGAAACTCAACCGGACAGTGATGGCAGAGCAGCTTCTGCCGAGGGAGCCGTACCGTGGAAGAATACACATATGGGATCACTGTAGGGATCACAACATATGGACCCAGCCTAACACAGGTTCCAACAGTGCATACAAGTGATAGGCCTGGCTTCGGACGTTCCGCCACATCCTTTGCCGAAGGGTATGGAGGAACTCGACAGGGTTCGGCTAATAAGAGGAACTCTACTGGAGCAAGAATTGCGCACGTATCCAGTCCATAGGAGGGGAATGGCGCAGCAAGCCGACACTTCGAACCGGGCTTGTTCATAGGCTAGTTCTCTAGTGGACGTGATAGGTGTCGCCCAGCCCCCATCTCTATTAACATCTGTGTTTAGCGAGGCACTCTGTGTCAACGCCTAGGAGGGAGCAATACTCTCACTTAGGAGGAGCTCACCACCCAGGTTGGCACGTGCATCTTGGGAAATCACAAAGATAAAGTCAACCACATGTAGTGGGCCAACCCCTGCTTGGAAACAGCCTTTCCTTCTGCTGGTCTCCGTAACAGACAAAAGCTGGTCTGAGGTCCAGGCTTTGCATTCTGAGCATGTATAACCACAATGGAGCGGACGGACAGAGAAAAGCCAGGGCTGGGTCTGCCTCCTCCGGGGCAGCGTTAGGAACCTTTGGCACATATCCAGCCCAGGGTCTCAGATTTCATGAGAGTTAGCCGTCCCGAATTCCAGGCAAGATTCGTTGACCGAAAATGCGTGCAAGTCCCTACCCTCTAGATAGAGACAAGGAGGAGAACTGTTTCTCTAAAAACAGGATTTTTAACTCACCGCCTGCGGTGCTCAAGGGAGGTCACTGCAGTGCAGTAGCACCAGAGATAAGTCCCAAGAGGGTAAAGAGGGGGCGCAAGGCAGATTCAGACTCCTTGCTCCCCTCAGGAACCTGATGATCAAGTCGTGCTTCCCACAGATTTGTATCCACTGCATCATGATGTGCGTCAATACAGAGGCAACAACATTTTGAGGTGGAGGAGACAGCCCTCACTCCAACCCATTAGCAGGAAAGAAGCACTGAAGTGATCGAACACCTTCGGGATCTCCTCACAGAGAGAAGACTCATTTTAACGAATAGGTTCCACTTCTAAGGGGGAGCATGCCTTATTTTGAGAGGGTGCTAGAGAGAGGGTGCAAACAGTTGTGTGCAAGAAGGCTCACTGGGGAACGCATTTCTGCGGGGGCCCCTGGGCCAGCTGTGGCCAGAGTTTTTTCTGTGTCGAGGGATGTCCACTCAGACACGAGAAAAGAACAACTGGCGGAGGGTAGAGTCCGGAGGGGCAACAGTAACTGTGCGGCCCTGAAGTGGTCCCAAACAGCTGGACCGCCCGGGGGCGGAGACTCCACTCTCCCTGGCCATAGGCTGTCGTGAGGCTCGTCAGTGGCACAATTGAGCAGACCGGAAGTATTAAGTGGAATGAAGCGACCTCAGAAGCTTCTGTCTCCGAGGAAGAGGTGGCGGGCGAGTTGCGACATGTGAGGGAAGCGTAACGCAACGGTCGCAATGTTGCAACTCGAGGCAATGAATGTCAACGCAGTTGGAGGGCCACCCAAACCTCCATTACTGCATGCCCTTTGTACATGGCCCCTCAGCCGGTATTGATGGAAACTCATTCTAGGGACCGTTGGCCCGGAGAAACAAAAGGTCTGTTACGGACTGAGGGTTTGGCGGTAGACCAGGGTCCCTTCACACGGAGGGTGCCACTCTGCCACGGCCAACTCAGGATTTGGCTGTAAAGTCAGTGCTGAAGCTGTCTTCATATGGAGGAAGCCAAGCGGCTGTGTCTACCATATGCCCCAGGAGCATCTGAAGAGTTTCAGTGGGACCCTTTCTCACTTCTATACAGCACTAACTACCCACACACTCTATTTCAGAGATGTGGTGGACCGAATCCATCTCCAAACTAAAAAAGAGATCCTCAGCCCGTGGACGAGTTTAGGATAGAGATCTGATGTCTCTCAGGTCGAACGCTGCAGACCAATCTTGGGGATGGAGCATTTGGAAATGCATCCCTGTGTAACAAATTGAATGGAGGCTTTGGAAAAAGGGCCCGTCTCAAAAAACAAAGGACCAAGATTGTCGTGACCCACCTCTCTAGGGTACAATGAAGTACGGGCTTATAGAAGCCTGCCTTTAACCCTCTGGGGTCCAGAAACGCGCCGGCGTGTTTTGCTCGATTTTTTCCACATAGCAGGAAAATAGACTTAAAATACTCTGTCATTTTTGGTCATTCAGACTTAAGAAATATAAAAAAATAAACTGTTGAATGTCTATTTTTTTATGTGTCCACTTACAATCGAAATAAAACATTGTGCTTTTGTAAAATAAAGAAAATAAACAGGGTGTGCTTTCTGTCTCTCCATCTACGTTAACCTTTTTTCTGGAGCACGTCTCTAAACTTAAACAAAACTCAGCGAATACTATTCAGCCAAGCATGAGCAATATATCTTTATAATCATTTAAGTTTGTACTTTTAAAATATCTAATTCAAAACTAAAATAAATATTCTCTGTTTATGTAATCTATAAAAAAAGAGAGAGGTGTCAGCCGATCTCATTATCGTTCTCTCAGCTCATTATTCTGCTAATGTGACACGCCCACGGAGAGCGCGCGGTATTCAAACGCAAATGATCTGAGGCAAGCCATTCAAACATGCCAACGCCCACCAGCTGGTTTATAAAACACATCATGTTTAATAAAAACTTGTACTTTACCTCGTCTTGCTACCTGTGAGGAATAATACTATCTAATAACCCTGGAAAATGTACCAGAAGTGCTGGTAGTTTCATTTCGAGGAGCAACGGATCCAGCTGATGTAGTAAGTCATTTATTCTTAAGTGCTTTATTCTAATCGATATAGATATTGTACCGCAAAGTGATGATGTCACTGATCATAACATGGTAACTTGCATAATACGTACTGCTGAAATTTGGGATGTTGCGCCACGTTATCGACCAGGCAAAACAATCCTTCCAACCACTATAGATATATTCTCAAATAGCTTGGCTGATCTATCTCAGCTGCTCAGTGAACCCAAACAAACAGATGAAATAGAGGAAATGACAAGCAGTTTGAGCACCATTTTCTCTAGTACATTAGAAATTGTTGCACCAATTAGATTAAAAAAGGTTAGAGAGAAAACTAAAGCACCATGGTACAACAGTGCTACGCATGTTATCAAGAGAGAAACTCGTAACTTAGAGCGTAAATGGAAACAAACTAATTTAGAGGTCTTTAGAATTGCGTGGAAAGACGGTATGTCACGTTATAAAAAGGCTCTAAAAGCAGCCAGGGCTGAGCATCTCCGCAAACTAATAGAAAATAACCAAAATAATCCAAGGTTCTTATTTAACACCGTGGCTAGACTAACAAATAAACAGACATCACCAGAGCAAAATATTTCGTTACAGTATAGTAGTAATGATTTTATGAATTTCTTCACTGAGAAAATAGAAAGCATCAGAAACACAATTGTAAATGTACAATCTTTTATGGTGTCCTATGATTCAGCCTCAATTATCGCCCCTCAAGAACAACTACACCGCTTTACAACTATAGGACAGGAAGAGCTAAATAAACTTATCATTGCATCTAAACCAACAACATGTTTATTAGATCCAATACCAACTAAACTACTGAAAGAAGTGTTACCTGTAGTGGAAGAGCCTCTTCTCAATATTATTAACTCGTCTTTATCTTTAGGTCATGTTCCAAAAATATTCAAGCTGGCAGTAATAAAAACCTCTCATTAAGAAACCGCAATTAGATCCAAATAACCTAGCAAATTACAGACCCATTTCAAATCTTCCATTTATGTCTAAAATACTAGAAAAAAAAATTGTGTCCGCTCAATTGTGCTCTTTCTTGCAAGAAAATTATATCTATGAAAAATTTCAGTCAGGATTCAGACCGCATCATAGCACAGAAACTGCGCTAGTTAAAATTACAAATTATTTACTTTTAGCTTCTGACCAAGGCTGTATCTCAATACTAGTTCTACTCGATCTTAGCGCTGCGTTCGACACTATAGATCATAAAATACTCTTGGATCGACAACAAAACTACACTGGTGTTCAGGGACAGGCATTAAGCTAGTTTAGATCGTACTTATCGTTACCATTTTGTCTGTTTAAATGGGGAAAAATCGAAGATAACATGAGTAGACTATGGAGTGCCACAAGGATCGGTGTTAGGCCCTCTGCTATTCTCAATATATATGCTGCCACTTGGTAATATTATAAGAAAACATGGAAATAATTTCCACTGTTATGCTGATGACACTCAATTATATATTTCATCACGACCAGATGAAAACACTAACTTAGCTAAATTGACAGAGTGTCTTAAAGATATAAAATGCTGGATGACGTGTAATTTCCTGCTATTAAATTCAGATAAAACGGAGGTATTACTTATTGGTCCAAAAAACTATGTACAATACAACTTTAATTTAGAAGGATGTCCTGTTACTTTATCCACTACAGTAAAAGACCTGGGTGTTATACTAGACCACAACTCGTCTTTCGAAAATCATATATCATATGTTACAAGAACAGCCTTTTTCCACCTTAGAAACATTGCTAAGCTACGTAACATGCTATCTGTTTCTGATGCAGAAAAGTTAGTTCATGCATTCATGACCTCAAGACTAGACTACTGTAATGCTTTATTAGCTGGTTGTCCTGCATCCTCAATAAACAAGCTACAGTTAGTGCAAAATGCAGCTGCTAGAGTTCTTACTAGGTCAAGAAAATATGATCATATAACACCAATTTTATCATCTCTACACTGGTTACCTATTAAGTTCCGTATCAATTACAAAGTATTACTACTGACCTATAAAGCCCTAAATGGTCTAGCTCCTGTGTATTTAATGGACCTTCTATCGCCCTACAATCCATTGCGTTCTTTAAGATCACTAAATTCGAGGCTTCTGGTCATTCCTAGGATATCTAAGTCCACTAAAGGAGGGAGAGCGTTCTCACATTTAGCTCCTAAACTCTGGAATAGCCTTCCTGATATTGTTCGAGGTTCAGACTCGCTGTCCCAGTTTAAAACTAGATTAAAGACGCATGTCTTTAGCCAAGCATTCACATAATGCTTACCTTTTATACCACTGTTGAATCAGATCGAATGCATTAATATTATGAACAGCAGCTATGCTAATTATTTCCCATTTGCTTTTCTGCTGTTATCTCGGGACGCTAGTCCCAAGGTAAATGGCGTTCGTCAGCTCCAGTTTGTATCCAGCCTCTCACGGAGACTTCAGAGTCCCCAACACCTGCAATGAGATGACTAAACGCCTGTGAAGAGACGACTCGACGCCTGTGAAGAGACGACTCAACGCCGGCGATATGTTATGCCCTAAATTAATACATGATTAACTAACTGTATTTTTTCTATGTACATTTCTGAAATGCACTTTCTGTAAAGCTGCTTTGAAACAATATGTATTGTGAAAAGTGCTATACAAATAAATTTGAATTGAATTGAATTGAATTAATCGCGATATTGAATAGTGTCAGTACACCGCAAAAAGACTGTTTAAATATGAATTGCGTGTCTGTGTGTAGGCTAAATGATGAATGAACAGCACAGACGCGCACGCGTTGTTTACTTCAGTTATACAGCGCGTCTGTGCCGTTCATTCACTCTCGCACCTACATTAGTAAACGTTATTTTTACATGAACACATCCAAACTATATTGCTATAGCCTACTAAGATGAGTAAAAATAGACTGAAATATGCTGAAATAAAATGTCTGTATAAGCAACAAACTGCA
This sequence comes from Gila orcuttii, assembly GCA_026230005.1. Classification (NCBI taxonomy): domain Eukaryota; kingdom Metazoa; phylum Chordata; class Actinopteri; order Cypriniformes; family Leuciscidae; genus Gila; species Gila orcuttii. The sequence goes on along the minus strand of JAPDVR010000023.1, from coordinate 16,411,397 downwards.
AATTAACATGTATATACTAATATATCATAAACAATATGTTATAGATTAAATATGAATGTTTAGACAAGATTTTGTGATTAGTTTTGGATAGATTATAAAGTTTTGACTGTATAAAAAGACTACTGTCACATTAAATAGTTAAGCTTTTGTTCACCAATTTCTGCTCATATGTTAAATATACTCTAGTATGATATTTTGGCAAAAAATAAAGTAGGTATATTGAATTATCAACTAAGATGTTATTATAGAGTTTGTTCCAATATTCAAACTAATGAATCCTTACCTTTTTTTAATACGGATAATAAAATGTATACTTTTTACAAAGAAAGAATACACTTGAAATATTGTTAAAATTGTAATTGTTGTTGTAATTGTACCCTATTTGTAATTGGTTACAATTTCTAATTGTAAAATATGTATATATAGATAATTTATTTTGTCCTTGCATTCTTTGGGAGCCTGTGACACTCCTGTGTGAGAGGCTAATTAATATGCAGCTCATTATGTATGTGGCACATTATCCGGCCTTTGTCTTCTCAGGTGTGAACACGCCTCCATGCATATTGCCTTTCCAAACAAAAGGTGTCTTATAAAATTTAAATCAATGTATTGTTTTGTGTAAATGATTAGGCAGGATGATTTTCAGATCATTTTGAAGCAAAAACTCTAGGCAACAACGCCCATTAGTCAAAAGTCTTGTGGACACATATTTAGTATGTGTTTTGTGGCCTTATTTCAGACACTTTAAGTTTTAGTTTTTTCAATAACCATGCATAAACAATATTCTCTCAAAAATGCAAACATGTACATACATTTTGCTCACATATTATGGTAGCCCTATTTGTGCTAAATAGAGTGTAATAACACCTTTGCTATTAATATGTTTATAAGCAACTGAAAAAAGCACAAATGTCAGGGCATGTCAAAACATTTCAAGGACCCCAAAAACACCTTGGACCCCAGAGGGTTAAATCGGCTGGAGGGAGCAGCTGCATCGCGTCGTTTGCCAGTAGACTGCGAAGTGCGCACACAAGACAGGAGCACTGATCAACACTTAGGTGTGACTAAAGTCACTAATTTTAGGAGCATATTTGCTCAACACCTAGGTGTGATGAATATTACTGAGCTTAGGCGGAAGCCAAGTGAAAAGGAATCGCAAGCCAAGTCTGATGGTATAGTTTGGGGCCATCTGGACCGATTGGGAAGCTTTTTTGGCTTCCACGAACTGGGCCAGGGGACCACAGACGTACCCGAGGTGGGGCAGTGAGGTGGAGGACAGGGAACCGGCTCAGAAGGCCCGAAGGCAGCCCGAAGCAGGGTCTGAGTGTGGTGTACAACACTTACCTATCTCCACGAGATGGCCAGGGATGCGTGAGAAGGCGGATGACCGGGTCCTCCAACTGCACTGAACTGCTGTGCTGGTGAACAAGAGGGGGCTGAGGGGTGCAAGGCTTTACAGGGTCGCACACCACCAGTCTGGCCCTCTTGGGACCCAGGAACAGAGGAATTTGCTCTTTCTTTTGAGTCAGGTACAGCTGGACTTCAGGGACCAAGCAGCAGAACAGTAACCATATGAAGCGCTCATTCCCCCATCCCTGGGTGGCCTGTGTCAGGGCCTTACGCTTTCCACCTGGATTGGCAGCGTTTGACACGGGGCAGGATATGCCAGATGGCCACCGTCTGTGCTTGGGCACAGTTCTCCACTGCATCGCCAAACAGCCCAACCTGGGTAATTGGGGAGTCCAGGAAACAAACCTTGTCTGCATCCGCCATATCAACCAGGCTGAGCCAACGATGGTGCTCCCTGACCACTAAAGTGGACATCGCCAGACCGATCGCGCATGCCACAACGCTCGTGCCCCGGAGGGCGAGCACACAGTGTGGGCCGCCCTTGTGCATGTCCATGAGTCCCCTGGCCTCATGGACATGCACAGGATGATTTTTCTTGAAACCCTCGAGGTTTCAAGCGAGGAGGATTTTTCTTGAAACCCTCCCAAACAACATGTGGTTATGTAGGGGTTGTTTGATTTTTTTTTTTTTTTTTTTGGTAGGCTTCTGACCCCAAGACTCAAGTAATCTCTGCAAATTCTCCATCTGTGATCCTTGAAGAGTCTTTGGCCACTCAAACTTTCCTCCTCACCGTGCATTAAGACAATATAGACACACGTCCTCTTCCTGGCAGATTCGTAACATCTTTAGTTGATTGGAACTTCTTAATTATTGCCCTGATGGTCAAAATGGGGATTTTCAATTCTTTAGCCATTTTCTTACTGCCACTTTCTATTTTGTGATGCTCAACAATCTTTTGATGCAAATCAGAACTATATTCTTTGGTTTTACTCATTGTGATGGACGATTAAGGGAACTTGGACTTTGTGTTTCCTCACTCCTGTGGAACAAGACGTCATAGCTAGACAATTTAATGTTCCTAGTCACCCTGTTGTGCTAAAAAAAAGGTCAATATTAATGGGAATATACTTCAGAGATATGAAGTACCCCCCCCCCCCCCCCCAATCAATAAAGGTTAGATTGTTGCACATTTTTTGAATGAAAGATCAAAAGGATAAACAATGCAGATTTATTTTTTACAACCATCTTTGATCATATTTAGAAGGGGTGCCATTAATTCTGACCACAATTGTATATAGTTAAATGAATAATTCATCAAAAAAAGGGAAAGAAAATAATTTTCGTAAAGTTGTTTCGTACCTGTATGACTTTCTTTTTTCTGCATAACACGATACAATGTCGTTCAAAAGTTTGGGGTCGGTAAGATTTTTCAAATGTTTTTGAAAGAAAAACAATCTCTTATAATCACCAAGGATATATTTATTTGAAAAATACAGTAAATCAGTAATATTGTGAATTATTTCTAGGGATGGGAATTGATAAGATTTTATCAATATCAATGCCACTGATGATTCTGCTTATCGATCCGATTCTTTAACGATTCTCTTGTCGATTCCTGAAAGCAATGTATGGAAAAAGTAGTCATATGCTTTTTCGGCAAAAAAACAAGTGGTTTTCATAAAATATGCCAGTTATTTGTAAGACACCAGTGATATTTAACATTACATTACCCTGTTCAACGGAGGTTACGGTGCTGCTAGCTTGGGCAGTTGTACGCAGTGGATCAAAAACACAGCATTCCAGCAATTTAGTACCATGAGTAGATATATGTTTAAGCATGTTGCTTGTATTTGCACCCTTACACGAAATAACAGCCTTGCAGTTATTGCAAACGGCATCATTTTAGTCTTGTTTAGTTAAAATAAAGCCAAGTTTTAGATCGTCTCTTCCTCTCCATGATTCCTTCCTTTGCTCAAATCGCTTTGACGTCATGACGCACAGATGCGTAGGACGCCGTGCCATGGTGCCGGATAAAGGACAAAAGGGACCGTTGTGAGTTCACGGTCTGTATGGCTGGGACTCGGAGCAGGAGCATCGATAAGAGGTCTCGTTAACGCAGAGGGCATACAATATCGATGGTTCATAAAACTTAGAACCGGTTCTCGAGTGGAACCAGTTTTCAATTCCCATCCCTAATTATTTCAATTTAAAGTTTTCTATTTTATTATTTTATTTTATTTTCATTTATTTTATTTTATAATGTAATTTATTCTTTTTATGACAAAGCTGAATATTCAGCAGCCATTAGTTCAGTCTTCAGTGTCTAATGATACTTGCTTAATTTAAATTTTTTTGGTGGAAAGAGTGAATATGATTCTTTGATTAATAGAAAGTACAGAGGAACAGCAGTAATTTGCAACAATCTAAATATCTTTAGTTACTTTTAATCAATTTATTTCTTTTAACAAAATCTTACTGTCCCCAAACTTTTGAACTGTAGCGTACAGCATAAAAAATATTTAATATAAAACGGCAGTTTGTTTTCTCTAGTCAGGTAGCAATGATTTAAAAAAAAAATACACCTTTTCTACTGTTTAGGCAGCCAAGTTTTATTAAAAGCCCATTTTGCCAGCAGAGAAGTACCCCTTTATGTAAGTAGAAATATTCCATCCCAAGTGGAAATATTAAACAATTTTAGGCTTAAAATGAAAGAACAATAGTGTTCAAACAAAATGTATTTCTGCATTTTTTTGGTTATCAAATGCTAGGGGAACACGTTTACACATGTTTACACCTGTGTGGAAATATAGGCTTAAATATATATAGGCTTAAATATAGGCTTAAATATAAAATAAATATAGGCTTCTTTAGACTTAAAATTAAAGAACAATACTGTTCAAACAAAATGTATTTCTGCAACTTTTTGGTTATCAAATGTTAGGGGAACACGTTTATACATGTTTACACATGTGTAAACAGTTTGAAGAGGAACTAATTTCAAACATTCACTAAAGATCAAATTAACACAAGTTGTTGAAAGTCAAACAAAGCAAGATAAGTAAAGCGGCTTTTAAAAAAGCGATTTTACATTTATTCACTTTTTAGGGCCACTGCATTACAAAGTATTGGAACTGTAGGGCCAAAAATGTGCATCACTGGAGGGATGTGAGGAGAATGAAGCTTGCCAGGCAGGCTTTGGAAGGGCCAGCAGGAGCCCTGCAAGAGGAAAAACACTAGCAGCGATAAATCCTGCTAAAGGTTCATTATTTATTTCACACATGCAAGACAAGCGTCAGAAACAAAGAGTTTCGCCAAGCACTTGGCCAGGTGGTCCTGAAATAAATTAAAGTGATTATGTTTGGCGTTTACACTTGAACAAGATTTTTAGGAGAAATGATTTGCCAATTATAATGGAAAAAACACATGCTTGGAGAGATAACGGAGATAGTGGAAATAGAATTCCTTCAAATTTACCAGTAAAAATAATGAATTGAGAAAAGCAGGACTCATTTAAGCAGCCTTTGCCTGTGACTATCAGCATTTCGACACAGTCCACAGATACACCCCGCAACAGGCCGTAACCCCCAACATTAAAATCAATTTGTAATTATAGTCTCACTTGATTTAACTAGCATCTCTATCAGCCTTCATTAGAGTCTTAGAGCGTGTTTCAGTTTGATTGGACATATTGCCAAGCCAAAATGCTTGTACCCAAGGAGGACTACAAACCTGGAGAAAGCAATCCATTAGCATTCATATCAATGGCACTGTGAGCACTCTAGAAACATCCATACTCTGCTTGCTTCCAATTCCACAAACGCATGGCCACACACACTCACAAAAACCTTCGAACCTTCCATAAAATAATCTTCTATAAAGTTTGAAAAGGTTGAATCACTCTAAAAAATGCAGGGTTGTCTCAACACATGTTTGGGTCAAATATGGGCAAACCTAACCGTTGTTTTAATAATTTAACTTAATTTAAATCAATAGTTGGGTTTGTCCATTTTTGACCCAAACATGGTTTGAGACCACCCTGCATTTTTTAGAGCGAAGTACAAGGGTAATCATTGGCTTCATTGCACAGGATATGTGTGAGAAACAGCCGCTTTGCTTGATGTTACGCTTACAATGTGCGGTCTCACCCTCTAGTTTTTTATTGTTTTCCCCTCAAAATGCTCTACGAAGTCGTTATTTATCCAGTTTGGAATGCAGGTCTATATATTCAACACACAAAACTCACTTACTAAGAGACGACTGCTTTCAAATAGTCAAATGAAGAGCGTTCCCATGTGTGCAACCCTCTGTAAGCAGTTAAATGCACATATCAAAATGTTTTTTATGATGCAAAATTAATGTAAACAGACAGTTTTGTCTCAAGTGATTAAAACAGACAGGACAAACATCTATTATGTCAAAATAGAGCTGCATGATGTCATCAGTAATCATCAAACAGCAATCGTTTTGGAATCGAATTGTGACTTCCAGAATTGGAATCGGATTGTGTGGTGCCTAAAGATTCTCACTTTTATTTAAATTCATGTGCCCTCGTAATCTTTAATCAAAATAACTTGCAGCGACATCTCTTTGATGACGCGTTTACTGGCGCGAAAATGCCTCGGTTACGACTGTAACCTCGGTTCCCTGAAGAGGGAATGAGACGCTGCATCGAGATGACGCTATGGGAACACTCTGCGTGATTGCGTCATGAAGCACTTGTAAAATCAGTCCAATAGTGTATAGGCGGGTGACGTCATGGCAGGAAGCTATAAAGCGCACCCAGACCAAACATTGTCAACTTCTGATAGGTCCAAGCAAGTCGATCACAGGCACGCCGGAAGTATGGCAGGGTGACGCAACGTCTCGTTCCCTCTTCAGGGAACCGAGGTTACAATCGTAACCGAGGCGTTTCCTTTCAAGGGAATTCGCGTTGCGTCGAGATGACGCTATGGGAACATCTATACCAACGCCACCATAGTGACCAGTGCCTGTCTTGTGTGAAATCAGGCGAGCACAACAAAGACAGAATCACCTGGGACCCAGGAGTGAAGCCCAAAAATAGATTGTAAACCCAATGAGTGTGTGCGGAAAGGAATAGCCCGCCGTACTTGTATTTGTATACACCAAATACAAGGCTAAAAGCTGCCATACTCCTCCTGCTCCAATCCACCACGGAGGAAACCGGTTTGTTTCCTGTGCAGGGAGCTCTAGAGTGATCGTGGTCTCAACAACCTCAGTTGAGAGACCTGAGTCTATGAGTTGGGCCCCCTCAGAGGCCAAACCCACACTTAATAACTCTGTTCTCCAGAACTCCCGGAAGTAGAACAATCAGGGAAACCATGTACAGATGCAGTACAGCCACATCTGTAGCTCCATATGAGCTTCACCACCTTGGGGTGGAGTCTCCCTTCCCTGGGCCTCAGCCCCTGCCTCGACAGGATGTCTGCTCCCTGAATCTGGTGCCCAGGGATGTAGAGCCTGAGCCATCATCACCAGGTGAATAAGTGCCATCCCTGGGCACCGAGCGATCATCCATGATCGCTCCCCAGCCCATGAGGGAAGCATCCGTCGTAAGTGTAAAGCGACGACAATGAGCTCCCAGCACAGGAGCCTGAGATAAGAACCAAGGCTTCTTCCACATAACTACGGCACGTAAGCATCGCCGCGTGACCCTGATCATGTGAAAGGGGTTGCCCCTCTGGGAAACCCTTTGGTCCTGAGCCACCACTGCAGGGTTAATGTACAACAGGCCAAAAAGTATCACGTTGGACGCTGCTGCCATCAGACCCCAAAGTCTCTGAAACTGTTTCAAGGTGAGTGACTGGCCTAGCTTTATTCTTTTCACAGCTAACAGGATGTACTCTATGCATGCAGGTGAGAGGTATGCCTGCATCGACATTGAGTCCCAAACCACGCCTAGAAAGGTGGTCCTCTGTATTGGAGAAAGCACACTCTTTTTGGCGTTTGGCCTTAACCCCAACTCTTGTGGGCGAGAATGACATCTCAATGCCGAACCGCCAACTGATGCAACTGATCGTGAAAGTGTGGGGTGATAGTGCTAGGCCGAACGGAATAACTCAATATTGGTATGCTTTGCCCCAGAAAGCAAACCTCCGGAACTTCCTGTGATATGGAAGGATGGAAATGTGGAATTATGCGTCCTTGAGATCTATCGTGACAAACCAGTCCTCGGATCTGATCTGTGGCACGATTTGTCTCAGTGTTAACATTTTTAACTTTAGCTTAATGACTGACTCGTTCAGAACTCTCAGATCCAAAATAGGACACAACCCCCCATCCTTCTTTGGAACGATGAAATACAGACTGTAAAACCCGGTGTCCCTGCTGGAGGGAGGTACATGTTCTATGGCCCCTTTTTCCAACAGGGTTTTCAGTTCTTGTTCCATTACCAGAACCTACTCGGGGCCCACCACGGTGGATAGGACCCCCATAAACCTGGGCGGGCGAGACCCGATGATAACCCTTTTCTGTGGTCTGCAGGACCCAACGAGAAATATTTGGCAGTAGCTTCCACGCAGTCAAAAATTCTACAAGAGGTACCAGCCTCTCGAGCAGGGAACGACTGAACTGACTGCTCTGAGACCCTCCACGGAGGAGAGAACCAGGCTCTCAAGACTGGTCTAGGTGTTACTCAAGCAACCAATTTGGTGACGCAAAGTGCAGGCTTGGCTGGGCTGCCGTGGATCATAGCCTCGGCGAGAAGAGACCCAGGCAGCACAGTCTCAGAGGGACGAGACTCTGGCTGGACGAGACTCTGACTGGACGGTCTCGACGGGAAGAGACTCTGGTTAGACAGTCTTGGCGGGACGAGACTCTGGCAGGATGGTCTCGGCGGGACAAGACTCAGGCAGGACGGTCTCGGCGGGACTAGACTCAGGCAGGACGCTGGCGAGATCCTCTTCTCCTAAGCCAATGGTAAAGGGTGAGTTACAGCTCGCCAGCAACCACTCTACATACTCCGCAAAGTTCCCCCGAGGCCCATCTTTGGGCCCTTTGGTCTCAGCGTTGAGACCTGCCCGGAAGAACACACAGAGGCTGGTGTCATCGTAATGGACAAAAGGTACTAAGTCCAAATACCTCTGTGTGTGGGCCTCGTGGGACTGATCCTCCTGAGAAAAAAGGAGGAGTTCCACTGCTGCAAAATCCATTTTCTTTGGTCCGTTCTTCTGTTACGGTTGCGTGGTAACCAGGAAGCACGAGGAGACGAGGAATAACTGGAAACAGGAATTTATTACAAAGAACTCAGGAACCACAAAACACGCAATACTACAAACTTATCATAAACAAGAACGGACAAGGAGTGAGGGAGAACACAGGGTTTAAAGACACAGAGAACAGATTAGGGAAACAAGGCACAGCTGGGGCAAATTAACTCAACACAGGTGAATGAACTGAACACTAACGAGGAGCGGGAAAACTGGGACACAGGACTGAACCAAAAACACTAGGAAGGGGGAAACACAGGACATACATGTAACACCAGACAAGTAGAAACGGTCTAGGTGAAAGGCTGAATATAGTGTATTAATACAGACATCAACTCAGATGAGAAGGCCTAATTAACATTTCATTTCATCACAATTAAATGCAGCCAAAAATCAGTTCAGATAGAAAACTTGGTCTGGATGAAAGAATGCATATATTATTTTCATACATCTACTTCCAAAGCCAGACAAATATTTTATTTAATTTCTCAAAATTAAATTCATATTATAATCTCAAACACAAAAAGAACCATAATAATAGTGTGCAAACACCAGTTTGCACACAATCATAAGATAAAGAGAGAAAGGGAAATTCGCGTCTGCTCAGTTCCCTGTGAATATTGCGGACCCATTATCTACACGTTGCCTCGGCAAACGCGAGATCTGGGCCAATAGATTCATATTGGAGAGAAGCAGACAAATAATCTACGCACTGCCTCGGCAAACGCGCAATCTGAGCCACTAGATTCTTATTGCAGAAGCAGATCCATAATCTACGCGCTGCCTCGGCAAACACGCAATCTGAGCCATTAGATTCTTATTGCAGAGATGCAGACACGTAATCTACGCTCTGCCTCAGCAAACGCGAGATCCAAGCCACTAGACTCTTATTCGGCCCCGTAATCTACGCGCTGCCTCAGCACACGCGAGATCCGAGATCGAGTCACAGAATCTTTATTGGAGACCCGTAATCTACGCGCTGCCTCAGCAAACGCGAGATCCGAGCCAAAGAATCTTTATTGACTTTCTTCCCTCGAGAAGAAAGCCAACAGGAGTAGAGCTCAAACTCTTGATAGTGCATATGTAACATGTCGTGAATTTATGTATGAACACTGTCAGCCTCTTTCTTTACTAGAGCTGACCGAGCATGCTCTACTCCCAAACAAACAACACATAAATCGCGTGTATCCCCACTCGTAATGAAGCGAGGGCAGGGAGGAACGTATGATCCAAAATGCTGTTTGCTCGCCATTATATTCCTGTCTAGATATATAATATGCTTGTGGACAAACAACAATAAATAGACAGAGACAGATTCACAGAGAGCGCTTGCTGAAGACACAGAAGCTGACAATGTTTGGTCTGGGTGCGCTTTATAGCTTCCTGCCATGACGTCACCCACCTATACGCCATTGAACTGATTTTATAAGTGCTTCATGACGCAATCCTGCAGAGCGTTCCCATAGCGTCATCTCGACGCAACGCAAGTTCTCTTGAAAAGGAACAACCTGTCACTCACATGAGATCACAGCGATAGCAAACATCTAACCATTCAATCAATTCCAGATGAACAAAATCAAGCCCTGCCCTTGATTTTTATCTTGTTCAGAAGCTGTTTCACTCAGATATACATCACAATATAAGCAATAAAAGCAAGGGATATTATCATCTCGTCCTAAAATGTAAGAATAGGGAAGAAAAGACTATCACAACTTTTTTTTTTTAAATGTAATGTACATTTATAACATTATACTTTGTGTTTTATTACTTTAGCATTAAATTATAGAAAACTGATTAACGCTGCTGCGTGAGTTTAACGGCTGAAGGAGTGACAGCAAATTTGAATCTATTGCTCTTCTGACCAACGTAATCATATTTCGATATTTGTCATAGAAAGTCATAGAATTTCATATATTTCAATGGATTTTTTCTTTTGCCATTGGAGCAAACAGGAACCAGTGTTTCCCCTACAATGTATTCAGCAGCGGCGCAGCACCGCCACTGGATTTTCAGCGCCGCAGCAAAATCTTTCAATGATCAGTAATATCACGACATTCACTTCATTCACTTACACACCTAAAAACACTAAGACATGGCGACCGGTGGCGCTGCTAATGCGGTGGCTCTGAATCCACTTGTTGACAAGAAAGGAGGAAAGAGCCACATATGGAAATATGAAAATATTTTCGATTAGGCTAATGTCACATTGCCATAAGGGGCCGTTCACATGGCGCGTTTTTTTGCGCATGCAAATTCGTTATTTCAAATGCGGCAAGCGCGCTCGTTTTTCCAGGCGTGCCTCTGTTCATGGTTGCATAGTAACGACAGACGCCACGGGAGATAAATACTGTTTTTTCTGTATTTTTGATTAAATAAATACAGGCTAGATGAGCATAAGACTTCGTGCAAAAACATAAAATAGTATACAAACTTTTCACACACACACACACACACACACACACACACACACACACACACACACACACACACGTGTGTGTGTGTGTGTGTGTGTGTGTGTGTGTGTGTGTGTGTGTGTGTGTGTGTGTGTGTGTGTGTGTGTGTGTGTGTGAAAAGTTTGGATCCTATTTTATGTTTTTGCATTTAAATATATATCTATTTTTTTTTTACATACTGCCCCTTTCTTACATTTGACCCCCTGCCCCTGATGAACTCTCTGCACGTCCCTGGAGGGTAGTGAGGTAAAATAGGCTATGTAACCTACCGGTTGTCACCTTTTAAACTAATGAAAAGTTTCATTTTGGATTTAAATTTTCAAAATGTCAATTTCTATCCACAAAACTTGCCAGAAGTCATGGTTTAAGGGGTTATTTTTTTTTTTTTTTTATCTTCTGGAGGTGCATGCGTCCTTTTTTTTCCCTTTTTTTTGCTGGAAAAATTTCTTGGGGAAACACTGGGAACACAAAAATGATATATTAGTTGTAGTTCTCATTAACCATTCACCAAGTTTACTTAACTATGATGACTTCCGCTTATAAAAAACCCAAAAATGTGAAAGGGGTCCATCACTCAGGAGCCACAGGAAATTACATCATGCAAAATGCCATTTAGTTCTCATTCAGTGGTCTTTAATAACGCGTTGTCCCAAAGTAAACATTATTAACTTGAGTAGTGACTCGAGAAGAGATGAGTTTGATTTGATTGGAAGTAGATGAGAACCTCCAGGCATCTTTGCAGGAGAAATAAATCACTTGATGATTTGGAAGTGAGGTCAGAGGCGCAGTGACACCCACCAACAGGCTGAACCGGGTGACCTCAGAGAACAGCAGAAGGGCTCACTCATCTCCATACTCATGAATCATTCATCTTTCAGCACTGCCCTCCAGACTCTCTATCACTCACATACATCTCTCTCTATGCAGAGCTGGCATACCCTCAGACTTTATAACTTTTGTATCTAATCTAGTTTAGCCTTGGATTAAAAAGTGGATTAAAAGGATATAGAGAGAAACCTTGAATCGGTCACAGACGGAGACATTTTTAAATGAATTGAACAGACTTTCAGAACTACATTGGTCTAACAAATTTCAAAGCCGCGTAGGTTGTGTGCACGAAGTGGTGTCAAAAAGTCTGAGGTTCATTAAGGGTCATTTGAGGGTCATCTTTAAATCATACTGGAGAAAATGATAATCGGGATTAACACAAACTTCTAGAGTTCATGCAAATCAAGTTCTGATGTCATTAAAGCAAAAGAGACAAAAACAAATACTGATTTGTATTTGAGTGGGAGATTTGTGTTCACTGAAACTTTTCACTAAAATTGCTATGATGATATATTATGTAATCAAACATTGTTTCAAAATAGTGAACAACAAATATAATTTTTTTTGATAGCTGATACGATATCTTAGTGTGAATTGATTTTATCTGCTTTATAACTGCCACTCTCTCCATTTAAAGATAGCAAATAACACATGACTACTTTCTGCTGTAAAATTAATGTTTATTTCACATATGATTTAACATAATTAGAAATGAACCATTTGAAAAAATTATTCGAACTTTATAAAATAAATCGGAGTATTATCTGAAGCCAGTAAATCAGAAAATGCTAAATGTTAAGATACATTGGCTTTTTCTAATTTCAAATTAGAAAAAAATGCAAAATAGAATCATTTTCACAAGTGATCTCAGACGTTTATACCCCAAGTCAAGTCAGTTTTATTTGTATAGCACTTTGACAATACACATCGTTTCAAAGATACTTTACAGAAAATCATTATTTTTATGTTAATAATTTTACAATACCTTAATGCCGTATAGTCGCAATCAGCAGATTAGAGCTGGGTGATTATATTGCAAATTCTAAACTATATTATGATAATGTGATATACTGAAATAAACAAAACAGTTAATATTTTTTTATATAGTATAAATCACTTTAAGTGGGTATACTGCATGTATGCAAGTTAAATATAGGCTATAATTTATCCAACTTTCTATAGAGACCTGTGCAATAATATAGAGTACATTTATCAAGCAATGATAAACAATGAATCAGTTGAGATTTTCTATATAATTTATATCGCTTTACATTAATGTACAGTACAGGGCTCGACATTAATGCTTGTCCGCTTGTCCGAGACAAGTGGATTTTTTGAAGGGGCAAGTGAAAGAGAATTTTACTTGCCTGACATGACAAGTAGTCTGATTAGAACGTCAATAACAAAAAAATAAATAGGGAATCACTAAAACGAGTGAATGATTCTGATTTCATTACATTTATTGTAAGTTGCGATTGATAGTGGATAATAAATGTATTACTGATGGTAAGGTCGCGCAGCCTCTCGAGGAGGAATGGAAAAAAATGAGCGCAGCATAACAACATAACTGCCTATAAAAATTCTAAATGTGGAGTTTATATATTTTTTACATATGGTACAGTTAAGCAATCTCACACAACTAGTGCTGTTTTCCTGAATACCATCACGATTGAAAATGTGACTTTGATTTCATACAACAGTTCAATAAACAGTTAAAATGAAGTCACTTACATTTTAGATGCAATACTGACTGTTTATGTTCTGCTTCAGCAGCGAAAATAGTTCTAAACAAAGATCACAGCAGAACCACAACAGCAACAGCAACACTCAGCCGTGTTTCATTCCTGAATGATTCAACGTTTCAAACGAATTGGTTGAGTCAAAGATTCAATGACCGATTCATAAACATCTGTCTCATTCTTGAATGTATCAGTCGTTTGAATGAATGTAGCAATGTTCAGGGAAGAAGGAGGCGGGAACCGGCGAATAATCAAAAATACTTTATTTAAAATAAAACAAACAAACCAAAATACCGAAAATCAACATAAAAGGAATTGCCAGCAGCCCCTCGCGGATGACTGCTGGCTAAAATAAAATACAAAAACCAAAACACAACGTAAAACCAGGCCTGTTCCTCTCTCGGTCATCAACGTCGTCGCTCCCCCTTTATGCTTCCGCTCCTCCGTGAGAGATGCGAGACCGGTGTGCTTCACAGGTGTTGCTCTTTAGCAATCGCACCACCGGCCTCCCGCCGTTCTCTCACGTCCCTCGGCCGTCCTGTTCGCCACATACCCCCATCGCCCCTCACAGGCCGGGGGGGGTACCCACGAGCCTGTGCCTACTCCCCCACCGGCGGCGGCGATCCCTGGGGGGTATGGACCGACAAGCCGAGGGAAACGGAGACGGAAGCATGAGGAGCGACAGATCGAGAGAGGGGAGAAAAAAAAAAAAAAAAAAAACTTGGTCCGGTTCCTACAACGCGCTGCCATCTGGTCCTCCACCAGCTGGGCGATCTCCTCCGCGGTGCCTGGCGGTGACGCTGGGTAGCCCTCGGTGGACGGCTCGACGCTCCTCCGCCGCCCGGTGGACGGCGACGGCTCCTTGGGCTCTAGGGCAGACAGTAGGAGTCCCCCGCTCGCTGCTCCTCCCCTTTTCCTGGTAGACGGCAGCAGGCTCCGGCCCACGGCGAGCGGAGGCGACTCCCCCGCTCCCTCCCGGACGGCAGCCGCCCCTCCAACTCCCAGGCGGCCGGCAGCGAGCTCGACCGTCCCCCCGGCAACTCACTCCAGCGCACCGCCTCGAGCGTCGAGCGCATTGAGCATCCCCTACCCGGCGGATGGCAGCAGGCTCCGGCCCACAGCGAGCGGTTGTGCATGCTCGATGGCACCGCGGATTCCCCACAGCGGCAAGGACTCTCTGACAGCGCGTCCCTCCCTCTTCCCGGGTTTCGGCACCAGTGTAGCAATGTTCAGGGAAGAAGGAGGCGGGAACCGGCGAATAATCAAAAATACTTTATTTAAAATAAAACAAACAAACCAAAATACTGCCAGCAGCCCCTCGCGGACGACTGCTGGCTACCAAAAATAAACATAAAAGGAATTGCCAGTAGCCCCTCGCGGACGACTGCTGGCTAAAATAAAATACAAATACAAAAACCAAAACACAACGTAAAACCAGGCCTGTTTCTCTCTCGATCATCAACGTCGTCGCTCCCCCTTTATGCTTCCGCTCCTCCGTGAGAGATGCGAGACCGGTGTGCTTCACAGGTGTTGCTCATTAGCAATCGCACCACCGGCCTCGCGCCGTTCTCTCACGTCCCTCGGCCGTCCTTTTCACCACAATGAATGACTCAATGACTCACTCATTAAGACGGTCGCCTGCCGCCACCTACTGGCAGATTAGTGTTATATTTACAAGTATCATTATTTCCAACGTTTCTTATTTGTATATTTAAAACAATCTAATAACATTATTTAATGCAATTGTAATTTTTCAATGTAAATGATTTAATTTGATCAGCCCTATAGGGTAAGAGCCAAAATAGTGTCTTATGAAAAGTCGAGCCCTGCAGTATGTATGGGGTACTTGTAGTTGCGGGTTGGGGTTATTCATTCGTTGTGTGGTGATATTGAGGATTATGAAACCTATACAATTTTTGTTCAACTGATAACAATTTGATGTAGTGTGTGTGACAAGCCTAATTACTATTTGGTGATGGGTATCACGGCCACGGGTAAATGATAGCATCACTATGTATGATGGACATCGAAAGATGTAGAGAGGAATAGTTTCACCTTCCTGCCATTGCAAACACCTATGAATTTTTTCTTGTGTGGAACACAAATGGAGAAATTTTGAAAAATAATTTATGATTAAACTTAAATCATAAAAGTATCATAACGGACCATACGACATGTGCACTATATTTAGAAAGAATAAAGTGATGAAACGCACACCTAGCAATCCACCTACATCTCATGGTGTGGGTGATGGTGCAGTGGATAAGACACATGCCTTTGGTGTGAGAGACCCGGGTTCGAATCCACTGTGAGACACCAATGTGTCCCTGAGCAAGACACTTAACCCCTAGTTGCTCCAGAGGTGTGCGACCTCTGACATATATAGCAATTGTAAGTCGCTTTGGATAAAAGCGTCAGCTAAATTAATAAATGTAAAAGAAAAAACAGGGTCTGCAGTAAGTGAAATCCCTGACTCTAAACTGATTATTGATTCAATGGTTTCCTTTTCTTCTTATCTCAACATTCATACTACATATGGCACACAATGTAGAGCAAACCAAAAAAGAAAATGATTTATAGCATTATCAGTGACACAGTATGCTCATTTTACTTTAATTACCCTATGTTTGGCCCCGCAATAAAGCAGAGAGGGGTCTCGTCCCTCTGAGCCCATCATTCACATCAACTATTACTGTCACACTTTAGATGTTGCAACAGCTGTCCACTACACTTAAGCTCAAACTCTGCACATCGGTTTGCTCCTGCAAGGGATACATTTATACGGAGACCAAGATCAGAGCCTTCGGTTTATCATGCTGGATGTAAATGCAGCGGTTCATCCAGTATCACAGCCAGAGGGGGTCTTTAGCATCAGGGATCGGTGTTACTGGATAAGCCAGACTTAATAATTGGGCTGGATGTTAACCTAGTTACAGTGTAGGCTGAAATCTGGGCTAGAACCTGGATGTTATCAGCCAAAACCAGCTAGTAAAACGGAAGCTTTAAGGCTGCTTAACCAAGACATCTGAGCGAAAAGACTGGATGCATTTCTTTATTTGCATCCGCTCACACTGGATCTCAGTAAACACGCAAGGCTGTAACATTTATCCCTGCAGACAGGAAAAGTCACTGACATTAAGACTAAAAGACTTTAGAACTAAACTACTGTCAACACGAGTCAGCATTTAGAGATGGTGCTCTGACGATATAAGCTCTATTTTAAAGCGTAGTGAGCTAACTTGCTGCCTACTACCAACATAGGCAGCTGCCTTTTAAGGCAACATCCTAATGGAACTTCATAAGTGACTGATTTGGATTGTTCAAATCAATAGTTTGATGTATTGCATAATCATCTAATCGTACATCATCTAATCAGATATCTAATCATAAGCATAGAGAAGGACTTTTTTGGTCAAAGTCAATTTTATTTTATTTTTAAAGGAGTCCTATTATACCCTTTTACGAAGATTTTGTTTTTGGGGTGTACTAGAATATGCTTTCATGCTTGGTTGTTTGAAAAACACATTATTTTTCACATATTTTACATTAGTACAGCACCTCTCTCCCCAGTCTGGCTAGAACGTGCTGTTTAGTTTGATGAAGCCCCTTCTTCCGAAATACGAAATGTACTGTGATTAGGTAGCTGGCCCAATGTTGTAATTTGCACAGTGTAGCATGTGTTTGGGAAATGTCTCGCCCCTTCATAACTGCCAGTTCTGCTCTAGTGTAAACGTTAAGGATGGCGGCAATTTCAAACTAATTCCAGCTTGATTCAGACCCTGACATTGTTAACGAACAAGAGGATCGAATGGTTTATGCACAGACTTTGCGAGCACGGATTTCGCAGGACGTTTCAGAGTGGTATGTTTATTGTAATATTCTTATATATTTTAGATACATTATATATATTTATGTATCTATAATATTTGTCGAAAACTATGGTAATACAAACAGTAATCGATCACAAAACCATGGTTAATTTTCCTAAGGGGCGATGAACAGTCTTACAAAAGCGAGAGCTTACAAAAGCTACAGTAAACACTACTGTATATCAACACTAATGTTGGCTAGCAGGCGAGCGTAGCAACTTCATTAAACTTAGAATTAGAACTGTTAATAGAATAGGCAACTACAAATTTAAGACATACTTACAAGTTCCACAATAGAGAATACAGATCCACACACAACAGATTGTCAAAAAACCTGCTCCATTGCAGGAGGAACTTTGGTGCATAGCCTGCATTGTGGGTCTGGAAGATGTTCTCCATAAAATGTGCCGCACACAGATGTGGGGTTTATAATGTTGAGAAACAGTGTTTAAAACAAATTTCAACCACTCTCGTCAGCCTTAACCAAGTTCGTTAGTCTTTGGAAGGTCAAACAAATGAGTTTTGGAAACGGGGTGGACAAAACAGTGTCTCATTGACATAGCAACAACACTGTCTTCTCTAATGCAGCTCAACCAGGCCTTGTCCTTTTTTTTGCGTATTCGTGGGTAGATTATTTAAATGAGTACCGGAAAAAACGCGTTGTAGTCCAAACGAGTCGTTCATTTAGTTCTTGGAAAGTGGATTCAGTTAAATAAAATATCTCCCTTTGGAGTGGATTTTGAGCTTTGTAACCGTGCAGACCTTTTTTATGCTCAAGCAGCAACATTATACACTAACTAAAGTTGAAAGTGAAAAAGCACAATAGGACCCCATAAATTTATATTTTTCAATATTTAAAAAAATAAATATATTTAATATCAAGATTCTCTCACCTCATCCACCATCTTGGATGGATTTTTTTTTTTTTTATTTGCACAGAGCACTGCAATGTATTCTGGACTTGCTGTCTCTATAAAGGTTACATACGATTTTGAATTAAAATATATCTAAAATGATGGATCTTAAAAGGAAGCCTAAGACACCAATTGTACCTTTCAACTTTCAACAACCTTTAAGTCAGGAGTTAGAAGGTATCTCTTTTTGTTGACGACGGGGGGGGGGGGGGGGTGTTAGGGTATTGTTGACCGGGGGGGGGGGGGAGGGGGGAGTTGTGTTGGGGGTCTTACATGCGCTTCATGAGGCACACAAGGTCTCTCGCTCTCTCCCTCTCTGCCGTGCACGTGCTACACAGTTTGGAGCTCACAAGCTCTAGATTCCCGGGAGATTTGAACTAATTTGCGGGCATCAGGGAGCCGCTATCAATATGCGGGAGACTCCCGGAACTTCCGGGAGACTTGGGATGTCTGAAAGTTTGGATGCTGTTTTTTTTTTTCTACTACAGGCAGGGCTTCCAACCTTGGGTTTAAAAAGAAAAGCTGGGGGAATGAAAAGCTAGAAATGAATTAAATCATAATATCAATTTAAAATAAATAAAAAATTTTTTTTAAATAAAACACTGCGGCTAAAAAATTTTTTTAATATTATATACATAATTATATAAATACATGTATGTAATACAAAAATACATTGTTTTATATTAAATAAATAGTACATACATATTTAATTAGTTTATCTGTACATCATGTGACTCTTGCTAAATTAATTAAATACTATCTTAAAATCTCAGTGGGTACTTTAACCCTCCTGTTACCCTCAAATCCGATAACATCTTTTACCCACTGGGGTCAATTTGACCCCAGTAATTTAAACCTCCAGAATATGATTTCTTTTTTTTACAAAGGTTTGTGTCTCAGGTAATTTATGTCTTTATTGACTACTTAAATAACCTTTTAAGTTGACATCCACCCACCAACCCCCTCCCCACCCCTTATACATCCAGAATACCCATTGCACGACTATAGACAAATTTACAAATCACCATAAAATCTTACCGATTGACCTAAAATTGGAAAAGTATACATATTTTTCGTGTTTTATTTGTTTTATAATATTTATAAGTTTAGATTTTGGTAATCTATAACATTTGGAAAGAAAAACGTCTCAGTTACGTATGTAACCCTTGTTCCCTGAGTAGGGAACGGAGACGTTGCGTCGGATGACGACGAATGCGGTTTCGCTTAGAAAGCCTATCGACTTCGAGTATACAAAACGAGCCAAAGAAATGTCATGGGTCTGCGGAATTTGCATTGCGTATCTCCGCCTTACCTTTGGGTATAAAAGGAGGACGCCGGCAACATGCAGATGCGTTTCTTCGCTGAAGATCCGAGACTGAACAGCGGAAGTGGCAGGAAGACGTAACGTCTCCGTTCCCTACTAAGAGAATGAGGGTTACATACATAACCGAGACGTTCCCTTTCGTTGTCACTCCTAGTTACGTCGGATGACGACGAATGGGGTTACCAGTCTAATCACTGGCTGTCTTCCAGTGCCCTGCGTAAATCTGAGATCCCTGTCGTGAGACTGGCATGGACGAAGGACTCCTATTTAGCACAGGAATACCAAGGTACACTGGGGAGCATATCCCATAACTTTATAGGAAATATGCAATTATTGCCAACCCATGGGGTGGGGGACTTAGAGAATACACATATGACCCGGAGGGATGCATATGGAGAACACTGGGGTAGAGATGCTCCGATCAGCATTTTTGGGGCCGATCACCGATTACCGATCACCAAAATCATGATCTGCCGATTGCCGATCACTGCCGATCACAGAATGGCAGGGGAATGGTCTTTTATCTATAATCAAGCAGAGTTTGCACCATTTGTAGAAATGTGTTTATTTAATTGTATTTAGAAAATGAGATGTCTTAAGGCTACTGTAGGCCAGCTTTCCCAAATAAGGCAGAGTAACATTAAATTATTCCAAACAAAGAGGGGTCAGGCAGACCAACACACATCAGATCAGCCTAATGGGAGGGGATCAAGTTACACTTAGGCATATTTGGAAATTGTAGCCTCTTAATACACCCACTACATTTACTAATTGGCAACAAAATGTACAACTTGTTACACCAAAATTGGCTACTGATAAAAGGACAAAACTAAGGCAAGTTTTTTTTCTGTTATTATTATGAACTTCTGATGTAGTTGAGCAGAATGCTCTTTTATGAAGTTAATTCATTAAAAGACATATTTAATGAGATTATGCCTGAAAACGTTTTGGATTTTTTATCATATGTTCATTTAAAAATATATATTGTATAAAATGACTTCTTGTTTATATTTTTTTGTTTTATTGTATTTATATGATATTTGTATTTTTATAATTGAATTTTTGCCATGAAAATAGCTTTGAATGCTGACATGGCATTAAATAAAATAATCTGAATCTGAATCAGATGTAGTTGAGGAACCAACTACGTCAGATAAAAAAAAAACACTTTTGAAACATCTCGCGGCACGAATGTACCAATACAAATAAATAAAAACATCTCCAGTTAACTCAGAGCATTCATTTTGTTCATTTGTTAAATAAGAGGCGATCTAGCGCTGAAATGTTTTTTTTTTTTTTTATCAAGTGATCAAAGTGCTCGTTGCCGCAGCGATCAGTGGAGCAGATACCGCGTTCTGTTGTGGCTCGCGCAGTGCACGGTCTTCACTCGGACGCGCGCTTCAATCCATTGGGAGACTCCCTATTCGTTCCGGTGAAGGAGAACTCATGTTGCCACTGCCAAGCTCCACTCTGCTGTTGTGTGCCCGTGCACCACGCATGCAGGTGGGAAAAAGTCGCGCGAGTAATTTACGTCACGTGATCGGCTTTTTTGATCGGCGCTTTTGGGGGTTCGCCGATCAATCTATTTTTAGCCAATATCGGCCGATCATGATCGGCGTCCGATCAATCGGAGCATCCCTACACTGGGGTGTCCAGCCGCAGGTGGAATATTTCAACCCCAGGGGTGGCAAGGTGGCTTGCCAAGGGAAAGACACATGCTCAGAGAGGCTTACAGTGGAAATACACATGTGGGGGTCGCTCAGAGGAGGGTCCATGCACACGGGAGGCACCTAGCCGACGCGCAGGCAATAGACACTGGCGCCGACGTACTGGAGGAATTCAGGGCTTTCGGGGAAGCTCACCTGAGGAGAATATCGCACGTTTCCAGTCCGTGGAGTGGAATGGCGAGCAAGCGAAGACACCTGAGTGGGTCCAGTACTAGCTAGTTGAAGCGAGTACACGAGAGGACACAGGCTCTACTCGGAGATAGTAGAATCTGGTGAATGTGTTAGGTGTCACCCAGCCTGCAGCTCTGCAGATGTCTGTTAGCGAGGCGGCATGCGCTAGAGCCCAAGAGGACGCCACACTCGTCCTCGGGGAGTGGGCAGTCACACCAAGGGGGCACGGTCGACCTTGCTGCTGGTATGCCAAAGCAAAGGCGTCCACTATCTTTTCCAGTGAGACAACCTTTGCTTGGAGAGAGCCTTTCCCTTCAGCTTCCCACCATAACAGACAAAGAGCTGGTCTGAGGTCCTGAAACACTCCCCTCTGTCTACATAGGCGCGGAGAGCACATACTGGAGAGAGCGGAGAGCACATACTGGACAGAGCAGTGCCAAGGCTGGGTCTGCCTCCTCCAGGGGCAGCGCTTGCAGGTTCACCACCTCGTCCCGGAAGGGAGTGGTTGGGACCTTGGGCACATATCCAGGCCGGGATCTAAGGATCACGTGAGAGTTAGCCGGCCCGAATTACAGGCACACTTCATCAATGGAGAATGTGTGAAGGTCCCCTACCCTCTTGATGGAGGCCAATGCAACCAGGAACACTGTCTTCATTGACAGGAACTTAAGCTCCACTGATTGCAAAGGCTCAAAGGGAGCACTCTGCAGGGCATTTAGAACACCTGAGAGGTCCCAAGAGGCAACGAGAGGAGGGCGAGGAGGATTCAGTCTCCTCGCTCCCCTCAGGAACCTGTCGATCAGGTTGTGCTTTCCTACGGACTTACCTTCCACTGTAACATGGTGTGCGGCAATAGTGGCAACGTATACTTTCAGGGTGGAGGGAGACAGCCTTCGCTCCAACCCTTCTTGAAGGAAGGAAAGCACGACATTGGATCGAACATCTCCGGGGGTCTTCTTGGTGAGAAGAGCCCAGTTGACGAAGAGGTTCCACTTCAACGCGTAGACATGTCTCGTGGACGATGCTAAGCGAAAGTGATGGTAACCGCCACCACTGGTAGTAGGATACTCAACCTGCCTCATCCCGTCCAGGAGCCACACGTGGAGGTTCCAAAGATCAGGACGAGGGTGCCAAGGGTGTTTAGATGTCATTTTCAAATGAGAAAGATGGAGAACATAGAGAGCACACAAAGCACAAAGAGAAATGGTTTAGAAGGCTTTTGTTCATGCTTTTATAATGTTTGCTCCTCCCCTTTGTTTGGTAAACCATAAGAATTATGTTTTCCCCTCCCCCACGGCATGGGGGGAATAAATTTATGTAAAATTATAATGAACATTATACAATTATAACATGTTATAGTGACCTCAATAAAACAACCAAAACAAATGTGTGTGAAATTTTAATATTTCTTATGTTTTATACAGCTAAAAGAGCCTGTGGTCAAATTGACCCCAAGGAACACCGATGCTACAAAATGTGTACAGGACATTGAAAAAATATCAGCAGGTTAATTTTATGTTTACAGAGTTGTCCCCATTAAATTAGGAAAAGTCATTAAATCTGAAGCAAAAAAAAAAAAAAAAAAAAATGTATTTACAGACGTTAAACATTCATTGGGGTCAAATTGACCCCAAAGATAATAGGAGGGTTAAGAAAATACTTAAGGTCAAATAAAAAGTTTGGGAGTACCTCCTCTACTGAATTGTCTTTTTGAGACCGTCTGCTCTAATTAAAAATAAAATCTTGAAACATTTGTTGCTTATCTGGGGTGTGTTTCACAAAAGCATCAATAGCCAACTATGGTTGCAATGGACCATAGTTGGCTTTAGGAAAAGCACCCCTGAAAAAAAATCCAAAAGAATAAGACAAAAATCATCAGGCTCAAAGGTATTTCAAATTCATTACGGTTGCAGTTCCATCCTCTAATCTGTTTAGCAGAGGGGGCGAATCTGGTGACATTTTGTATAAAACTACATCCCCCGCCCTGATTCTCTCGCAGCATAACAATAGAAAATTGATGTCCTGCACTCCAGGAACCCAGCTTTCTTCTAAGTCTATATTTTAGGTAGTTCAAAAGATGGGCTGAGTTTGCAATCACTTTCATCATGTCACTTCCTGCTCCTCATTGTTCAGTTTTTGTAAGTGCAGCATTTTCACTTTGTTGTACATGAAATGCCTGCCCAACTTGAGGCGTGAATAGAAAGGCGTCATACTGATTATTCTAGGAAAGTTTGGGTAAAGGCCTCGGGGCCGACCTGGAGGCCCCCAGCAATCCAATTAGGCTGTCTGCATGTGACGTGATTCTTTCGTGTGGTGTGTTAAAGCGAGTTCAAAAGAGGTACAGCTGGGTTTCTGCTAAATCTCTGAGAGTGCTGTCATAGTCTTAATGACTAGCATCAATAGCTGAGAGAGATGAGAGAGTAACAAGCTGCGATTGTGTTTTGATAAGACAAAATGGCATGGTTCCCGGTGTACGAATAGAACATTCCTTTGCATTTGTTACCGGTGTAGGAGGAAATGTTTGTGAAAGAGCGTAATAAAACCATAACCTAACAAAAAAACCTGTTAACACAGACTAGCAGTGTGTGGAAGATCAAGCAACTGCCCTGACATGTCTGTGATCTAAACATAGGCTTGCCAGAAGGTGTAGAAACATGCTTTTTTTTCTCACTCTCTGCTAACATATCTCTCAAAATAAAGAAAAAATATAGCTTTTTTGCCACTTGAGTACTTGGGAGTTTCTCAAACACTTCTTGGGCTCAGTACCAGTGTCTGGTGAATTGACCTGTGTTGTGGTCACTTCATTAGATATTTCTTTGGATTGTAAAGTGAAAGTAAGAAAGAAATTAATTAATTGTTTTTAAAAACAGTTCCCTTTCGAGGGAACTCGGACTGCGTCGAATGACACTTTGGGGGAACGCCCCTCAGCGTAGCGTCTCTGAAGTATGAATGAAACTGAGCCAATCTCTGATTGGTGCTGCGTAATGACGTAATGAGTGACAGCATACAAGCGGAAGCTATAAAGGACGCCGGCACACATGAGATGTCAGCTTTTTGTTCTTCAGCAAAGCGCTCTCTGTTTGACTTGTCTGTCTTATTTGGTGTTGTTTGTCACAAAGCATTACATCTATATATATATATATATATATATATATATATATATATATATATATATATATATTATGGCGAGCCCAAGTTTCTCTCGGTGTGTGCATCCCTGCCCTCGTTATATCACGGGTGGGGACACACATCGTTTGTGTACACATTGTTTGGGAGTGCAGCACGCGCTGGCAGCTCTCGAGGGGGCTGCTTGCGAGGATTGTGAAAAACTTCCAATCCGTGTGCTGCACTCCCGCCTGGCCATTTAAAAAAGGAGGATGGTCAGGCTCGCGAGCCCCGTGGTGCGGGACCCGCGTCTGCTGAGGCGGCGCGGCAACGCTCTTCATGGGGCTCGCAAATGGGTCTGTTGCAATATAGAATCTATAGTGGCTCGGATCTCGCGTTTGCCGAGGCAGCAAGTTGATTACGGGTCTACTCTGCAATAAGATTCTGTGACTTGGATCTCGCGTTTGTCGAGGCAACGCATAGATTACGGGTCTACTTTGCAATAAAGATTCTGTGTGTGTGCGAGGCATGAACAGTCAGCTCCTGAGGGTGCTGGCTGTGTTCATTGAGAAATATCTCAACGCGTATATCCGTGCGCTGTCGGATGTTTCAGCCTCGCACCTGTTGACTTTCTTCTTGGGTTGGAAGCCAAATATATTGTGAATATAGCCTAACAAAAAACAGTATTGTCTGGTAATTATGGCTGCATTTAATTTTAAGAAATTAAAATGATGAAATATTTCTGACTTTTGAATATCGGAAGTTCGATATTTTAATTCAGCCTACCATTCAGACCGTGTTTCACTTATACAGTGTTTATGGCTACATTTATTTCTGAGGAATTAAAATGATGAGCAGCGAACGCAGGCTTTCGGCCATGCAGTGTTCCTTCTGCACATCAAAAATCGTTTTTCGATTCTTCCCTGCCGGTCCTCCGCTTCAGGGTATCGAAAACGAGACAAAAATAACAGGGCTATCCCCCCCGTGGAGGGACGAGCGAGAATTGCTCCTCCGCGGAGCCCTCAGAAAATCGATGTTTGTATCCAGCGTCAAGTGCGCTTCGGGACACATCGGTTTTCAGCGAATGCGCGCTGCAGTGTCCGCCCCAAAGGCTTGCGGCCAGGCAGTGCTCATGTTCGCCCATCGGAAACGGTTTTCGATTATTCCCTGCCGGTCCTCCGCTTCAGGGTGTCGAGAACGAAACCGAAAGAGCCTCCCCTCAGGGGAGACCTCAGGAAGTCGATGTCTGTATCCCGCCGTTAAGTGCGCTTTGGGACACATCGGTTTCCAGCGAACGCACGCTGCTCTGTCTGCCCCACAGGCTTATGGCCAGGCAGCAATTGCGTCCGCCCATCGAGAGTCGTTTTCGGTCGAACCCTGCCGGAGATCCGCTTCAGGGGGTCGAGAACGAATCCCGATTGGTACCCGAAACCAGGCTCGAGAGCCTGGTTCCTTTGGTAAAATATTTCGATGCATGGAAAAATCTCACGAATATTTCGCCTTGGGACCTGCGCACCATTCAAGAGGGGTACAGGCTGCAGTTCGGTTTACGCCCACCAAGGTTCAACGGGGTGGTCTGGACTGCAGTCGACCCAGTGCAGGGTCGGGTATTGGAACAGGAAGTAAACTCCCTGCTGGTAAAGGAGGCTATAGAACGTATTCCTCCACCGGACAGGGAGTCCGGGTTTTACAGCCGCTACTTTATAGTTCCCAAAAAGGATGGGGGGTTGCGTCCAATAATAGATCTCAGACACTTGAATCGTTCTCTGAGGAGATTCAGGTTCAAGATGCTCACTATTCCCATCATCGTGAGTCAAATTCAATCCGAGGATTGGTTTGTCACGATAGATCTAAAGGACGCATACTTCCACATATCCATCCTTCCATCTCACAGGAAGTTCCTGAGGTTCGCTTTCGGGGGCGAAGCGTACCAATATCGGGTTCTTCCGTTCGGCCTAGCTCTCTCCCCACGCACATTTACCAAATGTATGGATGCAGCTCTAGCACCGCTGAGGCTCCAGGGCATCAGGGTGC
Source organism: Gila orcuttii (assembly GCA_026230005.1). Taxonomy (NCBI): domain Eukaryota; kingdom Metazoa; phylum Chordata; class Actinopteri; order Cypriniformes; family Leuciscidae; genus Gila; species Gila orcuttii. The sequence continues at coordinate 16,384,657 of JAPDVR010000023.1, read as the reverse complement.
TCAATTATATCGACTGGCTGATTCTGGCCCAGTCACACGAGCTGGCGGTTCGGCATCGAGATGTCGTCCTCGCCCACATTCAAAGCCTGGGGTTGAGACTCAACACAAATAGAGCGTGTTGACACCAGCCCAGAGAACCACGTTCCTGGGAGTGGTGTGGGACTCGGTCACGATGCGGGCACGATTGTCTCCTGCACGAATCGAGTCCATTCTGGCCACAGTGTCCAGGATAAAGCTAGGCCAAGCCATTACTGTGAAACATTTTCAAAGAGTGTTGGGGCTCATGGCAGCAGCGTCCAACATTATTCCATTTGGCCTGCTGAACATGAGGGCCCTCCAGTGGTGGTTGAAATCCAAGGGGTTCTCACCGAGGGGGATTCGTTCCGCATGATCAGGGTTACGCGCAGATGCCTTCGTTCCCTATCTATGTGGAAAAAAGCTTGGTTTCTGTCCCAAGGTCCCGTGTTGGGAGCGTCATGTCGCCGGAAAACCGTTTCGACAGACGCCTCCCTCACGTGCTGGGGCGCGGTCATGGACGGCCGCTTTACGACAGGCCTATGGCAGGACCATCATTCCTCCTGGCACATAAACTGCCTGGAGATGTTGGCGGTGCTCCGAGCTCTGAGGAGCTTCCTGCCGGACCTCAAAGGTCTTCATGTCCTTGTGAGGTCAGACAATATGTCGGTTGTGGCCTATATAAACCATCAGGGGGGTCTGAGGTCTCGCCCTCTATGCAGACTGGCGCATCAGATCCTCCTGTGGTCCCAGGGGAAGCTGTTATCTCTAAGAGCAACATACATCCCAGGGAGTCAAAATCAGGGAGCAGACATCCTGTCGAGACAGGGGCTGAGGCCCGGGGAATTGAGGCTCCACCCCGAGGTGGTGGAGTCAATATCTCAGAGGTTCGGCCCAGTGGAAGTGGACCTATTCGCATCTCGATAGACGACCCACTGTCCACTGTGGTTTTCCCTCACTCTTCCAGCCCCGCTGGGGTTGGATGCCATGGTGCAGACGTGGCCGAGGCTGCGTCTGTATGCATTTCCCCCGATCGCTCTGCTCCCGGGAGTTCTAGAGAGGGTCCGTCGCGACGGGATCAGTCTACTGCTGGTAGCCCCGTTGTGGCCGGCCCGAGTATGGTTCTCACACATTGTATCGCTCCTAGACGGCCCTCCGTGGGAGATTCCCCTCAGGAGGGACCTGCTGACACAGGCAGAGGGCTCAATATTTCACCCTCGGCCCGAGCTATGGAAGCTGTGGGTCTGGCCCCTGAGGGGGCACAGTACCTAGAGGCCGGCCTATCAGCTGGAGTAGTGGAGACCATACTCAGCTCTAGAGCTCCCTCCACGAGGAAATTGTACGGCTTAAAGTGGAATGTCTTCACCAATTGGTGTAGAGGGCGTGAGGTGGATCCAGTTAACTGCCCAGTGGCTTCAGTTCTGGAGTTCCTCCAAGATCGCTTTTCAGCTGGTCTTACCCCGTCCACACTCAAGGTGTACGTGGCTGCCATTGCGGCTTTCCACGCTCCTCTGGGTGATGGGCCTCTGGGGAGACAGCAGTTGGTCGTACGTTTCCTCCGTGGGGCTTGGAGGATGAGACCTGCGGCTCGTACCAGGGTTCCCACATGAGACCTGGCAGTGGTTCTCGAAGGGCTGGCCGAGGCCCCCTTCGAACCACTGGAGTCGGCTGAGGCCAAGAGCCTTTCCCTGAAGGTGTTTTTTCTGTTGGCCATTACCTCTCTGAGGAGGGTAGGAGATCTCCAGGCGCTCTCCATATCTAATGGGTGCCTGGAGTTTGCTCCAGGCGACATTAAAGCCATCCTACATCCTAGGCCGGGCTATTTGCCTAAGGTGCCATCTAATGCGGCATGGCCTATGGTTCTGCAGGCATTTCATCCTCCACCTCACGTGACGGCGGATGAGGAGAGACTTCATCTGCTCTGCCCTGTCAGCTCTAAAAAATTTACATTCAGAGGTCCTCTTCATGGCGGAAGTCAGACCAGTTGCTGGTGTGTTTTGGGTCGCCCAAGAAGGGTCTTCCCGCCTCCAAACAGACCATCAGCAACTGGATTGTCCATGCTATTTCCTTGGCCTACCAGGTGCGCAATCTGCCTTCACCTTTGGCCGTGAGGGCTCATTCAACCACAGGCATGGTGTCCTCTAGAGCCCTCCTCTCGGGTGCCCCAATCCAAGAGGTCTGCGATGCAGCAGGTTTTACAGTCTGGACTGTATTAGGTTTTACAGTCTGGACATCCCGTCTACGCCTGGCACTCTCGTGCTCTCGTCCTAAGTGTGCCTGTTAGCAGCATCACACTAGGACAGGCAGGGCGCGTTGTGGCATAGTGGGTACTCGTTCCCCCAAAGTGTCATTCGACGCAGTCCGAGTTCCCTCGAAAGGGAACGTCCTCGGGTTACGACTTTAACCCTTGTTCCCTGAGAAAGGGAATGAGGACTGCGTCCCTTCGACATGCCTTCCCCTGCTTCGGAGCGCTTGCTTCATCACAGAAGCTGACATCTCATGTGTGCCGGCGTCCTTTATAGCTTCCGCTTGTATGCCGTCACTCATTACGTCATTACGCAGCACCAATCAGAGATTGGCTCAGTTTCATTCATACTTCAGAGACGCTACGCTGAGGGGCGTTCCCCCAAAGTGTCATTCGACGCAGTCCTCGTTCCCTTTCTCAGGGAACAAGGGTTACAGTCGTAACCCGAGGACGTTTTTCCTGTGACTTTTTAAACTACGTTTTATACTGAGCAGTGTTACAAAATGACAAAAAGTTGCATCATAGAATATAAATTGATATACATAGTGTTGTGAAAAAAGGAATTGATAATATAATCAATATATTTTTAATAAATATATAATCTTTATTATAATATACAATACCGTTCAAAAAGTTTCAGGTTGGTACAAATTTTTTTTTTTTTGTAAGTAGAGTTTTATTATAACAGTAATATTGTTACAATATATTCTTACAATTTAAAAAATAATAATATATTTTAAAATGTAATTTATTTCTGTGACAGCAAAGCTGAATTTTCAGCATCATTACTTCAGTCTTTAGTGTCACATGATCCTTCAAAAATCATTATAATATGCTAATTTGCTGCTCAATAAACATTTCTTATTATTATCCATGCTGAAAACAGTTGTGTTGCTTAATATTTTTTAGGGCTGCAACAACTAATCGATAAAATCGATAATAATCGATTATGAAAATCGTTGTCAACGAATGTCATTATCGATTAGTTGGTCTGCTTACGTCACGGGGAGCGTTTACTGATGACGTCGCTTTCATGACAACACAGTCGATCGCGAAATGGCAGTGAGTACCTACAGATCAATCGACGGCAGAAAAAAAGTGTGCACCCCAAGCCGGGGCTGTTTACACCTGGCCACTTCATGCGTTTTCTCAGATCGGATAGCTCTGATTTATCAAAACGATTCCATTTACACCTGGTCACATAAATGTGTTTTCGCTCTTCAATTCCCGCGCTATATGCAGATTTAATGGAGTTCACGTCACCGAAAGCAACAGATATGAGCTGCATTTTATTGATTAGCAGTTAAAATCAAAATCAAACACCGCAATAAGAGAGAGCGGCAACCGCACTGGTAAGATCATTTCGTTTCTTTACTTTTAATGATGATGATTGTGTGTTAAGCGTCTGCGACTTACTTTCACTTTGATTTGCGATAGTTTGCTCGTTGGCTTGATGAATAGATCGCTCATCTGCGGTAATGCGTGTTGCAGTAGCGTCGTCATATCCGGCTATAACATTACATTGCCTATAACACACTCTCACATGTTTTTGTTTTTTTTTAGCATTTTTGGGAGGAGTAAAATGTACATATGTGGTTTCAACAACTAGGCTAGATGCATTTACACTTTTCCAGTTTCGTATGGAATGAGTCTCAGATCTCCTCCTGAAGTGGTTTGAGCGCGTTTAGAAGGGCTTTTACACCTGGTCTTTTCACGATCCGATAGCTATCTGATCTGAGAAAACAATGCTACTGTGTAAACAGCTTTGTTTACTAACTTCGGAACAGTCACACTAGATCTATTTTGTCTCGAGCATCAGGTTGCGCAATCAGTTCGCTCGCAACATAAGTGATGGATTAAAATAGCGCTACCGCAGAAAGAGGTTAAATTAAAACGGTGTTTACAAAGTGAATCACTAAATATAAAGGCAGTTAATAACAGCAGCAGTAAAAGAGTTTTTTTTTTTTTAGTCACTGTAGTCAGTGGTTTTTAGCGAATGCTTGTGCACTAATGCATAATTTTTCCTGTCTTTTTAATCAAGCCTGTTAGCTTGCTGCGTACCTCCATTCCGTTCTCTTTTTATAGCATTTGTCTACTATTAAGTTTTAATTGTTTTTCAAACGCGATCTACTGCTGCTCTACTACAATCACACGTTTGTTTTCAGTCTTTCTATATTTAAATTATCAATATATTAAGGTTTAAAATGTCAAAAATAAAGATTATATTAGTAAAACTCAATGTGTGGCTTTTGCACTTTTTAAAGTACACTTTTACACATGAATACCCTGATTTAAGGTTTTATTTAATTATAATAAACAAAAAATCTAATAAAATAAAAAAAAATTATCCGATTAATCGATTAATCGAAAAAATAATCGTCCGATTAATCGATTATCAAAATAATCGTTAGTTGCAGCCCTAATATTTTGTGAAAACTGTGATAATTTTTTTTTCAGGTTTATTTTTGATGAACAGAAAGTTTAAGGGAACTGAATTCATATGAAATAGACATCTTTTTTAATATTATAAATGTCTTAACTTTCACTTTTTATTAATTCAATGAGTATTAACTTCTTGCCAACCAATAAAACACACTTTTGAATGATATATAAAAATAATACACCTCCCAAATATGTTTTTATCTTTTTATTAGTAGCTTGTTGAACTATTTTAGGATTAATTATTGTAGTTTGACAAGCTAAGGTTACAAAGCTTACCATCCTACACTACTTATCAAGACCAAAATGAAAGTCCAAAGCCTCAACAGTTTAGTCCTTGATTTTGTCCATCTGGAATCGATTGGATAGTTTGATCATTGTGGTTTTCTATTGCTATGACCTCCTGTGAGACAGGTTGCTCCGTCCTCAAACCGGACAACACGTCATCAGAAAAGAGATGTTGCTGCAAGATGGAGGTGAAGTTATTTTGATTAAATATTACAAGGACGCATGAATTTAAAAAATAAATAAATAAATACCGCAATATTCCATAAAAATAAGAATAATCGATTTTGATTTCATGGTGACTTCGACACATCAGAAGGACAAGCATTAGTACAGTCGAACAGATGGTAAAGAGCTTCAAAATCCTCAACACAGGTCCAATCAGAGGGTACACGACACACCCACTGCAGGGCTTCCAGCAGCTCAGCAACACCACAAATGAAAGGACTGCTAATTTAGTACCTGAACCCATGTGCTCTCATCCCACCTCAAGCTATTTTAATTGGCGCTCAGGTGCATGGAAGTCATCTGCATACTGAGACTTCTCCGGCTGGACGTGTCGTGCATTTGCCATGAGATTCAGCTAGACTGTTCTTGATTTACGATCAATTTTTAATTAAACAAATCCATCCTTCATTTCTAATCAGGAAGTTATGTAGGAAAACACAAACACAGCATTCATTCATTGTTGATTTGCTCAAAAACACTAAGAGGAACAAAAGTATTTTCCTTAGCACTCAATTTTCTGTACTCTTATGATTACATACAGTAGCTCAAAAAGAGAATCTAACAGTTATGGACACAAACAGGCAGATGAACAGATGTGAATAAAAGGCTGATGAGTCAGTTCCTGTTGTAAAAAGGGAAAATGCCCCCAGAGTCATATAGGGTCAATACCGGATCCATAAACGCCTTGTGCACTTTACACACAGGCCATTTGTGAAAGCAATCGTCAAGGACCAATCTTCTCATGCTCCACAACGTTCCTTATTCCAACAGTAATTACTTAAATTGTCTTGTCCGATAAGATTTGTTAACAAAACATTAGATTTTAACAGCTGCGATGATAAATGACTAAACCAACTGAGAACTCAAGTTCTACCAGAAAGACTCGGAGATAAGATACTGTACCATGATGCATTTTATTAACAGCCCAGCAAGCCATATATACACAATAAAGTTCTTTGGCGTAGGCCCCGTCCATAACTCACAATCCGAGGGTACGGATTCTGCATATCCTGCCTGAAGATGAAGGCAGGGGCGCAGCCGACCCCCCCTGGGGTTATGGAAGGGACCGACCTGATGGTGGTGAAAGGATGGAGCGAAGACCTTCTTGGTGGAGGTGGGGAGGATGGTGGAAAGTGAAGCGTCAGCATCTGCGAACTCAGACGAGTGTAAGTAAGGATCTTTTATACTTCACGTATTAGAACGCGATTGGATAGATGAGAAGGTAATACATGACGTAACAATTGAGTCTTCCTGGCGGAACTTACGCTACGCTTTCATTTCTGTTTAAAACTATTTTGGTGCTTTTCCACTACACAGTACCAGCTCGACTCGACTCGTCTCGACTCGCCTCGCCTTTGTTTGGTTTTCCACTGCGTAAAAGTTGTACCTGTACCTGCTTCCGGGTACTTTTTTTTCGTATCACCTCCGGCGAGCTTCTGAGCGAGATGAGGCGATACTAAAATGTGACATGAAAACACTGCAGACTGCTGATTGGTCAGAGAGATCACTATTCACTGCGTCATCATTGCACGCGTCACACGGAGTATCCTGAATAACCCCGCCATTTTTAAATAGTTTAAAGTTGTCTTCTTGCTGTGAGAAACAGCCACATCCCGAGGATCAAAAACAGCATACACTCGATTTCCTCCACTGTCCTGTGTGTGTGTGGGTAGCGGGTGTGTGTCGCGTAGAAGATTACGTCACGGCAGTTTCCTGTGGCGTCGCTATGGTGACCAGGTACTATTGTGGAGGTACTATCTGTAATGGAAAACAGAACGAAAAGCAAGCCGAGTCGAGGCGAGTCGAGTTGAGCTGGTACTGGTAATGGAAAAGCGCCATTTGACATACTGCTTAATGTTACAATGCACTTTGAAAGTTACCACGTTACCAGGGATGTGAAGTAATGAATTACAAATACTCACGTTACTGTAATTAAGTAGTTTTTATCAGAAATAGTTTTTTTTTTGTGGTTTAAAAATTGTGTACTTTTACTTGAGTACGTTTTAAGTGATATCTGTACTTTTACTTCACTATTTTCCCTCCATTTGTGGTCGTTATATGCTTGTATTAATTAAAAAAAAAATTTATCCATCAACGTGATTAGATAGGGAGAGAGTAATCAGTCTTTTGACTCAGAAATTGTATCGTAATTAAAATTGTATTGTAATCAGAATTGTGCATTGAAAACTTTAACCGCCAACTGCTGTTAATCATGTCTGCTGTGGAAGCGCCTTCTTCAAGCATCAATTAAATCGAGATATCAGCATCTTCCTCTAATAAGTTAAGGTATATTTGGGTTCCCTTTCGAGGGAACTCGAACTGCGTCGGTGACGACACTAGGGGAACGCCCTTCAGCGTAGCGCGTCTGAATTTATGAATGAAACCGAATCCAATCCTATTGGCGTTGCGTGATGACGTAGCGTGTGACGGCATAAGCGGATGTATACAAAAGCACGCCGGCACACAGAAATGTCAGCTTTTTGCTATTCAGCAAGCGCTCTGTGTTGTTTGAATCAGTCCGTCTTATTTGGTGTTGTTTGTCTCGGTTGCATTGTTATCATGGAGAGTGAGCAATATAAAAAGTGTGTGTTCCCATGCCCTCGTTTTATCACGGCGGGGGACACACACGAGATGTGTGTGTCATGTCTGGGAATGCAGCACGCTCAAGCAGCTCTCGAGGGGGCTGCTTGCGGCCACTGTGAATCTCTCTCTATAAGAGTGCTGCGTTCCCGCCTGGCCTTATTTAATGAAAATGGTCAGATGCGCGCTCCCCGCGGATCAGGTCCCGCATCTGCTGAGGCAATGCGGCGGCTCAGATCGTGGGGCTCGCAGAGAGAGCTTTCAGAAGAGGTCGGGACTGCCGAGGCACTTTCCCGATCTTCATCTGAAAGCTCAGATTCCCCTATCCCCCGTTCGGGAGCCCGCCCCGCGGCTTCTTCCGTTCGGGATGTAGACCCGGTGTTGCAGCTGTCTGAATCCGAGGATTTAGACGTGCTCAGCATCGCGGAGGAGAGTCTGCACGAAGCACACACACACACACACACACAATCTGCACCCAGCTGTGAGGAGCTCTTAGATGTGGTGACGCGGGCTGTGGAGAAATTAAATATTAATTGGCCAGAGGAGAGGCAGGAAGCGCGGGCTAAAAGTAAACTCGATGAGCGCTTCCTGCAGCACCGTGCACAGATTCCACGCCGGTCTCTACCGTTTTTCCCGGATTTACATGAAGAATTATGTAAATCCTGGAACAGGCCATTTTCAGCGCGCCTTTCTAACCCCCCTATATTGAATTATAGCAACATTATGGGGGGTAGAGAGAACGGTTATGGGATGATGCCTCGGGTTGAGGGGGCTTTAGCCAGTTACCTCTCACCCGATCTTGCATCATCTCTTAAAGCACCGGCGCTGCCCTCCAAGCCATGTCGCACTACATCTGCTCTGGTGGGCAGAGCTTATATGGCGGCAGGTCGGGCTGGTGCGAGCCTGCACACGATGGCCATTCTGCAGGCGTACCAGGCCGACCTCCTCAGGGACATAGACCAGGGCGAGGGCCCGACGGTGGAGGATATTGCTGAGTTACGCAAAGCCACAGACCTGTCTCTCCGGGTTACCAAGGAGACGGCCCGCGCCATCGGCCGCTCTATGTCCGCACTGGTAACCACGGAGAGACATCTGTGGCTTAATCTCTCTGGCATTAAGGAAAAGGACAGGGCCTTTCTCCTTGATGCACCTATTTCCACCTCTGGTCTGTTCGGCGAGGCAGTCAACGCCGTAGTCGACAAATTTCAGGATACTAAAAAGCAGAGTGAGGCTTTTAGACAGTATCTTCCTCGCCGGTCGAGGTCTAGGAAATCGGCTGCTAGAGAGAAACAGCCACAGCCGTCATCTAGCTCCTACCGTCAAAGCCAGAAGGGGAGTGTCGCTTCTAGAGGTCCCCCTCAAAGAGCTTGGGACTCTAGGCAGCGTTCCCACCCTCAGCCTCCTGAGAAGACGGATCTAAGAACCATCATCCAGTCCAGGAAGGCGAAAGGGAAGAGGTCCTAACTCCTGTGAGACCTCCAAGGGTCGCCCCCCCGGAGAGAGAGCGATCGAGGTCCCCTCTCTCCTCGGGCCCTCAGGATGCTGGCGTCGGTTTCCCGCCGTCTCTGACGCTTCGGGTCACGCCAGCTTCCAGCGAGCACACGCTGCTCTTTCTGCCCCGAAGGCCTGCAGTCAAACAACGTTTGGGTTCGCGCACGGTGGGTCGTTGTCGGTTTTCCCCTGCCGGTCATCCGCTTCAGGGTGCCGTCAAGGACTCGCACAAAACACTGGACACCAGCCCCGAGGGGCTGGTTCCTTTGGTGAATTTCGTGGAGGCATGGCAAAACCTCACGAATATTTCTCCATGGGTCCTGCGCACTGTAGAAATTGGGTACAGACTGCAGTTCCGGGTCCGCCCACCAAAATTCAACGGGGTGGTTCGGACGGCAGTGCACCCAGAGCAGGGTCTGGTGTTGGAACAGGAGGTCAACTCGCTGCTGGAAAAAGGGGCCATAGAGCATGTTCCCCCACCAGTCAGGGAGTCCGGGTTCTACAGCCGGTACTTCATAGTTCCAAAAAAGGATGGAGGGTTGCGTCCAATTTTAGATCTGAGGCATCTGAATCGGTCTCTGAGGAGGTTCAGGTTCAAGATGCTCACTATTCCCACCATCGTGAGTCAGATCCAATCCGAGGATTGGTTTGTCACGATAGATCTAAAAGACGCCTATTTTCACATCTCCATCCTTCCATCGCACAGGAAGTTCCTGAGGTTTGCTTTCGGGGGCGAAGCTTACCAATATCGGGTTCTTCCATTCGGCCTAGCACTCTCCCCTCGCACGTTCACCAAGTGTATGGATGCAGCTCTGGCCCCACTGAGGCTCCAGGGCATCCGCGTGCTGAATTATATCGACGACTGGCTCATACTGGCCCAGTCTCGAGAGTTGGCAGTTCGGCATCGAGATGTCGTCCTTGGCCACATTCAGCGCTTGGGGTTAAGGCTCAACACAAAGAAGAGCGTGTTGACACCCGCCCAACGAACTACGTTCCTGGGGGTGGTATGGGACTCAATGACGATGCAGGCACACATGTCTCCCGCACGCATCGAGTCCATTCTAACCACACTAACCAGGGTGAAGCTAGGCCATACCATCACAGTAAAACACTTCCAAAGGGTGTTAGGTCTCATGGCAGCAGCGTCCAGCGTCATACCTTCTGGCCTGCTACACATGAGAGCCCTGCAGTGGTGGTTGAAAGCCAAGGGGTTTTCCCCAAGGGGAAATCCGTTCCGCTTGATAAGGGTTACGCGCAGGTGCCTTCGTTCCCTTTCAATGTGGAAGAAACCTTGGTTCCTGTCCCAAGGTCCCAAGTTGGGAGCATTATGTCGCCGAGTATCCGTTTCGACAGATGCCTCCCTCACGGGCTGGGGCGCGGTCATGGACGGCCACTTTATGAGAGGTCTCTGGCAGGACCATCATTCCTCTTGGCACATAAATTGCCTAGAAATGTTGGCGGTGTTCCGGGCTCTGAGGAGCTTTCTGCCAGACCTCCATGGTCGCCATGTCCTAGTAAGATCCGACAACATGTCGGTGGTATCTTACCTAAACCGTCAGGGGGGTCTGAGGTCGCGCCCTCTGTGCAGACTGGCACATCAGATCCTCCTGTGGTCCCAGCGGAGACTGTCGTCTCTCAGGGCGATGTATGTCCCGGGGGACCAGAACCAGGGAGCAGACATGCTGTCGAGGCAGGGGCTGAGGCCCGGGGAATGGAGACTCCACCCCGAGGTGGTGGAGTTAATATGCGAGAGGTTTGGCCCAGTGGAAGTGGACCTATTTGCGTCTCGAGAGACGACACACTGTCCACTGTGGTTTTCCCTTTCTCATCCAGCCCCGCTGGGGTTGGATGCTATCGTGCAGACGTGGCCGAGGCTGCGTCTGTACGCCTTTCCCCCAATCGCTCTGCTCCCAGCAGTTCTGGAAAGGGTCCGTCGGGACGGGGTCAGCCTACTATTAGTAGCCCCGTGTTGGCCGGCCCGAGTATGGTTTTCGGACATCATCCTGCTTCTGGCAGGCCCGCCATGGCAGATCCCTCTGAGGAGGGACCTGTTGTCTCAGGCAGAGGGCTCAGTTCTCCACCCTCGGCCCGAGCTGTGGAAACTGTGGGTCTGGCCCCTGAGGGGGCACAGTACCTAGAAGCCGGCCTGTCAGCAGAAGTGGTTGAAACTATACTCACTTCCAGAGCTCCCTCCACGAGGAAGTTATACGGCCTTAAGTGGAATGTTTTTTCCATTTGGTGCAGAGAGCGTGTTTTGGACCCAGTTCACTGCCCAGTGGCTTCAGTGCTGGAGTTTCTCCAAGACCGCTTTTCTGCCGGGCTTACCCCGTCCACACTCAAGGTTTATGTGGCTGCCATTGCGGCTTTCCACGCTCCTCTGAGTGATGGTCCCCTGGGGAGGCATCACCTGGTCGTACGTTTCCTCCGTGGAGCCTGGAGGATGAGACCTGCGACTCGCACCAGGGTTCCCTCTTGGGACCTGGCGGTGGTTCTCGAAGGGCTGGCCGAGGCCCCCTTCGAACCATTGGAGTCGGCTGAGGCCAAGAACCTTTCGTTTAAGGTGGTCTTTTTGTTGGCCATTACTTCTCTGAGGAGGGTAGGAGATCTTCAGGCGCTCTCTATTTCCAATGGGTGCTTGGAGTTTGCTCCAGGCAACATTAAGGCCATCTTACACCCCAGGCCCGGCTATTTGCCCAAGGTGTCATCTAATGTGGCACCGCCTATGGTTCTGCAGGCATTTCATCCTCCACCTCATGTGACGGCGGATGAGGAGAGACTTCATCTGCTCTGCCCTGTCAGAGCACTTCGGTATTACATCCAGAAGTCCTCCTCATGGCGGAAGTTGGACCAGTTGCTGGTGTGTTTTGGATCGCCCAAGAAGGGGCTTCCCGCCTCTAAGCAGACCATCAGCAACTGGATCGTTCAGACTATTTCCCTGGCCTATCAGGTGCGCAATTTGCCTTCACCTATAGCCGTGAGGGCTCACTCCACCAGAGGCATGGCGCCTCTAGAGCCCTCCTTTCAGGGGTTCTATCCATGATATATGTGAGGCGGCTGGCTGGGCCACTCCACACACATTCATGAGGTTTTACAGTCTGGACCTTCCCTCTACACCCGGTGCACGAGTGCTTTCGTCCTAAGTTGTGCCTGAAGACAGCTTCACACTAGGATGAGCGGGGTTCGTTGTGGTATAGTGGGTATCTCGTTCCCCTAGTGTCGTCACCGACGCAGTTCGAGTTCCCTCGAAAGGGAACGTCTCGGGTTACGTATGTAACCCTTGTTCCCTGAGAAAGGGAACGAGACACTGCGTCGGTTCGCCACACCTCACCCCGCTTGGAGCACTTGCTTCATAGCAAAAGCTGACATTTCTGTGTGCCGGCGTGCTTTTGTATACATCCGCTTATGCCGTCACACGCTACGTCATCACGCAACGCCAATAGGATTGGATTCGGTTTCATTCATAAATTCAGACGCGCTACGCTGAAGGGCGTTCCCCTAGTGTCGTCACCGACGCAGTGTCTCGTTCCCTTTCTCAGGGAACAAGGGTTACATACGTAACCCGAGACGATTTCTGCTTATTAAATGATCTGTATATAAGCTAGCCTATCTACAGGTACTGAAATTTGGTGTGACGTTGAGGGTATTGAGTACAATCATGTTAATAACTCCCGCAAGTGCCACGTTCATAATGCGGGGAATTCCCCTTCCCATTTACATCATAGAGAAACACACCATCTGCACTGCTGCGTATTTCCCCCACATGCGTCCTGCAACAGTCGGGAGCTCGTGACTATTCATGAGTTTAGCATGAGCACACGATACACGCTTTGAAAAGTGTGTTGGATACGTTCTAAAATGCTTAATGTGGAAAAACAGCTTACCATGGCTTAATGTACTGAAATGGAATGGAATTACAATGTGGTTCATGTTAGCTCACTATCTCAGCCTTTTTCAGTGCATTAGATGAGGTAAACTGTTTGATCATATTAGTGTTTCTCATTTCTTTATCACAAACTGGCACCGTTTTGGAGAGGAATTGCCTCTTTTTAATCTCTCTCTAACCGATCTCTGGTATGTGATGCTGAACTCTCGTACGAATTTCTAAAGGTTTTTGTATTCTATGCACAGTTCTGAACATTGATATTTTATGTGCAAGTATAGCATGCTCTGGCTCAGTGGCCTTACATCCGATTTTAAATATATTTAAAAGTTGGCAGTCAAAATTAAAACGATGATATTCTTCATTCTTTCTGACAATCAACAAAATATAGTGTGAGTTACAGTATGTAAAATATTTTCTTTAATTTAAAATCCACAGCTCAGTTCTCACTGCTCACTACTCATGAGTATTTTTGAACAAGCTACTCTTTTACTCTTACTCAAGTAGTTTTTGGAAACGTACTGTTTACTCTACTCACACTACATTTTTTGGAAAGTAATGGTACTTTTACTTGAGTATATTTTTTCAGTACTCTTTCCATCCCTGCACGTTACAATCAAACCCTAGCAAGTAACAGCTGCTTGTTTCCAGTCGTAGTGTGCTGCAATACAATTGCTGCATGTATCATAATAAGTTGTTCATCAGTAAAATCTAATGCAAAAAACATGCTCTCATCTCAGACTAATTGGCCAGCCGGGAATATACTTGTGGTATATACACTCAGGATTCATAATTAACACTCTCTGACCGTAAAATGCAGGTTAAATCTGGCAAGTTCTCCTACCCTAATATTTCTGGATGCAAAACTTCTGTTCAAAAAGAGGTCACAAAGAAATGGGCGTTATATTCTTAAAACTTTAAAAGAAATTTAACATCAGAGAACACCTCAAATTTTCTTTCTTAAAAGCGTTCTTTCTTTTTGAACTATAGCTCAAGTTTGCCCACTGAAATGGGCATCAATGTTTCATGAAAAACTACATTTCATATAGATTAAATTAACCAAAATTGATCACATTTTTTTTATAATAAGACATAAATAATAATAATAATAATAATAATAATAATAGTAATTCATTAATTACATTTAATGTAACAATAAAAAGAATAATAAATCAATATGATAATAATAATAATAAAAATAAAATAAATAATTCCATTGCCATAGGCACAAAAACATATTTCTTAATAAAAATTAAGCTATTTTTGTGGCTGGTAAAAAAAAAGAAATCAGAAAAACAGACCTGGCCCATTTTTCGAAATATCCTATCCGAAGCTATTTGCAGAATGCTGTATGAACAATCCCAATGGAGATTCCTGGGGTTAAGTGTCTGCTTCAAGGGCACACTGATGATCGTGCCTCCCAGTAACTCACCAGTTTATGAATCATCCTTTCTATGGCTTGAACCTTCACCCTTTAGGTCAAAGGCCCAAATCTGCAACCACTATGCTGCAACCACTTCAACCATCAACAAGATAAAGCATCGCGTATGGATGATTTATGGCACCGAGCTCAGTGGGTGAAAGTTAAACCGCCCCTCAATTCAACAGAGGATTACGAAACTTCATTGTTGAAACTGTACTAAAACTGCCACAGAGGTCAGGGGTAATGCCCTGGAGGGATCTTTAATTTAAGAGAAGGAGCTGGTCTTCATGCTGCCCTCTGCACTTTCTTTAGAACTTCTGCCACCAGTGTTCCAGTTTCATCTGATCACAACATCAAATCCCGACCAACACTGGATCAGAGAGATCTGTCATGCTAAAAAATGACCTCTTCTCTTATTCTGCTCACCTTGGAGGATACATTTCTCTCCATCAAAATCAAGCAAAGTGAATCTACACTTTTACTGGGTTTGTGTGTTTCTGTGTCAGATATGTCTAAGCTGCAATGAAAGTAGAGAGGGAGGGGTGGGGGGGGGTAAAAGACAGAGGATTCAGACTCTTTTATGTGACCCAGTAAGTAGAGGGATTACAGTTCTCTCGATTAGACCGAGCTTAATCTGCCACTGCGTGTCTACCATTCATCAGCGAAGATAGGGTAAAACCAAAGAGCACAGCAGGGGGTGAGGGGGCGCAGTCAGGGTCTGACATCTGGCTGTAGTAACAGAGAAAAATAATCAGAAGAGAACATATGTGACCCGTCACAGAAACCAGGGACACAAGTCGGCAGCACAAATTTCGAGCAAAATGAGAAAGAAGAGGTTTTTTTTTTTCAAAATTGGTGAATTTCATTTTTTTGCAGAATCTGTTAGTTGAAATCACGAAGAAGCCTCTCCATGTTTGAGATAGCAGTATTGGTATATTTAAAGCTTACATTTTTAGGTTGAAATCGGCTTGTTTTCTGAGATTCTAGCACGCAGTAAGGGCGTGGCGTGTTATTGTCTGTGTGTATTTCCATACAGGAATATTTCAACCCCAGGGGTGGCAAGGTGGCTTGCCAAGGGAAAGACACATGCTCAGAGAGGCTTACAGTGGAAATACACATGTGGGGGTCGCTCAAGGGAGGGACCATGCACACGGGAGGCACCTAGCCGACGCGCAGGCAAGAGACACTGGCGCCGGCGTCAGGAGTGCTGGAGGAGCTCAGGGCTTTCGGGGAAGCTCACCTGAGGAGAATATGGCACGTATCCAGTCCGTGGAGTGGAATGGCGAGCAAGCGAAGACACCTGAGCGGGTCCGGTACTAGCTAGTTGAAGCGAGTACATGAGAGGACACTGGCTCCACTCGGAGATTACAAAATCTGGCGAATGTGTTAGGTGTCGCCCAGCCTGCAGCTCTGCAGATGTCTGTTAGCGAGGCGCCATGCGCTAGAGCCCAAGAGGATGCCACACTCCGGGTGGAGTGGGCCGTCACATCTCCGGGGGTCTTCTCGGTGAGAAGAGCACCAGTCGACGAAGAGGTTCCACTTCAACGCATAGGCGTGTCTCGTGGACGACACTCTAGCGGAAGTGATGGTAGCCGCCACCGCTGGTGGAAGGGTACTCAAACCTACCTCGAGCCGTCCAGGAGCCACACGTGGAGGCTCCAGAGATCGGAGCGAGGGTGCCAAAGGGTGCCCCGTCCCTGAGAAAGGAGGTCCTTCCTCAGAGGAATGGGCCAGGGAGGTGCTGTCGCGAGGAGTACAAGATCGGGGAACCAGGTCCGGGTGGGCCAATACGGCGCGACCAGAAAGACCTGCTCCTCGTCCTCCCTGACCTTGCGCAAATTCTGCGCAAGAAGACTCACTGGGGGAACGCATATTTGCGGCCCGGCGGCCAGCTGTGCGCCAGTGCATCCGTGCCGAGAGTGCCCTCGGACAGGGAAAAATACAGGGCGCAATGGGTCGAGTCGTGAGAGGCAAACAGATCTATCTGTGCGACCCCGAACTGGTCCCAAATCAGCTGAACCGACTGGGGATGGAGTCGCCATTCTCCAGGGAGGGGCTGAAGCCGTGAGCTCGTCGGCTGCACAGTTCAGAGCTCCGGGAATGAAAATGGCTCGAAGCGACCTCAGATGCTTCTGACTCCATAGGAGGAGGTGGCGGGCGAGTTGTGACATACGGCGGGAGCGTAGACCACCTTGACGGTTGATGTACGCTACAGTAGCGGCATTGTCTTATTGGACTAGTACGTGTTGACCCCTGAGCAACGCCGGGAAGCGGTGCAGGGCAAGGCATACTGCCAACAACTCGAGGCAATTGACATGCCATAGCCGCTGGGGTCCTGTCCAGGAGCCCGCAGCAGCATGTCCATTGAACATGGCGCCCCAGCCCGTGGTGGAGGCATCTGTTGAGACAACAACATGCCGGAAAGCTCGTTCCAGGGGGACACCCGCCCTGAGAAAACTGAGGTTCGACCACGGGGTGAAGAACTGACGGCAGGTCGGAGTAACTGGTACTCGGAGCGTGCCTTGTTGCCACGCCCACCTCGGGACTCGGTCATGAAGCCAGAGCTGAAGCGGTCTCATATGATGCAATCCGAGCGGCTTGACCGCGGCTGCAGATGCCATATGCCCCAGGAGCCTCTGAAACTGTTTCAGTGGAACCGCACTCTTGCCCTCGAGTTGTCTCAGGCAAGTCAGCAGTGACTGCGCGCGCTCGCTCGTAAGCTGCGCGGACATGGCGACCGAGTCGATGTCCGTACTTAGAAAAGAGATCCTCTGCATGGGGCAATGTTTGCTCTTCTCCCAGTTGACCCGAAGGCCCAGACGAGCTAGGTGCCGGAGCACTAGGTCCCTGTGTTTGCAAACCTGATCTCGAGAGTGAGCTAGGATCAGCCAGTCGTCGATATAACTCAGGACGCGAACCCCGTGTTCCCGAAGGGGAACAAGGGCAGCCTCGACGACCTTCGTGAAGATGCGAGGAGACAGGGCCAGCCCGAAAGGGAGGACCGCGTACTGGTATGCCTGCCCCTCAAAAGCAAACCGAGGGGGCCAGGGGAGGACCAGGCTGGTCGTCCCGCGGGGGCCTGCTCTGCCAGGGGTCTGGCGACAGGGGCGAAGCGGTCCGTGCACGGCACGCCATGTCAACCATCTCTAGGACAGAGGGGGACGAGGAGAGCACGGCTAGTGGGCGGCGCTCTGTGTCATCCGAGAACTCTGTGTGCTCAGAGACGGGAGAGTCAGTTCTTTGGAGAATAAGGATTCTTCCCTGGCCCTCCACCGGGGAAAGGAGTGGTCCTGCTACCAACTCCTGGAAAGAACTGAGTCCCATCTCTGAGGAGCCCCTCTCAAGAGCGCCCCCTAACCCGGCGTGTAGCGGGGGGCGGGGCTGGAGAGGGCTGTGGCGTCCGACCGCGGCCTCCAGAGCCGGACGGGTGAACGGGCGGGAGCCGCAGGGGGGGGCCCTCGGCGGTGGGCAGACCGAGGGACCTGAGCGGACGGCGGGGCCGTCGGGACAGAGTCAACCTCAGCCTGCTCCATCCCCGAGGAGCCCGTCTCAGGAGCGCCGCTTTACCCGGCGTGTAGCGGGGGGCGGGGTGGGAGCCGCGGGAGGGCGCCTTCGGCGGTGGGCAGACCGAGGGATCTGAGTGGACGGCAGGGCCGTCGGGACAGAACCAACGTCAGTCTGCTCATGGCCGGCTGAGAGCTGTTGGGCAAGCCCTCAACCGCACCGCCGAAGAGGCCGACCTGGGATATGGGAATGTCGGACAGACGGGTCCGCGTGACATCCAGCACATCAGACAGGTTCAGCCACAGAATGGTGAGCATCACCTGACCCAGGGAGCGTACGGCCAGTTTCGTCGCTCGGAGAACAAGGTTAGTGGCGGCGCGCAGCTCAGTGAAGAGCCCTGGGTCAGTCCCGCCCTCGTGCAGGTCCATGAGCATCTGGGTCAGGTAGACTAGCAGAATGACCATGGCATGCAGTGAGGCGGCTGCCAGTCCCGTGGCGCTAAAGGATCTCGCCACAAGCGTAGACGAAAAACTACAGGCCACGGACGGGTGCTTAGGATTGCGCCGAGAAGAAGCACTCTGAGGACACATAGCATCGCAACAGAGCGTTCAGCCGGGGGAACCCCAGTGTACCCATGGGCAGCGGCCCCATCGAGGGTAGGAAAGGCGGATGAGATCAGCGAGCGGTCCCTGATCTCATCATGCACGTCCGGGAAGAATGGTATTGGGGTTTGCCGTGGACGAGGGTCGGCGGCCTTACCCAAAAACCAATCGTCCCGGGAGAGCATGGCCGTCATCTCCGGATCAGACTCGATGAGTCGTCACTTCCAGGAAAATCAAACCCACCTAGTGAAGCTGCTACAAACATAGTATCATCCTCTGTAGCTTCAAATGAAACACACGGGCCACCAGAGGGTAGACCCGTGGAAATTACCTGTTCACTAGCGGGCACTTCCTCCTTTTATACCCACGAGGTGGGGCGGAGTTACGTCATGCAAATTCCGCAAGCCCATGGCATTTCTTTGCCATTGGCTCGTTTTGTAATACTCGAAGTTGATAGGCTTTCTAAGCGAAACCCCATTCGTCGTCATCCGACGCAACTCGGAGTGACAACGAAAGGGAACACTTTTTACAGTTTACGCGCACTTCCTCAGAAATCAATGGGAATAATTAAATAAATAATAATAATTAATAAAAATAAATAAATAAATAAATAAGTTACATCAAGATCTATTTTTATATTGAGAATACTCTTCCCCAGAAATCATAATAATAAAAATAAAAATAATAAAATGAACTAATACAGAATAAAAATAACAATTAATAAAGAATAAATAAGGATAATTACTAAAGAATCAAATAAAGAAATATTAATAATTAAATTAAAAAATCAAGAAACAAATTAAATAAAAATACAAATGAAATTAATTAAATAAATAATTAAAAAAAATAATTAAAAAAATTCAATACTGACTGCAGCTGACATCTGCAGGTTCATTCAGAGTGCAGGATAGAGGAGCATGTTTCCTTTCTCCCTGGCCATTGTGACTATAACAAAAGGAATGTAACTGAACACTTCATGCATGTTGAGTTGGACTGACATGCAGGGTGTGTGTGTGGGGTGTGGGGTGTGGGGTGTGGGGGGGTGTATGTGGGATACCTCCAGGAGAACCTGAGGTAAACGGCCAATAGCGAAGTGCCGTACGCAGCTGTTTAGGTGAGGCACGACACAGTGGAGTGATTATCCGTCTGCTGCTGGTGGTACATGATTATCTTTTTTTTCCTTTTTTGTCATTCTACTCCAGTGAGTGCAGGATTAATGGGGTTGATTGCTTTCTCTAGCCCCCTCTACTTCTCTTCTCTGCTGGTACTTTCTAGCAACCCTGTGGCACAGATTCTACCTCTAAGCCCCCCCACTCACTCGAATGCAACAGGGGCGGCAACCTCCTTCTATCATGTGGAAACTAATGCCTCCAAATCTGAACAGATAAAATCTAGACGCCGCTAAACTGGAGTTTCAGAGCCGTGTGCGTGATTGTAAATGTTTCAGTTCCAGCAGAGCTTGGTTTAAACATCTCCATGATGTTCCTGCCAGAGACCAATGCTGCCCTTTTTTGTTACCCATGCCCTCGGTCTGATCTTGTCCCGAAGAGTGAACACACTAAGCTAAATGTGTTTACAACAGGAGTCCATTTAGCGATGTGCATCTATGGCTATTGCTGATGCACCAGGGGGTGAAGCTCTTCAGACCGGCTGTACTGGGTCATTTCATTTGTGTCCCAACATCTTTCCTCCAGCCTAAACTTACACAACTGTGATAGAGTGAGAGCTCCGGAGTATTAAAGGACTCTTAAGTGCTTGTACACTCTAGTGGCGATCAGGAAGAGAATGTGCCCTTCACAATCTCACAAGCAACACCACAAACATCTTTGTGGCATTCTGACCTCATTTTGGCATGCTGTTTAAAGGAATAGTTTGCCCAAAAATGTTAATTCTATTAATGTTAAAGACTTATAAGTCACACTTACTCCACATATGGTGCTTTTTGATTTGGGACTTCCATTTGATTTGATTGTATTTCGAAAAATATAAATGTGAAACCACTACTTTTAAAGTAAATATTCATGCCAATTTATCTGCCTGATACAATGTATTATATATTTTAGCATTTGTTACAGCATGCATAGCAATTCAAACTATTCAAAAAATCATATGGCACTGTCTGTCACTAAAAATCTCACCATATTGTGTTCAAGTTACTTGTATTCTTCAACCTCGTGATAGCAAAGGCTTACTGAATCCTTACTGAATGAGGTTAAAACAACCAGACAACCAGATGTTTAGGCTAAGTGGTGCATGGATAAATGCGGCTATAGCATTGTAGAAAAAGTCTCTTATGCTCACCAAAGACTGCATTTGACCAAAAATACAGTAAAAATCGTACGTGAAATATTATTGCCTTATGAAATATCTGTTTTTCTATTTTAATATATATTAAAAATGTAATTAATTCCTGTAATTCCAAAGCTGAATTTTCAGCATCATTGCTTCCCTCTTTAGTTTCACATGATCCTTCAGAAATGATTCTAATATGCTGATTTGCTGCTCAAGAAACATTTCTTATTATTATCGATGTTGAAAACAGTTATATGCTGCTTGATATTTTTTTCTGGAAACCATGACATTTTTTGCTGTACAAAAGAACAGCATTTTTATGTTAACTAGAAGTCTTTTGTAAAATTATAAATATCTTTGTCACTTTAACCACATTAATGCACCCTTGTTGAATAATAAAAAAAAAAATTATTTAAAAAGAAAAAAAATCGTATTGACCCCAAACTTTTGAACAGCAGTGTATTGGTCCCTTTAATCCATATACCGTATTCCCATATTATTTAGGGATCTCATTGTGATAGTGTTTGATATGAGTCTGAGTTTACATGCAGACAGCGTGGACACTCATCCTATAAATAATAAAATCATAACTTGTTTAAACAGATCAATGCACAAATGAAGGTCTCACGGTTGTTTATAATATATTATTGAAATCAGAATTCCATTTGGTACCTAATAATTGTTATGAAGCATGACCTGAGAAAAGTAATTTAGCTCAAATTAAACGATTTTCTAGCCACATACAGCTAATAACAATAGCATCCTGACACATAGGCGGCAAAGCACACAGTAATAATCCAGTGGGCTCTCGATTGCTCTGCATGTTTAAACACCCCCACCCCTTTACTCAGCCAAAGGCTGGACAATTATCCATAAACATAGAACTGAAATGCAAGAAATAAGATGTTTAACAAGTATGACATTAAAAAGCAATCTATCAAACAGCCTTTGCAAAGCTGTTCAGTGATATTTCAGTGAATTAGATGAAGCATTGAAAATAATGCCACATGCCACCACAGTGGCAGCCTTAACAAGCCTCATTAACATAAAATACCTCTGGAGCTCTACAGCTCCACCGAACGATAGATGGCTTTATTATTTGGGCTGTATGAAAAAGGAGAGCGTGTAGAAAACGACTGGTGAATATAGCACACGGCTGCTAAGCAACAAATAGGGGCGGGGTACTTTTGGTGCCTGTTATCCATCAAAGTAAGCCTGCCGAATCCCGGCTTCACCTGACTGCTGTACCTCGCAGCGATCTGATTTCAAGCTATTTTCCCCTTATAGAAGCTTAAAAGGATAGTCCACCCAACAAAGACATTTCATTTATTCACCCTTATGCCGTCTCAGATGACTTTCTTTCTTCTGATGAACACATACCAAATTTTTTGTAGAAAAATAATCCATCTCGTTGAACCTTTATAATGCTAGTTTAAAGGTCCTCCAAAGATGATGTTTCAAAAACCATGCAAAATGAACACGATGGTAATCAATACGACCCTAGTTGATGGATCAATGTCTTCTGAAGCAAAACGATAGGTGTGTGAAAAATACTAATATTTTATTTTGTTAACTGTAAACAATCACTTCAGGACAACTGTCATACGTCAGTGTATTGTAAAACTTGCACAAGAAGTGAAGGACCTTCACGTGCAAGTTACATCACACTTCACAACATACTGACTTACACGTTTATGTCAAGCGTGAACTCATAAACCTGCGTTTGACCAATGGCTGGAAGCGATGGTTTATAGTTATAAAAAAAAATCTACCACAGAGAAACACCCACAGAGAAACTGTCTTAAAGTAATTTTTGTGAATTGTGTCCTCCAAACTAAATTTTCATAATCATATTTTTTTCTTTATGGTGGATATAAAGCCTTCACAATCAACTGGGATCCGAATCAGTCGACACATCGACTATGTTAAACGTGAGCAACTGAAAGGGAACGTCTCGGTTACGTATGTAACCCTCGTCCCCTGAAGGAAGTGCATCCACTTCCGTATTTATACTCGCGCCGCGGGGGCTGAGTATGTGATGAAAATCACACACGGCAATTCCATTGGCTCGTTTCAATAGTACTCGAAGATGAGTGGCTCCCTGGCGTGATCCCAATCAGTCAACACGTCGACTACGTCTCCGTTCCCTCCTTCTGGGAACGAGGGTTACATACGTCACCTTTTCAACAAAGAAATGGATCGACTTATGTCCGCTTGTTGAACACATTTTTTTATTTGGACATTTCTACCATATGATGGCTGAAGCAGCATCGAGTGCCCAGCGCGTGAAACTGTTTTCACGGTAACTAGCATTATCAACATTGTGAACAAAATTCTACAAAACTTCAGTGACGACTTCAAGTTAAAAAATCAATAAAAGTTATCCAAACGATAAAAGCTCCTTGTTGTTTCTCTGTTTGATCGACCTGAGCAACCATAAACGACGCAAAACATAGGCATTTCGAGTTTGTAATAGTGCTTCCTATGTAGAAAATCGCTTCCTGCTCTCCATCTGCATTTCGCGCCACAGCAGTGACGTCATGTGCAAACAAGCTATTACACAAAACTACACTTTAATACATTCAGACAATAAAGAGTCCACTATATAATCAAGTTGGTTAAACTGTTCACAAGACTAGGAATTTTTCATAACTGTCAAAGTTGTCAAGTGTTATACATTTATAAAATGTATTACTTAAAATAATGGTTTGATCCTTTTGTATGTTATCTTTTTACATTTTAAATAATTTCAACCATAATGGTAGATTCGATTGCAACAATTTACACCACACAGCACAAAAATGTCAACGTGCTTTATATAAAATGTTTAACTTTTTTTTCTGAGCAAGTGTATATCGGTGAAAAAGCTATATACAGAAACTGAATCTCAAAAAAATAATTCTACCTTTAAAAGTATCTACTTAGTGTGACAACCAGGCCTCCCTTCCTGTTTAATAGTGTGCTGTTTAATTGATGTGGTCTGTTCTGTAGCTACACTAACCCTTGAGGTTGTTTTCATTGCTTGTGTGTCTGTTTGCTCTGAGAAGAGAGGTGAGGGGTTTTAAATGACTAGCACCTCTTCAATATATCATACCTGAAAATATTTGTGCTCGGGTCTTGTTCGAGCGACTGCCATAGCAACTGTTCACAAAGGTGCTCTACGGGACTGTGAGTGATGCAGCCGAGCACATCACAGTGAGCCGTGCGCCTTTGAAGAGCTGGAGAGGCAAAGTCAGGACACTGCCAGCACTTCAGAGATTCACAAACACACACCTCTATTATTTACAAGGAGCCACGAGGTTATTTACTGCCTGGTAATTCTCAGTAATGAGGCATTTACTCTAGTAACATGATTTCCCAACATAGGAGAGATGTGTGAATCTCAATAGCTTACAACATGTATGAAATTCAGCACAAATGAATCTGGTGCTTTAACTGAAAATCTTGCTCTCCACTATAGCACAAATCTAGCATGTCATGTCTTATTTTTCTGGACAAGTGCAAGATTTTTAGTGACTAATGTAGGGCTGTAGTACTCGAGTCCGGTCTTGGACTCGAGACCGTTTTTCTATGGTCTCGGACTTGTCTCGGACTCGCTGGTATTCGGACTCAGACTTGTCTCGGTCTCGGCCGCTAGTCTTGCCAAATATGGCTTTTGGTCTCAACCGAGTCCAGGTGTCTTCATTATGTTCCCAGTAAGCACACATGTAAGCCGTTTATTAGCGCACCGTTTATTTTCTTTGGTGTGAGCCGCGATTGCGCCAGAACCAGCCAGTTGTCGAGATAATTCAGCACGCGCACTCCCTGGAGTCTCAGCGGAGAAAACGCAACGTCAATGCTCTTCGTAAATGTACGGGGTGGTAAGGACAGACCAAACAGCAGAACTGTGCATTGATAAGCCTGCCCCTCGAAGGCGAATCTCAAGAATGGCCTGTGATGGGGGGGCTATCTGGATGTGAAAGTGTGCGTCTTTCAGATCCACAGTGAAACATTGCTATTATGAGGTATCACCATATGTCATCATTCTGTTCCCTTTCGAGGGAACTCAACACTGCGTCGAGAATCAACACTTTGGGGACGCTCCCTTAGCGTGCGCCTCTGAAGTAAGAATGAAACTAATCCAATCCTGATTGGTGTTGCGTCATGACGTAACATGTGACGGCACATAAAAGTGACGCCGGCACACACACACATCAGCTTTTCGCTCTTCAGCAAGTGCTCTCTGTGAAACTGTCTGTCTTATTTGATGTTGTTTGTCTGTGCTAAGCTCTATATTATGGCGAGTGAACAATACACTAAGTGTGTACACCCCTGCCCAAGATATATGCCAAAAGCGGGTGGGGACACGCATCAGCTGTGTGTGTGTGTATTGTTTAGGGGCGCAGCACGCACTGTCAGCTCTCGAGAGAGCTGCCTGTGCACACTGTGAAGCACTTACTTTTAGAGTGCTGCGCTTCCGCTTGGCTATATTATTTCCTGATGATGGCCAGGCTCGCGATCCCCGCGATTCGGGTCCCGCGTCCGTTGAGGAATAAAAACGGCACGACGGCTTAGATCGTGGAGATCGCAGAATGATCTCGCGGATGAGAACGAGACTGCTGAGGCACCTTTTCTCTCATCATCCGCAGATTCTATGACACTCGTTCACGACGCAGAAGCCCGCGATGCGGCTTCTTCTGCCCGTGATGAGTGTCCAGTGCTCGAGCTATCTGTTTATGAGGAAGTAGATGTGCTCAGCATCATCAGCAGCAACATGAGTCACACTCGCCAGCTTATGTTTCTGCTTATGTAGAGCTCGTGGAGGTTGTGATGCGTGCTGTGGCCAGATTAAATAAATGAATAATATATATATATATATATATATATATATATATATATATATATATATATATATATATATATATATATATATATCAGCTGGCCACAAAATAAGCAGGATGATCCCCGTCAATATGAACTAGACGAGAGATTCCTGCAGCACCGTTCACAACCTCAGAGCCGGGGCTTACTGTTTTTCCCAGATCTTTATAAAAATATATATATATATATGTGTAGATCCTGGGAAAAACCCCACTCTTTACGTATCTCACCACATTCATTATATGTTCATTATATATTTATGGTGCAGGAAATCGATGTTGCTCTTCCGCCGTTAAAAACGTTTCGGGACACATCGGTTTCCAGCGAACGCAGGCTGCACTGTCCGCCCCACATTTTTGCGGCCAGGCAGCATTCGTGTTCGCCAATCGAGAATCATTTTTGGTCCAGCCCTGCCGGAAACCCACTTCAGGGGGTCGAGAACGAATCCCGATTAATCCCCAACCAATGGGGTTACCCCAATCCCCGATTAATTAACCAATCATACCATTGATCATTTCTACCAAACTTGGATGTCTTTTTTCCAGTAATAAACAAACATTGTTAAGTTGTTTTGATTGATACTGTGAAGCAGCTTTGATACAATCTGTATTGTGAAAAGCGCTATACAAATATATTTGACTTGACTTGACTTGACTTAATACCTCGAGAGCCTGGTTCCTTTGGTAAAATATTTAGAAAAGAAAAGGTCAGGCTGGTGCGTGCCTGCACTCTATGACGATTTTGCAGGCGTACCAGGCCGATCTTCTTAAAGATCTAAGTAAGGCAAATATTTCCTGTTGGCCGCTCCGCTATCTCCTTCTGGCCTGTTTTCCAACGCTGTCACTACAGTCGTTGACAGGTTTCAGGAAGCGAAAAAAAAAAAAAAAAAAAGAAAAAAAAGAGAGCGTTGCCTCTAGAGCCCCTCCTGCGGGAGTTTGGCAACAGAGGAAGCACTCTCAACTGAAGTCCTCCAGCCAGAAGGGTGACCTAAGGGCCGTCCTTCAGGCGAAGAGGTCCTAATGGTAGTGTAGGACCTCTGAGGGCTGCCCCCCCCCCCTGCTGTGGAACAATCGAGGTTGTTCTAGCAGCAGCTGCCCTCGGGGAAGAAGATGTTGTCCCGCCGTCTTTGACGCTTCGGGCCACATCGATTTCCAGCGAACGCACACCGTGGCGTTCGCCCCAAAAGCTTGCAACAGGGCACCGACTATGATCACAAAATCTGTATCGACTTTTTTCCTGCCGGTCCTCCGCTTCAGGAAGTCGAGAATAGTGCTCGAAAAACACCCGAGGCCAGTCTCGAGGGGCTGGTTCCCTTAGTAGATTTTGTAGAAGAAGGGCAACGCCTTCCGTATATATCTATATGGGTCCTGTATATTATAAAATATTATAAAATATGGGTACAAATTGCAGTTCGGTCACAGACCTCCCTAGTTTGCTGGGGTGGTACCGACTGCAGTGGTTCCAAAACAGGCTCGGGCTATGGAACAAGAGGTACAGACTCTACTGGAATTAAGGGGCCATAGAATGTGTTCCCCTACCAGACAGGGAGTCGGGGTTTTACAGCCGGTAATTTATAGTTCCAAAGAAGGATGGCGGACTGAGGCCAATTTTAGATCTAGGGCTTTTGAATCGTTCTTTGAGGAGATTCAGGTTCAAAATGCTTACTATTCCACATTATCGTGAACCAAATCAGATCCGAGGACTGGTTTGTCACGATGGATCTAAAGGACGCTTATTTCATGTCTCCATCCTTCCATGTCACAGGAGGTTCCTGAGGTTGCTTTCAGGGGCGAAGCATACCAATATCGGGTTCTTCCGTTCGGCCTAGCACTCTCTCCCCGCACGTTCACAAAGTGTAGGGATGCGGCTCTGGCTCCACTGAGGCTTCAGGGCATCCGTATGCTGAATTACATCGACAACTGGCTCATATTGGCCCAGTCTCGAGAAATGGCAGTTCGGCATCGAGATGTCGTCCTTGGCCACATTCAGAACCGGGGGTTGAGGATCAACACTAAGAAGAATGTGTTGGACCCAGCTCAGAAGACTACTCTTCTGGGCGTGATATAGAATTCGGTTACGATGCGGGCACGTATGTCTCCCGCTCGTATCGAATCCATCCTGTCCAGGATAAAGCTAGGCCAGGCCATCACTGTAAAGCAATTTCAAAGACAGCTGGGCCTCATAACAGCGGCATCCAACATAATTCCTTTGGGGCCTGCTTCATATGAGGCCCCTTCAATGGTGGCTCAAAGCCAAGGGTTCCGTATAATAAAGGTTACGCACAGATGCCTTCGTTCCCTATTAATATGGAAGAACCTTGGTTCTTGTCCAAAGGGCTAGTGTTAGGGGCGTCATGTCGCCGGGAAACCGTTTCGACAGACGCTTCCCTCGCTAGCTGGGGCGCGGTCTCGGACGGCCGCTTTGCCAGGGGTCTGTGGCAGGACCATCATCATTCTTGGCATATAAATTGCCTAGAGATGTTGGCTGTGTTCAGGGCTCTGAGGAGCTTCCTCACAGACATCAAAGGTTACCACGTCTCAGTGGTAGCTTATCTAAACCGACAAAGGACACTCAGATCGCGCCCTCTATCCAGATTGGCGCATCAGATCATTTTATGGTCCCAAGGGAAATATTATCTTTAAGAGCAATATATGTCCTGGGGGTTCTGAATCAAGGAGCAGACATCCTGTCGAGGCAGGGGCTGAGGCCCGGGGAATGGAGACTCCATCCAGAGGTGGTGGAGTTGATATGGCAGAGGTTTGGACCAGTGGAAGTGGATCTGTTTGCGTCTCGAGAAGGCAATATCCACTTTGGTTCTTCCTCACTCGTCCAGCCCCGCTGGGGTTGGATGCCATGGTACAGGCCTGGCCGAGGCTTCGCCTGTACGCTTATTCCCCGATCGCTCTGCTCCCAGGAGTCCTGGAGAGGGTCCGTCAGGAGGGCATCAGTCTTCTTCTGATAGCCCTGTTTTGGCCAGCCCGAGTATGGTTTTCAGACTTAATTTCACTCCTGATAGCTCCGCCATGGCAGATTCCTCTGAGGAGGGATCTGTTGTCGCAGGTGGAGGGCACTATATTCCATCCTCATCCAGAGCTGTGGAAATTGTGGGTCTGGCTTCTGAGGGGGCTCAGTACCTAGATGCCGGTCTATCATCTGGGGTGGTCGAAACCATACTTATCTCTAGGGCTCCGTCTACTTGGAGATTATATGGCCTCAAGTGGAATGTTTTTCTACTTGGTGTAGAGAACTTGAGTTAGGCTCAGTTAACTGCCCAATGGCTTCAGTTCTGGAGTTTCTTCAAGATCGTTTTTCTACAAATCTCTCCCCATCCACACGTAGGGTGTACGTGGCTGCCATTGCGGCGTTCCATGCACCACTAAATGTTGGGCCTTTAGGGAGGCACCATCTGGTCATACTATTTCTCCATGGTATTGGAGGATGAGACCGACAGTCAGGTCCAGGGTTCCTTCCTGGGTCCTGGCGGTGGTTCTCGAAGGGCTATCCCTGGCTCCCTTCGAATACCTCCAGTTGGCTTTGCCTAGGACCTCACGTTCAAGATAGCCTTTCTCTTAGCTATTTCTTTAAAGAGACTGGGAGATCTCCAAGCGCTGGCATTATCGCCAGCTTGCTTGGGGTGTCCCCCTGGTGGAGTTAAGGCCATCCTGCATCCGAGACCCAGCTATGTGCCTTAAGTGCAATTTTTCATGGCTAGCTCCATGGTCCTGCAAGTATTTCATCCTCCACATCATGTGTCGGCAAAAAAGGAGAGGTTCCTTGCTCTGCCAGTCAGAGTTCCGAGTATTTACCTTGAGAGGTCCTCTTCTTGGAGGAGGTCGGACCTACTGTAGTGTGTTTTGGATCACCTATTAGGGGCTCCCGGCTATACAAACCATAAGTAGGCCTGCAAGGTGCGCAATTTGCCTTCACCTTTGGCCGCAAGGGCTCATTCTACTAGAGGCATGGCGTCCTCTAGGGCCCTCCTCTCGGGAGTGCCCCCTCCAGGAGATCTGTGAGGCAGCCGGTTGGGCTACCCCACACACTTTTATCAGGTTTTTAGTCTGCACCTCCATAGTACGCATGGCGCACATGTGCTCTCGTCCAAGCTAGGGCCTGAGATCAGTTTCACTCTAGGGCAGGCCTGTTTTTCGGTGCGTGGCCTAGTGGGCATTCGTTCCCCAAAGTGTTGATTCTCGACGCAGTGTTGAGTTCCCTCGAAAGGGAACGTCTCGGGTTATGACTATAACCCTTGTTCCCTGAGAAGGGAACGAGACACTGCGTCGTCCTGCCACGCCCCTCGAGGCCTGAGAGCGTCTTGCTTCATCGCTAGGCTAATGTGTGTGTGTGCCGGCGTCACTTTTATGTGCCGTCACATGTTACGTCATGACGCAACACCAATCAGGATTGGATTAGTTTCATTCTTACTTCAGAGGCGCACGCTAAGGGAGCGTCCCCAAAGTGTCGATTCTCGACGCAGTGTCTCGTTCTCTTCTCAGGGAACAAGGGTTATAGTCATAACCCGAGACGTTTTCTTTAGATTAGAAGATTATATGATATCAAGGGGAATGTCTATACTTAAAAATCCTGGTTGTTGTGACACTGTTTTTGCTTTTATATCAACAAATAATAACCCAAAATGATTGTCTTGATAATGTCATGCATAAGAATTTTTTTTTCCTGTCCTGGAATCGGTCTTGACTCGGACTCGAACCTTTTTGGACTCGGTCTTGTCTTGGACTCGAACCTCTTTGGACTTGGTCTTGACTTGGACTCGACTAGTCCTGGTCTTGGACTCGACAAAAGTGGTCTTGACTACAGCCCTAGACTAATGATAGTCATTGCAAACAAACCATACGGACTGTTTTTTTTGTTTTTTTTTGGGGGGGGGGGGTTTTATGGTGCTTTTTTGACTTGTAGCGTTGCATTGAAAAAAGTAGCACAAAGGGTTTTGTCAAAATCATTAAAGGGGACATATCATGAAAATCTAACTTTTTCCATGTTTAATTGCTATAATAGGGTCCCCTGTGCATCTACCAACCCTGGAAACGTGAAAAGTGACAACCCAGTAACTTTGTTTGCTTCTCTGCAAGCATTTCAAAAATTAAGCCGATCTGATTTTGCTCCCCTTCTGACGTAGGAAGGGGATCTTGTTATATTACTGCCCCTTAATCTGCACGTTTACAACCACGACGCTGCCATTTGGTTTACGCGACAACAGTCTAACCAGTTCTAACTCAATGGCAAAAGTTCGAGCAAAGCATGCAAACTGTTCTGTCGTTGGCTGCACAGAATACTGCTTGACCAAAAAAATGTCAGAGATGTCTTATAAAGACCTGGGAAATGTGTCAACTTGTGTAAAAGTTCAACATGACAGTACATGCAAGTCGATGAGATCAATCAATGTAACTCCACAACAACTACATCCATGTATCCAGTAACCATTCAGAAACGTCCAGGTGCAGCCTAAAAGTTGTAACCTCTTCCTGAGTCTCTCCATAAGGCTTCACTCCGCTACTGGTTATTTCTGAGATTTTGGATGAGTGAAAATCGTGTGTTTTGTTATTGTATCCGAAGCTCATAAGGATCGGCCGTCTTCTGAACAGGGACAGGGACAGGGACAGCAGCTTATTTGTACTTAAAGGGACACACAAAAACGGCGCGATTTTGGTCACACCCAAAAGGGGGCAACTTTGACAAGCTATGATAAATGATCCGTGGAGTGTTTTGAGCATAAATTTCACAAACACATTCTCGGGACACCATAGATTTATAATACATCTTGTGAAAATGGGCATAATATGTCACCTTTAATTTCACCAACACCTTTTGTTTTTGATGGAAAGAAAAATATTCCTTTTAGAAGGCTTGCGACAGTGCAGAAAACCAAGCTAAAACATCTACATATTGCTTAAGTAAACATACAATGGCCAAAATATCATATTAAACTCCCTCACTGAATTCCAATGATTTTAGTAAACACCTACAGTAGCCAGACATAGGCTACACCTACACTATTAATACAAGAAATACAATGCAAAAGAATTGCTGTTGGCCCACACCTCGAGAGAGAAACAAAAATTGAAGAAATACCATCATCTGTAAATATTCATAGTTTTATGTTTGCTCAGAGCAAGTGGAAGGCAGTCATAAGCTGACCTAGTTGTTGAAGTTAAAATTCTGTAACTTGCTGATTTGTCTGAGGTACAATACACGAGGGTACCGCTTAGTGGGAAAAGAAAAACAAAGAAATGCTTATGAACAAGAAAGTCTTTTGGGATTGTGTAGATTCACACGCACACACTGGCACGTAGAATATAATCATACAGCAGTCATTTTTCATAACATGAAGAATACCCAAGTGGGAAATAGAAAATTGTATTCTCATAGTCGTTTCTAGACGCATTACATTACATAGCTATACTAGTAGGGATCACTTTAAAATAAAATGATTCTACATTCAGACTTGCATACTCTAAAATCAATTAGACTAGTATGAGGGTTGCCTCATACTACTCAAACTGTTCTACTAACCGGTTACAACTGGGCTATAATCAAGCCAGTTTCATATTCACCTATCGGATGCACTTTATGTATGTGTAAGTGGTTCAAAACTAAAACATATCAAAACCAGGCAGCCTACCCTATTCTCTTGAATGAAGCAATGTCAAAATGTCAGTGTCATATGCCAGTCTAACTGCATCAAATGGAAAGCATGGACTTTCTGATAAATAATGGATAGGACTGAAGAGAAGCTTTAGGCCTGATCCACACAAGTCCCTCATGTGTTGGAGGCTGGCCAAGGATACCTAGCTCACTCAGCGTCCCATTCAAAACACAGTCAAATCGGCCAAACAAAATCAACTTAGCAACATAACAAATCGGAGGTTTTTCTTGCATTCATTACTGGGAAAAAATCCACTACAAAACGATTTTACATGGTATTACTGTACATATTTAAAACATATTTTTGATACTCCTTATAAAAATATTGTACCTAACGTTACTAGTGTAGTACTTCGTGAAGACCATCTTCATCGCTGGCAAACGACAGGATACATACAAGATTTGGATGGATGGTAGGTATATTCCACTTTCCCAAATATTCCACAATTCACATAGAGTAATGCCTTTTTTGCTTTCTGTTAAAAAGTAGTCAACGATTCAATCCTTGTGTGAACTGTCAGAATGAATCAATTGAATCTATGCATATGACCGTGTCTTGTGTTAACCGGTTTGATTCAAAAGAGTGATTCAGTCGCGAATCGGGTATCGCTAGTTTTGATTCCCAATAAACGATAGAAATACGGGACGCATGATTGTTGAGGGGAAATGTTTCTCGTGTTGGTATACGCTAAAATCCCTCATCGTACCAGAGGTTTTCTTATTAAAGGAAGAGATTTCCTTCGGCGTCTGATTCTTTGGAAAACGCGTGGCCTAACTGTCTGTCACATGTGCCGTGAGCAAATCATACAATAATGACCCTGGCGTCAGAGAATCAGTTTTACGATGGTCAATCAGTCACATTTCGACATTTGCAGATTCCGTTTAAATGAATGGGTTGTGCTGTAAAATGAATTACACCTGTCATAAATGTAAGGTTATTATAATTATTATAATATCAATACTTTCTTAATAATGAATCAGTTAGTAATCTGTGTTAGCCTACTTAAGAAGCACTTTATGTTCCAGCAATTAAAAAGCAAAGTGGCATGTTAAATCAACATTTCACATTCAAGATGTACACACTCTTAACGGACGGTTTCTGTCTCATAAATAATTGCATATGCCGAATATGCAATTATTTATGCCCATTTATTCACAATGGAACACTAGCAATGTTGGGTGTAGGTAATGTTAAAAGACAGGAAAAGACTGTAAAAAAAACACTAAACATATTATGTATCCAGTTGTACAATTATGTGATTAAAAAAAAATCAATTTCTAATTCAAAGGTCTGTTAATTATGCATATTAAATTTGAATGAATTTGAAAATGTAATGTCTCCGAACATCTTTTCAGTCTTCCAAGATGACAACCTTCGACTGTATATATGTGCACTTCTGACAGCTCATATTACAGTAATTCTTTTAAGATTTACCTGTAGGTACTATAACCAAACATAATTAAGGGGGGAAGCCCCAAGGCATGAAGTTGATTGAAACGTCAGAGCTTTGTATAATTGGATAAGGGGATTGATTAATTTTCTCCTACAACATTAATTGTTACAAAATCCATATTTCAAAGCGGGCATTTTAATTGTACTACCTCCATTTCAAGTTATTTATTAATTACAGAGTTGACCTCACTGTTTAATCTAAACCCTCTGCAATATCAGTCCAGTGCAAACAAGCATCTCTCTTTAGACATGAGCTTCAACTGACAGTAAATGTATATCCGTCTGTGATCCCTGAAATACAATCAAGGGCTATTAAAACCAAACAAAACACAGTGTCACCTTGAGTTTCAGGCAGCTTTAAATCTGTGCATGATTTTGTATAATAACCAGGGTGTGAGTTTTTACATTTCAGTAACCACAAAAGTTAGATTTAGAAGTTAACACATTTCACATGGTGCCAAGCAAATATACTATAACAACAGATGGTATGTGAGTACTTCCTGATATCAGTTTTGGGTGGTATATTAAAAAAAAATACCACCCCATCTTACCCTGTAGTTACAATAGCCTATAGCTTGTAGTTATAGTTATATGCAGATAGGTTTACATTGGCAGGTATACCCAGCAGACACACATTTTCAATTAATGTGGCTTTGATACCAATATTTTTTTTTCTTTTTTAGGCATTTGTTCTTTCTTCCCTGCTGGCAAAAAGGAGAAGAAATTGAAATGTGTTTTTAATCTTCTCTTCTAATAGTATAAAATAGCACAATTTCAGAATCATACTGAAATGTATGAAAGTCTCATATGTTGAGGACTGGAATAACCTGTACATCTTGACATCCATATATCAAATGTGTTTACACATATTCAGAAAAATCTTGTTGCTCCACCACAAAAAGGAACAACGATACATAACTCCTAACAAGCTAAATTTGAGACAGATTCACGCAGGGGGATCCAAATATGTACCAGAGTTAAGTGTGTTAATTTATGGCTGTTTGCTAGAGAGGGGGCAGAGATTCCCCTGAGACTCCTGCTACAGCAGGTAGTGATATATTTGAATAATAATGCAGAACTACTTAAACTTGGTCCCGTGTGTGGTTAAACCTGGATGTGCGATTAGCATAGAGACTTGGCACAGGTTTGAGGAGAATCTAAAAAAGACTGAATGAGAGCTGTAGGACACATCAACCCTTGCAACATTTTTAGCAACCCAGGCCCAATGAAAAAAAAACATGCCTGTGGCGACATTTCTGCAAAAGTGATATTACATTGCTGCTTCTTGTTACGTTTCATGACACTTTGAGTGAGTGGCGCTTTAAAGCACATTCAGTTTTATCCAAAACTGATTAACATGAATCTGGCAACATTTTATTACCTGGGTTGTTATACGAGTCACAGAAGTTTGTAAATGAAATGTGGCGCTTAAAGTGCGTTCAGTTTTATCTGAAATAGATGAATGTGAATCTGACAATGGTCTTATTGAGTTGATTGTAATAAATGTAAATGTAAATGTAAATGATTGTTGTACGTATTGTGGCAGTTTCAAAATGAAATATGCGGTGAGTGGCGCTAAAAGGATAATGCTCTATCGTACACTAATCCCTACCCTAAACCTAACCAATAGTGTTAAAACAAAAACAAACATGAGATAAAAACACATTTTTTTGTAGCAACCATTCCTTTTTGTATGGCTTCTACACTTTTTGAGCACTGGCAACATGTGTTTCATGGGACTTGTAAGAGCAATGCTGTACCAGGTGAGCTACAGAGCAAGTTTACTATGTCAGAAAAGCCATACATATGGAGCTAGTTATATGATATCAGCATATAAATGTATTAGTTTACAAATCATGCACTATTGTAGAATTGTTTTGTGTTAATAACATAGTATTGTGCAAGGAACCTTGCAAAAATAAGCCCTGGTTAATCGAAAATATGCCCCTGTAATCATAATTTGTGTGAAAAGGAATAAAGGTTGTTGGTGTTCTACTACCTCTAATGTTCATTTCAGCTGGAAACTGCAGTAAATTCTATGTATAGGCTATATTTTTGGAGATTTGGAAAAATCTGCATTGATCCTGAACAGCAAGCTGTTAGACCAGCACATCACCACTCTTAAGCATAATAAGCTAATAATCATCAAAGCGCTCAGTGGACACTAAACAGCTTGCTGAATGCAAATTACGCATCTTTATTCTAATCTTAAGTTGTGGTGTTAATTATCTAGGTCTGACAGGGCCTGCACTTGTAAACAGTATGCTTGTGTGCCTCCATCGACCGCTCGCTAAGTGCCGCTGGTCATCTGGACAGGTTAGAAGGTGCTACTGTCTGTTATTCCATGAGATAGTGGTGCACAGTTGAGTACATCCCCCCTACACACACATACATGATCTCTCTGTGAGGCTACGTGTAACACATGGCCCTTTAGTAGTGTACTAAGAGCCTCTCCATCTCCCATTATGGCTCTGGCTGGCACATGCTATTCACCAACTAGCGCTTCTCTAAAAATACCCCACACTGACCAAGCAGGGCACTCGCTTGGGATACATTGACAAGTATAAACAAGTCAAGAAGCCTTTTTTAAATGCTGCCCCCCATGAGAGAGATAAGCAAGGCAACACTGTTTACTTAGCAAATTAGTTTGCAAGCTAATGGGCAGCTACCCCTCTAGCCACCCTAGTAAATGATATAAAGCCATAAGTGGCTCTCAGAGCTTTCGAAAGAGAGATAGTAGAGCCCTTCGAAATCCTCCACATGTCCGTCTGTTTATGTAGCCATGAAAAAGGTACATGATGACTGGTAAAGCTAATGGAAAGAGCTCAAAAGCATGATTTGAATAAGTAGTTTGAAAGCTTGTTTTCCAAAGTCTTAAATGGATGCAGAGCTACTCACAGCTATATTACTTTAGAATAGTGAATTGCAGTTCTGTTCGACAGGGAAATAACAATACTAAACACAACTGATAAAATGTATCAAACAATCATATATAGTTTGATAGCGAAATGAATGGGTATATCCATTTTTAAAAGTAAGAATAAAAGGTATCTTTTTGTTGTTAACTTCTAAAGCTGTACATCCAGTAAAACATTGTTTTTGGTGCAAATTCTTCTGTCATTTAGTAGAAGCAGCTACATTATGCATATGCCAGTATGGACAGCTTGTATGACATGGACATCCTCAAACCATGAACAAAACTACACAAGGTACATTAAAATATGACCCTGACTACATTATATTAATGGTTTATGTCCACCACAATGCACATTTTGTGTGAATTGTGAATTCACCAAAATAACAGCTGGGTTTCCATTGACATATTCGTATGCACCTTTTGAGACATTACATACAAATTAATGAATGGAAACACCAAGATTTGAGTCAAATTTCCAAAATGTGAAACAAAATTGTGAAATATTATTATTATTTATTGATTTAAAAAAACTATGGAATCTTGTTTCTGCCACGGAATAAAACAATTTAAAAGATAATTGTGACTTTCTATCTCACGAATCACTTTTTTTCCTCACAATTCTGACTTTTTGTCTTGCAATTCTGAAATTTTTCTCACAATTGAGAGTTTATATTTTGCAATTCTGACTTCTTTTCTCAGAATTGTGATATATAAACTCCCAATTGTGAGTCCAATTCTGAGGGGAAAAAGACTGACTTGATGTCAGAATTGAAAGTTTATATCTCACAATTCTGACTTTATAACTCGCAGTTGCATGTTTATATCAAGCAATTTTGAGGAAAAAAAGTCACAATTACCTTTTTTATTTTTTATTCAGTGGCGAAAACAAGCTTATATAAGATACAGTTCTTATTATTATCAATGTTGAAAACAGTTGTGCTGCTTATTATTTCGTGATATATTTTTTCAAGATTCTTTGTTGAATAGAAAATAAAAAAAAAATTTTTGGTAACAATGTAAAAGTCTTTACTGTCACGTTTGACCAATTTACTGCATCCTTGCTGAATAAAAGTGTTAATTTATCATGTGTTTTGCCTTTTTATTGAGATACAACAGTAAAGAGAATTGATAAGAAGCAAAGTGGAAGAGAGAGGGGGACATGAGCCAGGCCTGGAACTCGGGTCGCCTGCAGCACAACTGCACAATATGTCAAAGCACTGCCCATGAGGTTATTGGCTCCAACATAAAAGTATTAATTTCTTACAGACCTAAAGTCTGACCCCAAACCTTTGAATGATAGAGTATGATTTTTGTTGGTTCGCCACAGTAAAATCTGTGAGCTGAAGCAGAAAAGCAGTTGAGAATCACTGTTTTTGATTCATCACAAAAAACATGTACAAACACCCCTTACAATTTTAGCATAAAAACCCAAGCAACATTTAAAGATCACAACAGTCTTGGCAGCATGTAACCTACTGTTTCGCAAGGACCATTTGCAGCTGACATCTATAGGAGGGAGATAATTTCCTCCTTTACCTCTGTGGCGGCCACAGCTCAGGCCCATTGACATTCAGCGTGCAGGAGGGAAGAGTGCAGAGACGGACATAAGAGACAAGGGAGAAAAGAGAAATAGGAGCACTCTTAGGCAAGAACCTTACGCCTCTGCGTGGAGATGTAATCTGCAGAAGCATATGGGGCAAATTCTCCCCACGACCGCCTGAGCCAGTCCACTGCACTTCAGGTTTATTATAGGGACCACAATGGAGAGAATGAGGGGTGGGTGTGGGGGAGGGGGGGCTGTCATAGCCAATCACAGGAAATGACAGTACTGCCTCGAAACATACAGGCAGCACTTTTGTTTTATTATGCACGGCTCGCTTTGATTTGTGCAGGGTGAGTACTATATCCCAGCACTGGCATTACACCAAGGAATCGCATGGGTCGCAGCACTCCGCACGGCATAGTGCATTAGTAATTGTCCCATAGATTAATTCATGAGCCTGAGGATAAATCGCCAAGTAGTAGACTAAGAGATGAACTTTGGTGCCATTCGTCAGATGTTTGACATGTATTACTGAGCAAAATGAAGAGCAGATGCAGAGCATGAAAGCGTACGTGAAGATCAGAGAGGAAGAACAGAGGGACTCAAATTTACAGGATTATGAGCACTTCTGCAGGGCAATCAATAAAAATTCATTCTGATAAAACATTTAGAAGAGCAAAAATGACTAAATATCTGTCATTGGACCGGGTACTTGATTCATCCAGGCTGCATTTTTAAAACGACATGCTGATGGGTTGTGCCCCCGAAGAATAAGCAGAGTACGCCTTTGATGAAAAATTCAATTATAAATAAGATGTGATAAGAAGAAGAAATTTGATTTAGTTTTTGATCCAATTAGATCTCTCGTCTTGCTCTCTAAGAGCACAGTTAAGCATTCTGTAAAACTTCAAATGTAAAAGTTTGAAAGTTTGTCACCCACGCATGACCGTGTTCGATACAGAACCGCACATCTTAACAAATGCCTAGCATACTAGCATCACTAAGCATTGCAGCTTTCCTAATATCCCCGTCTTCTCTCTGACTGAGTTATTTAGGGGATTAGCAGACCATTATTTTTATTTATTTATTCATTTATTTATTCATTTATTCATAGTGCACTTTGTCAAAGCTTAGCAGAGGCATTTTTCTGGCTGCGATTAGACATGCCTTTAAAATATGCAAAATATAAAAGTGGGTCTATGTTAGACAAGAAGTTAAGCCTTCTCAAATTTTACTCATTTAGTGTTCAACTGGCGACATGAAATAAAATTAAAAAAATTATATTAAATAAATTATATATATATTTATATATATATAAATTATATATATATATATATATATATATATATAAAATATATATATATAATGTGTGTGTGTGTGTGTGTGTGTGTGTGTGTGTGTGTGTGTGTGTGTGTGTGTGTGTGTGTGTGTGTGTGTGTGTGTATACTGTGTGTATCTATCTATATATATATATATATATATATATATATATATATATATATATATATATATATTCCATTCACAAGTTTGGGGTCGATAAGTTATATGCAGTAAAAACAGTAATATTTTGAAATATTATTACAAATTAAAAATATATATTTTACATTTTAATGCATTTTATTCCTGTGATCGCTAAGTTAAATTTTCTGCATCATTACTCCAGTCTTCAGTGTCACATGATCCTTCAGAAATCATTCCAATATGCTTATTTGGGGCACAACAAAACATTTCTTATAATTATCTATGTTGAAAACAGTTGTGCGGCTTTGATATTTTGTAGAATCCATGATACATTTTGTTGTTCGGATTTTTCATGAACATAAAGTTAAAAAAACAGCATTTATTTGAAATAGAAATTGGTAACAATAAAGGTCTTTACTGTCACTTTTGATTATCCTTGCAGAATAGAAGTATTCATTTCTTTCAAAAACTCTTACTGACCCCAAACTTTTGAACGGTAGCCTATATACATGAAATCTAAATTATATATGCTACCTTCTTACTGTGAACAATTCATTGGTGCGATTGGAAACATCACTTCATTACTTCACTTTTATGTTATTGTTTGTTTATTAACCACCATGAGTATAATCATATGTTGCAAATAATGTGTATATGATGAGAACAACCAGAGTAAGATTGTTTAATTTAAGCTTTAGGTGTCGTTATCTTGACGTGATTTTATATTTTGTGGATTTCAATGCTATCACAGGATACTCTGGCACAATGATATGGATAATCTCCCCTTGAACACTCCGATTATTATTGTGGAAATGAGGCTGCATATTTCCCAAAGGTATAGGAGTGTGTTTGTTTAGTGAATGCAGCTACAGCATGACAAATTCCCTTCTACAGAGGCTACAGT
This sequence comes from Gila orcuttii, assembly GCA_026230005.1. NCBI lineage: Eukaryota > Metazoa > Chordata > Actinopteri > Cypriniformes > Leuciscidae > Gila > Gila orcuttii. The sequence goes on along the minus strand of JAPDVR010000023.1, from coordinate 16,343,875 downwards.
TTCTAAATCTCTAAGCTTGCTTACTTTCCTAAACACATACACGGATATGGACATTTGCTCATCCCTCTTTCACCCTGAGATTTGCTCCAATTTCTATCATCAACATTTCTGACCATAGTAATCCAAGGTCATTATTAGAGAGCAGACCGTTAAACCCTGGTAGTGACATGTATTGTGAACGGCTCATTTCTACATTATGTGCTGGATTTTACCCGCATCCAGTGGCGGAATAAGTGCAACAGAAATTGCGAGTCTGTGTCCTGCCTATTTGCCAGTGTAGAAACAGCTGTTTTTTTTTTTTTTTAAATCTTAGCATATAGAGCCTTCTAATGTAGCAGTCAAAATGTATTTTTTTCATTCACAGCTGTGATATACAGTTTAATTATAAATGTACTTCACTGATGTCTTTAGAGCAATGAATATTTGGTCATATTTGTCTTCTAACATAAGCTAATAAGCCGTAGAAATCTCAGAGCAGCCCCAAAACATTATCTCCACATCTCAATTAGATAATATTTGGCTTTCATAAGAATCAGCTTGTTTGGTTGTAGCCTCAGGGCTCCCAAATACTGTTTCTTTAACATCTATTATGACTGAGTTGTTTTCATTTGTAACTTCCCCTTGTATATCGTGGGTATAGCGCCCTATATTCATTTTTTTAAAAATCTGTGACAAGTCCATTGTATCTTGAATAGAACTTTATATATTCGTATCTATCTAACCATCGATCCATCTATCTATACATCTATCTATCTATCTATCTATCTATCTATCTATCTATCTATCTATCTATCTATCAGGCTATACACATATACTTATATACATACATGTGCGTGTGCGTGTGCGTGTGCGTGTGCGTGTGTGTGTGTGTGTGTGTGTGTGTGTGTGTGTGTGTGTAAAGTATACAGATACATTTCAGGAACGTTTTTGCATGGCACCGAAAGAAGGTAATATATTATTAATAAATCATGCAGAACACAATCTAATTGCGTATTTTTGAACATCCATTTGCGCAGCTTCTAAACATTGTTGGACGAGACCACAGTGGTCTAAACATTTGTTTAGTCAGAATACATGAATACGGTACATGCACTAGAATAGAATATTAGAACAGAGAAAGATGCTTTTTTTGCCTCCCAGAACGGTGAGGTTACATCTCCTACCAGCAGGGGGCAACTGCCCACGCTAACCAGCCAAACCTTGACCCCTGCAGTGAAACTTGATTGTTTAATTAAACATGTAAAATGAAAAAGATTAATACATCAGGGTGTGTTTAAAACAAGTTCATGGGAAATTAGTGAAGGTTAAGTCATGGCACTTAAAATAATAGCACTATAAATGGAGTTTTACTGATGCAGGATTGATAATGTATTTGCTTCAAATAGATGTTGACTATATGAGATTGTTTTTAATTTTGATACTGAATGTACACTGATATTCACAGCGGTATGCCTATGAGTTGGGAGTGCTTTCGCTTTATTACTGGCCTGCTTTAAGAGACCAGAGCAAATGCACTCGGAGTAGCAACCACTGTGCTATTAGATGAAAAGCTCACTCCTGTGTCTAGAGCCTATAGTCATAACAGCATCTCCACTGCCCGGAGAAAAGGGAGAGAAATTGTGTGTGTGCGCGATTGAATACTTCTATATTTGTGTTATAGAAGTGTGTAAGTGAGATAGAGAGGAAAATAGCATATGTAAGAGACAGAGTCAGACAGCGAGCAAGAGGGAAAGAGAGAATAACAAGATAGATGTGTGTTTGTCTGTGTCATTCGAGGTAACATATGGAGAAAAGTCGATCAGACACAGCTCAGGTCTGGCAAAGGAAATATTTTTGATCTGTCAAATGCTTATCAAAAAATATTTGGGGGTCTATATAAATAGTTTCACTGATGTGAAGGAAGCCCTTTTTAACCCTTAAATATAACATGATTAAAGCTGCTATGAAAGCTTGTATCCACCTCATATGTAAAAAAGAAAAAAGGTAATTGTGACTTTATATTTCACCACTGCATCTTATAAGAAAAAAACAACTTTATTTCTCATAATTGTGATGTTGTACATCTTGTGATTCCAACTTTATTTCTCGTAATTGCAAGTTATTTCTCGCAGTTAACTATAAATCTCACAATTGTGACTTAACATCCTAACAACTAGGATACATAATTGAAACTTTATCACAAATTCGACTTTGTATATCAGAATTGTGACTATTTTTCTCATAGTTGTAACTTTATATCTCACATTTGTGACTTTATTTCCTGTAAATGCAACTCTGTATCTCACAACTTCAATTTATACATCACAATTGCAATGCTTTTTCTCATAATTTCAACTTCATATCTCATCCTTCTGACCAACTTTTTTTAAACTGTGATATTGTTATTTTGATTGCAACTTTAAATCATTGCAACTTTATTTTGCACAATTGCGACTTTGTATCTCAGAAGTGTGACTTTAATTGTGACTGTTGCTAACGATTGTGACTATATCTCACATTTTCAACTTCATTTCTCATAATTGCAACTATTTCTCACAATTGTGTTTTTATCTCACAGTTGCGACTCTCTGAAAATTGACTTCACATAGCTGGAACTTTATTTCTCACAATTGCAACTTTGTATCTCAGAATTGTGACTATTTCTCTCATAATTATGACTTTGCCTTCAATTGTGACTTTATCTCTGAAATTTGCAACTTTATTTCTCTTAACTGAAACTTTATTTCTCACAATTGTGACTTTGTATTTCAAAACTAATTTTGTTTTTTATTTGTGATGTTATCATAAAAATAACGTTGCCCCATTACTCATTATTCCATTTAACCTGCACTACATCCTTATTTTCATACTGAGGATTTTTATTTTGTTCTTATTGCTTGTTTATTCTTATTCATACTGCATGTGTGTATTGTATCTTACTGTACTGTGCATTATTGCTGTTGTGTATTGTTTGTTCTTACTGGTTTGTCCTTTATTGTGTATTCTTTATTTATTTTCTTTGTAATGTATTGTTCCTTGTGCTTTTTTTTTTCCAGACTCTTTTTTTCCTTTTTTTATTTATTGTCCTTCCTCCCTGTCCTTATGGAGAGGAATGGACCAAATAAGTCATTGTACTAAAGTACATATGATAATAAAGATCGTGAATCTTGTTATATCTTGGCAATAACCTCATTTCTCAAAACCATGACTTATTTCTTGTTTTTTTTTTGCAACTTTAAATGGTTTTCTATCTCACAATTGCAATTTTGTTCTCACAATTGCAACTTTATTTCTACAACTGTGACTTTTTTCCCTGTAATTCTCACTATATACCTTATATTTTTCAACTTATTTAATTTTCCTAACTGCGACTCGCACAACTGCATCTTTCTACATTGACAACCATTCAATTTATACTGTACCTCACAGTTTCAACTTTATTTCTCACAGTTGCAATTTCATATACACTAGAATCATGCAAAAGCGAATGAGCAATAACATACATTAGGGTTTTTATCTAAACTGTCTCAACCTACATCCTCATATCTTCTCTGATTATTCTCTTGTAACATGATTGTTATACTGACTAAACTATAAAGGTCTTGATCACCACACAAACTGCATTTGCTTAATGTCAAAACGAAAACAAACAGAGAATTTTAAAAGGTCAGTTTGACTTTCTGGCCTTTTGTACAAACTTATCTTGATTAATACAAGACAAACCGCTTTGCTACAGAGCGTTTCCTCTTCAAATCAATTTCATATCAGTCATACAAAACTAGAAAGGCATGCCTCATTAGGAGGATTGTAGAATCTGTGCACCTCCGCCAAAGACAAATGTTGTTATTTCAGCTTGGCACTGGATTCAAGTTGTTGTTTAAGGTCCCTTATTACCCAATTTACTAACAGAAATAAGTGAATTAATCTTTCAGGGACTGCCTGCACAGATGCCTGCCATTTGCTTTTAAGTGGGAAAAGTTTTGAAAGAGAAATGAGGCATCATAATTATAAAGACAAAGAAATAAACGAATGCAAAAAGCAGCTTTTGCATTAAATTCACCTTACCAAGTAGCCTTAAACACAGCTGCATCAACCTTGTTTTGTAAGGACAAGCAAATTGGCTTGAACTCAGGTGACCAAGCGTTGCAACCTGAGGCAGCAGTCTTGTTTTCCCATAGGGTGTGCAACTGAAGAACTGAACCAGACGAGTGGGTTTCATTTCAGTGTTTTCCTATTGTCTAGGTCTTAATTGCTATGCTTTTTGCAAGTCCTTTATTTCTATCTGTCAAATAAATCCATTTAGTTGATAATGGGTAACTACTTTTGTTCTAAGCAATTGCTGCATCTAACAGACAGGAGTACAGCGTTATTGGGGTGACATCATATATCCAAAGAAGATATTAATAAATAACATTTTGTTGATTAACACAATTTGAATTAGCGTCTCGAGATGAATCTCAGTGAGAGGAGTCTCGCTCGCTGAGAAACATCCACAGTGACATGTTCACATTCCACTAAGATAACTTTGCTCCCGATCAGGTCATTGAGCTGCCACTTTGACTCGGTGTGGCTGTTACAGAGAGAACAAAATCTGACAGCAACCCGCGCCGATCATGTACATGAAGTGATTAAGGAAATCACACTAATCGCCATCCATTGCCTGGACTAATTATAAATGATTCTGCCTTTTTTGCTGTGGTGAAACTGAAGTGAACCAGAAAAAACTCCATCTAACTTTCATTCTCAGCAGCAGTCCCTCATATAAGCCAAATCAATCCAGTTACCTCTTCTTTTTAATCAGACCTGCGAGAGCTCGTAGGGAGATGGATGTTTATATCAAATGCTCCGGTGGTCTTGGCTAACAAAGAGAGAAAGAGATTTCAAAAACCTCTGCAGCTCAATTAACATTTGCAAAATTTATCTCAAACATTCATCCATCTGTCAGAGGGAGAATCAACTATCTCAGCTACTTAGTTTCTCTCCCACATGTAGCCACAGAGCTGGAAAGATTCATTAAAAAAACAAAAAAGAATTATCTTGTTGATTAATCATTGTTTTGGCACCTTTTATTCAAGTGAGTCTTGGCTGCTTCTAATTTTGGTCCATTAAATGAGTGACTATTCCAGGCTGTTAATCTTATTATTCCTGGCTACCTGAAGTCAGTCCGGGCGATAAACCTTTTCGCTTACTTGCATATCTGTAGCAAGTGTGTGCAATAAATCAGTATCGATGAAATCAGTCATTCATAATTCTCATGGTCGAAAAATGTTTGACTATGAACTGCTTTAGGTGTTGCTGCAGAACAAACATGGATTTTATATTATAAGACCTACCATCCAATTATTTCTAAGATCCAATTTCTCCTTGACTCTATTGATTTTGCAGTGCTAACTCTCTGCAAGGCAATTAGCCAAGTAATTAAATTATGTAGTAATATTAAAGTGCTGGGCGCTTCAGGCTATATTAAAATCCATGCCTAATTCACCCAACATTGTGTGTGTTGCAAAAACTTTTTTCTTTCTTTTAAAAATGTGTTCCAAATATATCATTATTTTTCTAACAGCCTCATTTTGATATTTTGCCCCCCCAAAAAAGATATATAATAAAAATACGGTAACACTTTACTTAAAGCCTTTATGTTTAATACATTATAAATATATTTTTAATGCATGAATTATGCCTTGTAATGCACCTTATGATGCATTGTATGATCTCATGAATTATTGTAACCACAGTTAAAATACATTTATCCATTGCTACACCTTTAGAAAGTATAAATAATGCATTAAAACACACGACAAACAACCAGTTTCAGATGTAACAAGGAATATGCAGATTATGCATTTTATGCATTAATGCATTTTAACGTTCATTATGCATACCTTTATAATGCATTATACATAAAGGCGTTAAGTGTTACCAAATATACTTATTCACCAATAAATATCACAATAAAGTATTTCGAAAAGGTTACACTTTCACTGCAACAAGAACAACTCTACCGCAGATGACAGAACACTTTGGATTTGTTCATCCAACAGGCAACTTTAAGAGTTGAACAGACGCTGTGTTGACAGTCAAGGTACAGCATCATTGTTAAGGGCAGCTCAGCAGGGAATCCAGCAGCTCACTTTCAGATTGTCTTAACACATGATTCATAAAGCTACATGATTCATAAAGCTACGTTCTGAAAATAAACTGCCAGTGAGTTCAAATGTGGCATGTGATGCATTTGAACATCAGAAGTCCTATTGTAATGGGAAAAGTTGGGAGTGTTCTATCGTAACATCGTCCGTTTTCAATGAGCACCACCGGGGGAAGAAATGGTAAGAAAGTAAAATTACACATCTGGTTTATTATGATTTGATTTGTGATCATGTTCATGGATGGTATGACAGAATTGATATCATCTGAATCAGCATGTTCTCTTGTTTAGTATGATATATAAAATCCACACAAGATTTGTATCTACATTTAACAATAGCAATATCATGCCTGACAGAGAAGGACGTAATACTTTTCAATGTACATCTACAGGATCCCCCAATGGTACATTTCACATTCATTTGGTTAACACAAAAATAATTGTGAATAACTTTCAGAGTTGTTTGCCTATGTTTTATGTATGTATGTATTTTTTATTTATTTATTTATTTTTATTGTAGATTATCATAAAAATAAATAAATTAAATTATTTATTTGTAATAAATATTTATTTATAATATTTATTAATAATAAATATTAATACATAAATAAATTATTTATTGTATATTATTTTTATTGTAGATTATAAAAGTATTTTGAATGCATGAATTATACCTTGTAATGCACCTTATGATGCATTGTATGATCTCATGAATTATTGTAACCACAGTTAAAATACATTTATCGATTGCTACACCTTTAGAAAGTATAAATAATGCATTAAAACACATGACAAACAACCAGTTTCAGATGTGTTTCAGATACAATTTAAAAAATATATTAAAATGGATTTACAATAAAATTGGGTGATAGCAATAAAATATTTTTATTGATTAATTAAATAAATGTAATTATTCATTTATTTATTTATTTATTTAAAAATGTATGTAGGCTATGTCTGATTACCACATAAAAGCCATTCATAAATGTAATGTTTTCTATAGTGGCGGGTTGGTTGTAACCGCAGCACTTGCACTTGAAAACAATTTACAAAGTTTAAATATAAGAAGTAAATTTATAAACAACTTTAATTTGAAGCAAATATGGAATATTGCATTAAAGTTTTAGTTACAGACGTGTTGGAACAGTCCCGGTTTCCTTTGAATTTCACCGGTCTGGTTAGACAAAACTGAAACGCTGTCGTACTTTTTGCACCGAAAAGCTTATAATTGTCTTGTCTTTTAGGTTAAATGTCATCTGCACCAGAGCACCACCTAAGTATCTGTGCTATTTTTCTATCACAGACTCGAATGATTGTTGGTCCTTGCCGATCGTGATAAACTGCAATGAAATATAATGACCACAAGACCAACATGTAACGGAAATAATGCAAGTTCTTCAGAAGAATTCATAACTACACCGATTACATCTGTGGAGTAAATGCCACCGGACTTCACTAACGCACGCCGGCGTGCTTCCCGCTGCTTACCACTGCAAGAGTCAAGAAATCATCTTTAACTTACGGGATGATGAAGAAGCTGCTTCAGAGATGCTGAGGTGGCTTAAAATCCACAGCAAGAGCTTCAGTCCGGTCCCGGTGGGTGTCTGCATCTTCGAGTACAGTGAGGTCAGTTTTCCTTCTCGCGCGCGCTGTCCGGAAGAGTAGCTCCACAGAGCGAAGCCTCTAAATGAGCGAGACCCGCACTAACCGACGCTTCTCGGCTCTGATACTCAGTGTGGATATATTTCTGCGAAACAGTCCGGCTTTTTAACAACAAAAGACTACAGTGAAGCACTTTATACGCGGTATTTCAAGCCATGTTGAAGCGCGTGGCGGGGTGCGCTTCAGTATGTGACGCCTGTCTCGCTATGGTCGCTGTCCAGGTGCTGAAGTTACTACACGCAGCTCGCGCTCGTCCATATAAACACAGAACCCCTCTCTCCTCCGAGTTGGTACATTCCACGAAACAGTGGAGCAGCCCTCGCGGGACAGGGGCCATTGCTTTGAGCGCCTTCTCATGGGCAGCAGAGAATAGATTACATTTGAATGAGAGTCGCTTTTATGTTTATAACTAAGGCTGTTTCTGGAGGACTGCTGATAATGGGCAAGATCTTGGCCGCAGAGTTCACTCAAATTACAAGGGCGGTCATACGATAAGTAATTATAATGAAATGCTACTGCAGAACTATACATACAGCTACTGTACAAACGGATCCGCTAGAGGGCCAGTGGAATATCTACAGCGTGAGAAAAATAATTTATTTTTAGGGCTGCCAAAGTTAAGATATCAACTTAAGATACTGAATATGTAAAACAAAAAAGAAAAAATTTAAACAAATCCCAATCTTGTTTCATTCTTTTTTAAGAGGGTTGGAAATCCTATTATCCTGTTATTTTATTCTTTGGACTCATTTGATTCTTTCTTTAGATTCTTTAAAAATCAAATCTGCATATTTTTATGAGAAAAATATTTGTATTTTTAAGTGTTCATTTCTTGTTCTTCTGTGGCTCTGAAACAGTATTTATTGAAAAATGTTCTTTATGTCACAAATCAATTTAAGTCTTTTGTCACCTTTTGTTAACACTTTTCTATGTGCTTGAGTTTATAAATCCTTTTGCAGGGCAATTAATTTAACATTTTTAAAAATATATATATATTAGAGGATTTTTTTTATCATACTTATCTAAAGGAAAAGTATGTGAGGGTTTTACTTGAATTAAAATGGAAAACAAAATTGAAAACATTTCATCTTTAATAATTTTTTTAAATTTATCATCAAGTCGGTAATGGAAGGACGTTCATCTAAAAAAATGTAACACATTTTAGGAATGTTTTATTCTTTCTTTCTTTTAATTCCTCTCAATATAAAATGTCTAGGTTTTAAACTAAATAATTCTATGATATTCAAAGAAAGTATTTTCTTTGTAGACATAAAGACTTGTGTTGTTAAAGTCTCAAATCAATTGCTTTCAAGTCTCAAGTAATATTTTGTGACTTAAGTGCAACTTAGTTTCCATATAGTTTCCATCTCTGGTTTTGAATTTTTTATTTTTTTATGCTCTCACATGAAGCACAGTTTTAAGGTTACCTGACAGAACACTTTTTACTGTGCAACTAACTGTATCATGGTAATCTTTTGGCACTTTGCAGTTCCTTTCTCTCTTTTTTTTTTTTCGTATATAAAGTGGATTCACAGCATTCTGAAACTGTTGCTCCATCACTGGCCTTTTCCTTCCTATCTGGAACGAAAGTGGCCTGCAATCCTCACCTGTGTATATGCTTGGATTTTTGTGTGATATTTACCCACCTGTTTGAAAAAAGCAAACTCTCAGCAGAGTGTGAAAGATACACCATCTGTGCGAAAGCAGAGACAGACAGCAGATACTTTCACTTTTTTCCAAGTTCTCGTCTATCAAAAGCATTGCTTCTGAAAATGCAACACGTCTCATCCTGTGATCTTTTCCCTCTATGGCTGAGCAGGTGTTTTGCGTAATAACTTCAGGATGGAGATAAACATTTGCTTTGCACCGCATCAACAAGCACAGTGGGTAAAAGAAAAACAAACTTAAAGGAACAATTCACCCAAAAATGAGAAAACTGTCATTGTTTACTCACCTGTCGTTCCAAACCCATTGCTTTCTTTCTCGTTTGAAACACAAAAGGAGATGTTTAGGAGAATGTCTGAGCTGCTCTCTTCCATACAATGACAGCGGATAGGGACCAATGGCTTTCAAGCTCTAAAAAGGACAATAAAGCACCATAAAGCATCGTAATAGTCCATAATAGATAGGCAATTGATTTTTAATAGATACGATAGTAAACTGTCTTTTAGAACTAATCATGTTTCTGACTCTAAAAATCTGACCTTTAGATTATCTAACCTTATGATAAACTTTTACCTGACTTCCTCTTTGGGTCTAATATTATGACTAACTCTTACCTGACTTCCCCTTTTAGGCATCCTAACATTTGAACAAAATGTACTGTTCGAAACTAGTGAAAACTCATGACTTATAAAAATAAAATGTAAAAATAACAAATATGGGAAATGAATTGAAACCTTTTGGTTACCTAGTAACAAGAGAGCTTGTCTATGAAGCATCAATCAAATTGTAGGGAAATTATGTAATGCATCATGTCATTTTCACCCATTCCCCTATTCTATAAAAACTGTTGTATTCGTGTTTACTGGTGGGATTCTCTGAGAAATGCTCGAGATCCTCCGGCCGTGATTAAAGCATGTTCGAAGACATTGTCTGAAGTCTGTCGGTTATTATTTCTGCGCAGGAAGTAAGGGTTAGTAGGCTCAGCCGACATCGATGTGTAGACGCGCTAGGGTATAAATATTACAGGACGTTGTTGGGTTTACGGAAGAATCTACCACACTATCCCTTGTAACAAAAGTACATGTCAGACCATGATTAATTAGCATTAAAAACAAAAGGAACCCATCTTGAAAGTATATTATATAAAAGGTGTGTTAATTGAAATCAATATGGCATCTGTTGGGTAAGACTTGAAAACTCACATCAAACAGCATGGCAAAACATCCCAGTTAATACATGTTAAATCAAGGAATACAATATGAGCTCTTTGAAACATAAGACTCATTCCATATTGATAGTAATATCATTAAGAAATAATGTTCTAATGCTTAAACATTCTTTAATAAAAACTATTTTAAATTGAGACACATTTAGAGCACAAATATAAGTAAAAGTCTTGATTCCTTTTGATCCTCATTTATAACTCTTTCTTGTATTCCACTAGACAAATGAACTAAATCTGTCATCTTTACATTCTAATAATACAATTCTAGCATTATTTCTCTTGTATTCATAATGGATTACTCCATCTTTCGAGGTCAACAGTTCATTATATTGAAATGAGAGGCCTCTCATGTAAATCAGTGGAACTGAGAATGAAATCAGATTTGGAGGGTGGAAACGCTAATGTCATGGAATTATAAATCCTGAAAAGACCGACTCTTTGTGACCTATGAGCTGTGCAGATGTCTCCAAAAATGGAATTACCTGAATTGCTGTGGTGACTGAGCATATTCATGTAGCTATTTGAAATAATAATTGGTTCCTAAAATATTTCATAGAAATAATTAACCAAGGAGTCCAGGGGAAAGAAGACCTAACAAAAAATGTTAGATGATAGGCATCCTAATACCTCATCTCAGAGCTCAATAGTCTCTTAATGAATGAGTTGCGTATTCCAGACTCTAAGAACTGCAGAACAGACTTTACATTATAAAATCAACTGTGAGCTCTGGTGGTCACATGATACAGAAGTATTACTTACAGTATTTGATTGAAAAATACAGTAACTGGAAAGAGACTTGCAAGCCTTGATGTTGAACATCAAGGGCAAAACCCGTGGCAAATAGACTGGGTTAAGTAATGTAACAAATGTAACAGTTATGTTGTGTATGTCTGTTTAGCTTTATCCTGTTTTTGTTTTCCCTGCTCCTGATTTGCCTGTGTTCATTGGTCATTAGTTTCTGATTAATCGGTGTGCAAGTGCACTTAGGGGGTGTCCGAATCCACTTTTGCTAGTTTAACGACGGGAAAATGGTTGGCGCGCATGGCGCATGGTCTAAAAGGGTTGTCCCTATTCTCTTAATGAGTAATGGGTGTGTTTTGGGCGTAATGTGAAATAAACCAATCAGAGTCTCATCTCCCATTCCCTTTAAAACCCAGTTGCGCTCGAGCCATGGCGGATTGCTATTTTCAAGCGGAAAGACTGAACGCTTCTCTAGCGAGGAAACAGATCTGCTCGTGCGCGAGGTTAAAGCGCTCAAGCAGACCATATACGAGACAAGCCGGATTCCACCAATGGGACAACAATGCGCCCGAACACACCTCGTCTTCAGACCAGCATGCCTATGGGCGCACAAATGGGCGCAAATGCATTTGCTATTTAAACAACGTGGCGCAGGACGTGAAAAAGATAACTGCGTCAGGCTGAAAATAGCAAAAAAACACTAGCGCCACGCTTGGCACTGCTTTGCGCAGGGTGTATGATAGGGCCCATTCATTCAGTGGCTAGAATTAAGTCAAATCTACTTTACAATAATAAAATAATGGGAGTTGATAGACATATCTCTGACATTTTTATACCATTAACATTTACTCCGATTAAACAATCAAACAGTAATATTTACTTTGAGAGGTTTAATTTTTACATGAATGAGTAGACTACAAAGCTAGAATTTGCTTAATATTTTTATAATAATATTCAAGTTCATGCTAGAAACGGGGTATAATTCACTTTTATGTATGTGTTAGTTGACCACAAAATAATTTTGTCTGTGTATTAGTGTTTATTTTTAGTGTCACATAATATTCACATAACTACATAACAACTCTACTAGTGACGTGAAATGACAAACATTCAAGCTGCGTCCGAAATCGTATACTCGTATACTCGTGTACTATATTTTGAATAAGTGATTACTTCGCAGTCGCTAAAAAAGTATGTTCTATATACTGTAGTATAAATGTGTGTAGTATGAATGTAATTTAGATTACATTCACCATGTTATTGTCACATGACACCAGCATTAGTTCCATTCACAAATCCTCTACTAAGGCCTCATGGGATAGTAAAGTGTCAATTGTATGTGCACTTCATAATCTCGCCCAAAGCAGTAGGTCATCTGGGTACTTTTTCGCCTAGTACATACATGAGTATGTGCATTCAAACATATTACATACTGTTTTTCACCTACTGTACTATATAGTGGGGAAGTATGCAAATTCTGATGCAGCCTAAAATTAAGTGAACAGACAGAGTGAAACAGAGTGAACTCATTTTCCGTGGCTGTGCACAACTTAGCACTCTTGGGAACGAGGTTCTTTGGTCACATCTCTCAGCACATTTCTGCTGCATAAATCCAGTTATAAAATAAAGTCATTAGAAAGGCGCAACAAGTTCAGGCCATTCAATTAGATCTTTCTTGCAATGTTTTTATTTATTTTTCCTCACATGCTGAATAATTGTTTTTAGTTGGAAGGATTTATTTATTTAAAAAATCTAGAATAAAACGCAAGTTGGTAAAAAATGTAATGCCTACAGTATGACTTGCCTCTTTAATATTTGTCTCACATTTCAAAATGTTATAGAGCAAGAAAAAGAAAAATGCCGGAAATTAAATAAGCGAATTTCGACTCCCTGCCAAATTATTACTCCACCAACCCAACATCGGGTGGGGGTCAGAATTCGACACAACACTGGTATTTTTGGGGCTATAGCTCAACCACAGCCAGTACCTATCATGCCCCGGACATTGTTCTATGTTCCAGTGAGCTTCAGACAACAATGAACATACTGTACGTTCTTCTTTCAGACTTCAAAAGGTTTGAATGACACTGGGATCTTGTGAGGTTATGGACATTCCTCTCTTTGATATCAGGTCTGCTGTTCATCTAGTCTCAGAAACATGGAAAGGCCAACAGGGCTTACATGAAAGATCTTTTTTTTTTTCAAGTCTTGACTCCTTAAACATATTTTTTTCTCCTTCCAAGACTTTAGTAGTCAAGTCAAACTAAAACTTTCTGAGAGTTCTCTCTGAAGTGCATGTATTTTCCACACCTGAAAAACTTCTGTTGATACATTTTTCCCAGATGACGGAAGTCATTTGTTTTTATTGAGGTAGCGCTCCAGGGCAAAAAAACAAAGACTATCCTTTAAATCCTCAATAACCTTTAAAAAAAATAGTTTATTTTTCAAATGTCTTATACACAAAGCTTTGGATTGCATGCTGTGCTTTATGTTAACTTTTCTCATTATTAATTTGGACCATTCTAAAACATGTCAAATGAGCTATTGTTGTTCCAGGTAATCACAGCTGTATTTTACTTTTACTTTACAATTTGTTTTAACTTTTGTTTAACTTATTTTTATCACTCCAGTTATCTCATAGCTTATATTCATGCTCCACCAACAGAAATAATTCCAAAAGAATCACCTTCATCGTCCGTTTCAATCATCATCCGTTTCGTCTCTGAGCAACAGTAGTGATGCAGTTTCTGAATGAATCTGTGTGTCAAACGAATCAGTTGAGTGAATGATTGAATGATTCATAAAAGCAGGCTTGTATAGTTCCTGAATGAATCAGTGTTTTTGAACAAATCGACTCACTACTTATTTCTTTTCTAGTGCAACGTTTTCTCTTAATTATGAATCAATTAATTTGAATCATAACTGAATGCAGCATCATCAGTCAACTCAAATTAAATTATATACCTTTGTAGGTTATGGAATCCCTTTCCCCTCATAATTTTGTTTGGGGTGTTTTGTGATTGCCATTGGATAAGGTGTCATATCTCTCGTCTCCAGCAATCTCTCCCAGAATAGCCATGTTGTATCTGCTGAGCTGTTCTATTCTTGTTTCAGTTGTTTACATCTTATTACACTGGGTTCAGATGAGAGGGCAAGCATATTTGTCTTTGAAATGAGAGGTTTCATAAGGCATTTGAGTGGAACGGCATTTCCCCCAAAAAAGCAGAAGTCTGATTGGAGAATTGTGTGTGTGAGCTTCATTCCTGGCCTTTAAATACCACTCTGGGTAGTGCCACGCTTGTTATTTCCCCGCTTCTGATGCTTCCAAGCTTTTCATGGTTGTTCTACTGGTGCCTTGTTACACACGACAAAGCACACAGATCCAGCTCATTAGAACACCCTCTTAGTTTGTCCATTCTTTCTTTGGAAACCTTTTCAGGGTCAAGGAGAAAATATTGTCTTACATTCCCAATGATTCATTTCCCATTCCTTTTTGTGCCATTGTTTGGCGTCATACATAGAATTTGCATGCTTAAAGTATTGGAAACAGGGAACGATCTCAGAATTTTGGCAAACATTCTGGCAAGGTTCTCTCAAAGTTATGAACATACATTCTTTATAATTTAAAGTTATCTAGTCTTTAATGTAATCAAAACATAAAAATATTCAGAAATAACCTTTTCATAACTTATTGGAAAAGTTAGCAGGACACATTTTTGATAGCTGGGGAACTACTGCTCAGAATTTAGAAAAATATATCATAATTTTGTATATTGGCTATAACCCAAGGATTATCATTGTGCTGTTATATACTGCAATAGGTGCATATGCAAAGACTTTTAAATGCTGCACATTATGTTATGAAATAAAGGTTATAAATATGAAATTATGAACACAGAGGCATAAGAATGAAACAATGAAATTAACAGTTGTTTTCCTCAATGAATCAGTGTTTTTGCTACAATGGGAATGATTCAATGACTCACTCATACATAAGCTCCCTTGTTTACTTCCTGAATGACTCACTCACAAAGACAATCATTTGTTGCAATCTACTGACGTAATTGATATAACTTATTAGAAATTATAAAATATATACTTTGTCATTGCATTGAAAAAGTTTATTGTCTTTAATTGCAGTATGTCATTAGTTCTGTATTAAAGAAGCATTTAGCTGTTCATTAATTATCTTCAAAGATTCAAAAGGCAAAGAAAGTAGTATTTAATAATTTTAAAGATATTGCTTTTCATCGTCTTCTGCTGCCCAAAGCATCAGGTGATGTAAGAGCAAATTGCAATTCAGAACACATGAATATGGGCCAAACACCCAACCATGTTCTCTATAGAGCAAAGCTTAACTGTTTCCTATTGTCCTCCAAGCTTGGTTCTTTTTGCTGTCAGAGCACTTTAGCTGTTTACTAAGAGCTTTTGTCATTAATCTGGATTTATAGAGGGAAATGTGCTCGCATTCAACAATTCTGTGTGCGTGTGTTTGTGGGTTTATCTGTCTGTAAGCCATAGTATTTACTAAAATTTACCCCTCACTTGAAGCCTGCGATTCATTTTGAGCCAAAAGGGCCGATTCTTGGTCTCTGTTCAATAATTTAAATCCCTCCTCAAGCATCTGGTTTGGTCCATTTAATACTAAAACTGATACTAATATTTGATCTCTCGCCATTAAGAATACATCTTACGGCCCAGACCTGTTTTTAGCAACTGACAAACAAACCTGGAATGAATCTATATAGCTAAAAATACAGTTCATAACTGCTGCAGGAAGACATTAGTGTGTCAGTGATAACCTTATTGAAAGTGGTGAGCAAACATGCCTCATCCATCATTTTCTGGTGTGACACAATTACAAAAGATCCAGAGTTTCAATGGTGCATCTTCACTGCCCTTCACTGTCAGCTAAACGGCTAGACACCCACAAATATATTCATCACTCTTGCAATTAAAGGAACAAAGTTGATTTACTGAACATTCCAAACCAATATGAGTTGGCCCTGACTGTTGTTGTGCTTATTTGTAGCCATATATTGATTTGTTGCTATATTGTTCTTGAAAGGGGATTTAAATTGGTGATATCTCATAGCTTACATTGCTTTAATATCGATCGTATATCAAGCATTGCATTGTTCACAAATACATTCCGCCTCAGCTGGTCTTGAAAATGGCACCAACTTGAAACATAATTTTAGTAGTTTCAGTTGACTGAGAACCATAATGCACTGTCTCTCAACACAAGTGCTATTTGTTTCCGGTGACAAAATCTCAGATTGATGTTGAGTTTTGTGGCACTCGGCTATAAACAATAACAGAGGAATGTAATGGAAGATATTGGGGAAAAAATAACTTTGAGTGGAGAATGAAAACCTTGAGCATAGTCTAGTCTGTTTTCTTTTCGCTCATTCTGAGAGGAAAATTCTCATCTGCCAGCACTTAGCAAAGAATTCAGTTTTATCTGATTTGTAAACATGAACTGCTCATAGTTTCTCAAAATCTCTGATCATAAATACAGTCATAATGAAGAGCATGATTCTTCTTCACGCACACGCATTTTTTGCCTGTCTGAACAGTGGACAGATGGACCAGCGACAGATGTTTCTAATGTTATTATCAATGAATAGACTTGGCAACCGAGACAATAGAAATGTGAAATTAGACAGGAGAGTCATATCCATATTGACACAGTTCCTCTAAGAGTTTAAACTTCTTAATACAAAATCAGAAAAATTTAAATGGCAACACTGATCAATAAACCTAAACCCTCAAAATGCTCAAAATAATACATTGATTTGAGTAAGGTAAACTTTAAAATTTAAAAAACAGTTTAATCAAATTACCTTTTATGAGTATTTACAATTTTCTTTTGAGTTCACAAAACAGGCACATTTTAAGTAATCTGATTGTTTCAGTTTTTTTAGTTTTATTAACTTGTTTCTTTTAATTTAGACTAACTTAAAGGGGAAATGAAGCAGTCAGTCAAGTTTACATGATTTACAAGATGGATTTCCACTATAATCAAAAATAATATAAGAAACATGACAAATGTTAACATATAAAAGAAACACCGTTATATCTGTCGCGGCAAGGGCGCCGCCATTGTGCAGTATTATAACCTGTGACGTCACGGGGTGGGTTTGCTCTGTGCTGAGTTCAGTAAAATACAGTGAAAGATGCATGTAAGCTGGTCGAACCAGCGAACAACTAACGTTAGGTACAGTCATTGTTAGCTAACAGCTGTAAGCATGAACTAGCTAACGCTAACTTAGTGTTTAGCTAGTGAACTTTATTAGTACCAGACAAAAAGACGACGTCTAACGTTAACAAACTGCACATGGAAACATTGTTCGCGATGTCTGCCATCATATTCCTGTCTCTTGTCAACACCATCGTTGCAATACATGGTCAAGATCAGCGTCTTGACAGCAGATGGATCGTGCTATCGTGGCGTAATAATCTGTTTGGTTGTAAAATGTATTACTGAATGAAGTGAAATCGAATGTATCGTCCTGTGGAATCATTCATTCACAGACAGCATACGAATCTTCTTGTTACGACTCCGAGTTGAGTGTGAATTGAAAGCGCTTCAGTGATTCAGGGCGTGCAGGAAACCGAGATCATTCAAACTGATTCGCGAACCGATTTAGACAGATCTGCCAACATGTTTGATGAAGTCTTTGAACAGAATCGACTAAAAAAAAAGAGTGATTCATTTGTAAATTGAGCATCGCTCATCATGCCCATTAAAAAGATACAGCGCGCTTGGAAAACTACGCATTTAACAGCATGTTTGCATTAAAATAAAGTGCGCCGTTTGCATCCCTGCATATAACGAGATTTGGGCCATACAAATTACAGGAGTTTCACGGGAGAAATAACAAAACGGGAAGGGGGCGGGATGTGAAATACGGGAGACTCCCGGGGAAAACGGTAGTGTTGACAGGTATGAGCTACACCTAATACACCATAACACCATAATTTGTATGGCCCCGCATATAACGAGATTTGCGAGATCTGTCTAAATCGGTTGGCGAATCAGTTTGAATGATCTGTTCGGTTTCCTGCACGCACTGAATCACTGAAGCGCTTTCAATTCACACTCGACTCGGAGTCGTAACAGGAAGATTTAAGAACATCAAGAGCGTTGGATGAAGTGGCCGTGAACCTACCTACAGTACAGTCTAGTGAAAGCAAATCTGCAAATCTATATTGTTTGCCAGCGATGAAGATCTTTATTAGTTGAACATCTTCGTATGCTGTTTGTGAATGAATGATTCCACAGGACGATACATTCGATTTCATTTCATTCAGGTAAGTAATATATTACAACCAAACAGATTATTACGCCACGATAGCACGATCCATCTGCTGTCAAGACGCTGATCTTGACCATGTATTGCAACCATGGTGTTGACAAGAGACAGGAATATGATGGCAGACATCGCAAACAATGTTTCCATGTGCAGTTTGTTAACTTTAGACGTCGTCTTTTTGTCCGGTACTAATAAAGTTCACTAGCTAAACACTAAGTTAGCGTTAGCTAGTTCATCCTTACAGCTGTTAGCTAACAATGACTGTACCTAACGTTAGTTGTTCGCTGGTTCGACCAGCTTACATGCATCTTTCACTGTATTTTACTGAACTCAGCACAGAGCAAACCCACCCCGTGACGTCACCGGTTATAATACTGCACAATGGCGGCGCCCTTGCCGCGAAAGATATAACGGTGTTTCTTTTATATGTTAACATTTGTCATGTTTCTTATATAATTTTTGATTATAGTGGAAATCCATATTGTAAATCATGTAAACTTGACTGACTGCTTCATTTCCCCTTTAAATTTAACTGAAACTGGTCTGGAACTGCTGGGAGCATGCTTTGCAATGACAACTTAAAGGGAGAGTAAATGCTCAAATTAAGTGTTATTAAAAAAAAACAAATTTGTGCAAGATTAATGTTAAGTAATGTTAGGTAGCCAAGATCACAATGTAGGGTAAGCCATATTTAATTTTTCGTGAATGAAAACAAGGCTATGAGTGATAGAGTGTAACGAGTTGTGCTTTCTGAATATGCTATGCCAAGTTTTGTATCACACTCTTAAAAATAAGGGCTCCAAAAGGGGGTTTTCACAGTGATGCCATTTTGGGTTCCCCAAAGAACCTTTTAGTCAACAGTTCATTTTTTTAGTGTGAAAAATGTTAATAATCAAAAGAACCTTTTTCCACTATAAAGAACATTTTGTGCATTAAGGTCACAAGGATGTTAAAGGTTATTCAGGTTATGAACCCCAGATGTCAAAAATGAACCTTTATTTTTAAGAGCACCAGGAATTATTAAGAATTATTTTAGTAAAATGCACGACCCATAAAGATGTCTTCCTCAGTTTCATTTTCATTAGCAAAGATTAAAGTTGCAATGAAACGGTAGCGACAGATCTTTCTTCAATATTATGACATTCATTTTTTATGAATTATGGAGAAATACAAATGTAGGGTGGGGACTTGCTTCTAATCATCGGTTGTTAATTATTTTATGAGATGTGGGTGTTGCACTCAAAAGTGGAGGCAGATGAATGCAATCTTGATTGGAGAAGTCCTGCTTAGGAAAGTCTGTTTGTTTGTTTTTTGTTGTTTTTTTTTTATCAGAAGTTCCAGTTCTGACTTTGATTAAACATTACCGGGTTAAAAAAAAAAAGAGAAAAGAAACACTTTATGATCTCTATGTCTTTCGTGATGGGCCATAAGATAAGCATTTCTGTTTATCAGTCTAATCATTCTGTTGTTTTAGGGATTAAATACTTCCATCCAGTTATTGTAGTGAGCAGTAGTCAAACCTGTATCATCATCACCATCTGCTCTTAATGCACATGATTTCTTGTGGGATTTACTTGTCAACTGATCCCTCTGATTATGTATAATATATACATAATTTGACCCTATTTAATTCTGTTTAAACAAATTCAAATGCATTGTTACAGGCATGGATGATGGTATTGTAGGATATCCCCAATAATTGTGTTTGACAGCTCAGTGCGTGAGAATTCCCTCAATTTGTTGAGCACGAATCTTTCACAAGGAAATCCAACACCCAGAGGAGACCTGACACAGCAGACTAGACGCGGCTCTCTGAAGTAGTTGCTAACTCACAGTTCTGTGGATCTTTATGTATATTTTTGCTCTTTTTCTGATATGGGTTGTACATACATCACATCAAAACGCTACCAGCCCACACATCTCAATATCCCAAACGGGACAGAAAGGGGATTGTGTATGCAACAGACAATGTCAAGTTCTTTAACAGAAAAGCAGAGAAGACTAAATGCACTGCACTGAGGAATTGAATAGTTACCATGATGCTCTAAAATGTCATTTTGAAAGTTTTAACATTGTCTTCTAGAAAATATTTTCCATTGTTTAAATTGTCTCTGATTTTCTTTCAAAACATGTTGAATATTAGACTACAAGTGGGCAATTATACTTGCAGCCAGAGTAATTCAGTATACTGCAAGTGTGTTAATGATTAGTTAACTTGAAGTGTGCTATTTTGGAACAACTAATTTTGTACTAAGTATATTTTTGTTGGAATTAAATTGTAGTAAAGCATAACTTTAAGTGTATTAGTGTACTTTTGTGTGCTCAATTGGAACAACTTCAAGTATACTTATACTTTAAGTATATGCTTGTGTATAAGGACTAATTACATGCTTGATTAGTGATATTAAAGTGTACTTTATTTGTGTTACAAGTACATTACAAACTCATTACGAGTGTCTTCGAAACATACAAGCAATATACCATAAGTGTATTATATTTGAGTAAAAAAGTATGCTCAGTGATACCTTTGGCTTATTCCAAATACTACAAATTGCAAACTTTATCTACAATAAAAATTGCACATTAAAAAACAAATTTTACTTAGCTATACTTTGTACAATATACTGCTGTATACTATAATGTATTTTGAAAGTATACTTTCAATGCATTGTTACAATGATCATTTTCAGCACACAGTTAAAAAAATACCTAAAATATATTTTTTAGTAAAGTGTAAATAAATACACTTTAAAAAAAATAAACAGAATTTTCACTTCAAGTGTATTTTTCTAAAATATATTTTTAGAAAATATACTGAAGTACAATTATTTTAAAGTGTGTTAAAAGTTGTATTGTGAAAATAGGTAAAAGCATGATGCTAATATACCTTGAATATATTTAAAGATAGTAAAACATTTTTAGTATATTTGCAGTGTACAATTGAAAAAGGGAATATATTTAAAATACAATAAAATATTTATTTTTTTTCTCTAGGGTTTCCAGACAGACTGTGGATTCTTTTTGCAGGTTATATCATTATATATATATAGTAAGCCGGGATATGCAGCCTTAGGACGCAGCCTTCCAATTGAGAAGCACCCATTGTAGTAAGTAAGAGTAGTATGTGGTTCCAAATTCAGAAACAGATTAATTCAGGAACTAAATAAGTGACTGACTTTATGGGTTGAAATATTTACTCACTTCACTGAATCATTATGTAGCTTTGTTTGCACATGGTGAAGCAAAAATAGACAAAGTAATGACCAATATTGTGTTTAAATTATTTTCTCTTCAGTCACATAGTGCAGTTGTAACAATGCTACTGTGAAGTAAAACACGTACTTATGTGACTGTAAATATTACTTGAGAAATTAATGAAGAAAAGAGGTTTATGCCGAATTGACTGTCATAGATGGTGTTACGGAAAGTCACGAAGAGCGCCGTCTTCCGGGTGACGTCATCCGGCATCTGTCGGAAAAAGCCGAACTCTAATTGCGAGCGCACCTGATAGAGATTGATTCATCATAAGAGCGCATTAAAGACCAAACACAGGCAGAAACAGGAGGGGTGAGAACAACGCTTGCCTCCTTTTGAAGAAAGGGGAAAACTTTGTAACTAGAAGGTGTGAGGAAGAAATACAACAGAAATCGGTTGCGCATCAGTGACTAATCAACCCGAGACGCTGCTGGTTATCAACCTAGTTTGAGCTTGAATCTTGCTACCAAAGAATTTACTGTTTGAAGAAAATCTAACTGCAAATGAAGTTCATCTGTTCCAATGTATTGTGACATGAATGGAAAGTAAAAAACTGCAAGTCAAGATTGTAACAACTTTAATGAAGAGTGAAAGTAAAAGCCATTTTTGAGATGATTCCTGTGTCCGTGGTTGACTAAGCATTTTTTCAAGTTAAAAGCAGAACTGATGTGTGAAATCCGAAAAGAAACTTGACAGCTACAGTGATTTATAGAGACAGCAGGATCTGCAGATGAAATGTGAAAACAGGGTAATCGGGTAGCATTTTGCAATGTATTGCATAGCACGACACATGAGTTTCACCTCAGCTTGTACGCTTGGGATTTTGCCTCACAGCTCAATAACTATTGCACTATATGAAAATAAATCAAGACCAAGATGTCCACATTTATTTCAATTAGAAATCAACAGTGGCTGGATTTAGTGAACACCTGCTGAGAAAATAAGGAACATTTTAAATCTTGACCAAACAATTGAGTTGCCATTAAGGACCTAATCCAAACTCTAATAAGGAGAGCCAGAGAAAACATCATCCAGCACTTAAACATTAACTGAGCTTGTGGGAGCAATTAAGTCCTATTAAATATACTTCAATGAGTACGGAGCCCAGCATGCTCCAATCATCCTTTACCACAAGAGAGATTTATTTGAGCAGTCGAGACGCCACCGCTGCGTCATGTGACCCTATTGCCCACACACGTACAGCAGATCCCCAGCTTACCTCCCATTGTGAGCTTTCATTTCTGCACATTTTGATGTAGGTTTAAAAACACAGAATTTGTGTTTTTTTAGAGCATTGACTTTTCACTTTGATGACGAATATCAATGTTTACTTAATGCAATGCTTTGAGACGTGATGGGTGTTGAATAAGAAAGTGTGTTGAGAATTGGAATGTAGTGCATAACGTCATGTGAACTAATTTTATGGTGTGTTTTTTTTGTTGTCCTTTTCTAGAGTTTCACAGTATTAAATGTTATGGAAAACAGCTGCTGGACGATTCTTTAAAATATTAAATTTTGTCCTCCATGGACAAAGTTATACAGGTTTGAAATGGAATGAGGGTGAATAAATTAAGTGATGTCAAAATTAGAACTATTTGGTGAACTATCCCTTTAACGACAAAGTCAGTATTTATATCAGTTGATTAAAGATTGACAACGAAAGAGAGAGGCAGAGGAGGGGAGGCAGGTAAAACGGGAGGGCTGAGGAATCCATTTTTAATCGCTCCATGGTAACAAGACGAGCTGGCCATCACCCAGAGGTCCTCATTAAAGGCATCAGTGAGCCAGGTATTTAATAACTGTCTACTTTGACAGAGCTTCACAATCACATGGAAGTTGAGGTAAATGGAAATTGGCAGGCTATAAGACTGCTTAGCATACCTGCCAGAGAAACTCTTCCTTTTATTGTTGTTTGTTTCTTTATTTCTGTCATAGCTAAAGTAATCACCTTGTAATTAGATAATTCGGTAATAGGTTTGAGATACCTTAGGTTTGAATATTTTGAATAATTTGTGTAATGTATATATAGAAAGCTGATAAGGGTTTGGTTTGAACAAAAAATCTATCTATCTATCTATCTATCTATCTATCTATCTATCTATCTATCTATCTATCTATCTATCTATCTATCTATTTAATTTTCCACCTTTCATTTTCAGCTTGGTAATTTAATCAACTATATTTTTGTTGCACTAATAAATAAATAATATATATATATTTATATAAATATAAATAATGTTTTACATTTATATTATTTATATTATATGTATTATAATATAGTATTGTATTATATCATTATTTTATAAAGCCTACAGAAGTATATGATATCATCAAATTTGTAATTCTAAATATGCATGATTTCTGTGTTTGGTGAAGTTTCAGGGCATTCCAAATAATAAAAAAAAAAGTTAAAACAAAGACAACTACAGAAATCCACTTCAGGAAGCAGCGAAGAGTGCGTCCAGATTCAGAACGCAGTTGCTGAATGTGTGGTGAGGTCTACGATGGCCAATCTAGTCCAAAACCGTACTTGCTATTGCCCTTGTAAAGAGTTCTGAGAGAGTGGAGTGAGAAAGATCAACGGTGCAGAAACTCTGACACTGAGGAATTACATTGGAATGATCTTATACTATAGGGTCTAAAAGGGCACAACACCACAAATCTGATAACAGCAGCCATTCGGGAGGCACTTTTTCCCCTTCCGGCCGATGGGACATAGCTCTGTGGGGATGGGTAGACAGTTAAATCTGCTGAACTAACGCGGTTCAAAGGCCACATCCAGTAATCTCCACACGACAGGGCCTGCAGCACTCTCACTCTGTCCTGGATCTCGAGAGAAGAGTAGCTGGCGTGGGAACGGTGCAGAGTCACATCACACTGGCTCTTTTCCAGTTTGTTTGGAAAAGAGGACAGGGTTGAAATGCCTGCAGTATAAAGTTGCTCATAAAAAATGTAAAGCAGAAAACAGAAAGTGACAGGAATAGTGGTGAGCCAGTTCTCCTGTGCTGTAAACCAGGTGTGATCTTGGTAAAAGAAATAAAAACACTGCGTTAAGACTTCAGCAGATTCCGTGGAATGCATCGCATTGAACATAAAACTGTGTCAAAATAAAAAGTTCCATTTGAATTTTAAGAGCTGCACAATATGCATAAACTTTAAAAAGCTTTATAAGAAAAAAAAGCACTTTGGAAGCTTTTTGCTTAAGCACAATAACCTGAAAATTGGACGCATTTGTTTGAATCCAGAGAACAGCGGCGTTTCAACACACTGTCTGATTTGCTTCTGAATTTACATAACTTTCATAAGCCTGCTTTATTGATTTATTTTTGCTATTTCATCAATTTCTAAGACTAACCCTTCGGCTCACAGAATGCATCTTTTGTGGTGCCATGAAACAGTCTAGAGCTTTATTAACCATATAACTGGGAAAGAAAGGAAAGGGGGGGGGGAATATTTATCGTTCTCCTCTAACCCCAAATAGTGTGATAATTGGATTACGAGTTTCCTCAAAATACCTAAAAGTGGATGCTAAAGCAAACTTCAATATTCCAGTTATGATAAATATGTAGGCAGAGGTTCTTCATCAGAGGATTGCTGGCTTTTGAGCCTATTTAATTTAACCCTGAATGCCGGCCTGCTGCAGGATGCTGCACGCCGCTGGAGCGATAAGTTGAGCCTGATCAAAGAGACGACTCTATTTATGCTGAGGGAATGAGGTATGTTACTGTCCCAAGGTACTGGGTGACACTTCTGAACATAACTGAGTAGTACCTCAGGATTTCTGTTTTGCTTGCTTGTATCTTGTGCTGTTTTTTCTTCTATCTCCAAAATGTATTACCATACATACATACATAAACAATTTTTCTGAAATGTATTCCACAATTATTTGCACCCTTCATTTAATACATTGTGCAGCCACATTTGCCAAGAATGCAAACAGGTCTGGATCTTCTCCTATAATGCGTCATATGGTCGATGAACATAAGGCAAGAGATCTGAAACCATTGTTCTATACAGAATCTCTCCAGATCCCTCAGACTCAGAGGTCCATGCTTGTGGACTCTTTTCTTCAGCACATCCCACAGGTTTTTATGAGGTTTTGGTCAGGGGATGCCCATGGCAGAACCTTCAGTCTGTGGTCGGTGAACTATGCTGTTGTTTATTTTGAGATGTGCTTTGGATCATTGTCATGGAATATCCAACCACGGCCCAGTTTAAAGGGTAACTAAACCCCTGGTCAGAGCCTGACTCCACCCACTGGCAATATTTGAAAAATGCTGGAAAAGTGGGCAGAGATTTTTTCTCTCTCAAAACAATAAGTGCAAATTAGTTTTTTGTTTATATTAGAATTTAATTTCTTATTGATTTAAGCCAATTGCATGTGTTTTGGCACATGTGTGCAAAAGAGTAATAACAATTGTCTACAATTCGCACAATAACTAAATGCACATGGCTTGTTGATCAAAACTGATGAGTTGATTCTCAGTGACATTTACGAACCCTTCACAACTTCTAAACATTATTTCACCGCGATGAGCCATCACATCGAAAATTATACATTCAATTATCAAAATCTGTCGGACATGCATGTATATTCCATAAAAACCTGTGACATGGAATGTTTGTAATGTCTGCTAAATTGGCAAATGGCCTGTCATTGTAATGAAATTAGAATCACAATCTTACCAAACAACCAATCAAGTTTGGAAGCATCTGTATAGGCTATATGGAATTTTCCAAGCACAATCACTACCATTTTTGATCTTCAGAGTGGGATTGAGATACTTATCTGATTTGCTATTCTGACCATGCCAAACCCACCTCTGGATTTTTCCAAAAACCTTTTAATTTGGTCTCAAATTTCCAATAACGACTGGCAAACTGTAGGTACATGAGATTGCTGATTGAAGTTTTTTTTTTGCAACCTTCCCAAACAAGTTGTGGTTATAGGTGAGGTCGGATTATAGTTTTGGAGACTTTCTGACATCTGCAGTTCTCCATCTTTGATCCATACAGTTTGTTTGGTGACGCAAACCATCCTCCTCAGTGTGTGTGGAATCAGTATAGACACACGTCCTCTTCCAGGTAGATTGTGATTTGTGCAGCTCAACAACCTTTTGTCACACATCATTACTGTATTCTCAGGAATTTCCCACAGTGATGGATGACTACAGGAATTTCGCCTGTGACTTTATATTTAGAGCCCAGTGAAACAGCAAGTCATGATTTATCACTTAAGTGTTCTTAATCACTAAGGCGAACCTAAAAACATACCATATGAATGGGAAAATACTTCAGTTCGATTTTTTCTCATTAGCATTTGTAGGGGTGCCAATATTTTGGCACACATATTTTGGAGAAAACCATATTTAATTAATTAATTCCATATGTATATTTTGTGTAAATTAACTTAAATTAAAGTTTAGATTTTTGTGAATATTTTGAATGAAAGACAAAGAGAAGAAATGGCAAAAGCATATATATATATATATATATATATATATATATATATATATATATATATATATATATATATATATATATATATACATCATCGGAGCTTATATTGAATTTTATAGCACAAAATCAATAGCAGCAAGGCAAAGCGCTTCTTTTCTTCCCTAAGAGAAAGTTCATTATCAATTAGACATTGTGCTTCTTCACTGATGTTAGTCTCCCCAAAGACAGCATGGTAACCATGGATACCAGATTTTAAATTTCATTCCCATCCATATGAACAAGGACGCATGCAGTTATATTGAGGAATGGTGAATTCATCACCATGTCAAGCTCTAGGCTATACTGTATGATCCAAGCATGTATCATTTTCAAAGACTGAACATTTGAAAGAGCAGAACACAAGCGTTCTTTCAGCCATTTGTCCATGTCCTGATATATTTGTACACTTCTGGGTAAAGAAACCCCAAGCTGAACAAGTTTATATGACGTAAATTTATTTTTATTATGACAGATATTATAATATTATACATAATGTGATATTATACCATGGTCTGTAAGTTAAGTAATATATTACTTAAGTCAAAAATATATTTTACATTAAATACAAATAAAAGTGGCAGCGATGGCTATTTAAATTGATTATTGATTTATTAATAATCAAATTATTGATTATATGAAATTATTATTATCTGATTAATATTGTCAAATGCCTCGTATGTGTATGCGTTGTAGGCTATGGACCAATCAGACACACACTAATTATTCATTATATACAAAGGTTTATGAAACTCCAAAACTAACTGCCCAAATGAACGAACACAAGGGCAGAAACAGTGTCATGTTACGGGCTGATAAGGAGATTTTACGACCTCCGAGGAATGTGGCCACATGCACAAGAGAGAGACAATGGGGAAGACAGAAACCCTCTTTAAAACAGACTTTGCTGCATTAATCATAGACTAACTGATCTATAAATGAACATGCATAAAACTGTGAAAGAAACAGTGTAAATGGTTTACTGTCTCGTGTACTATTATGTATATATTATGGTATGTACCTTGGTTTACAACCACCTAACGATCAATGTAACCTCACCTGTATCATGCCTCCTACCTAATTAATCCTCATTTAATGACTCACACTTTGATGTACATCACCTTCTTCTAGAATGCAGTGTGGATGTGTTATATCTATCTGAGCATTAATGAAGGTATAACCACGCTTGGGACAAAGACTCGTAAATTAACTAGAGCAACCTTCCCACTCGGACCTTTCACCTTGCTTATTGGTCCAGTCAACCCTTAGGGGTTGGATCTTTCTCAGGCTTTATTAGAGACAGTCCACATGTGACCTCCCTCTCTTAGTTCTTTCATCCAGCCGCAACCCTGTTTCTGGTGATACTGGGGAACCCCCTCCCCCTCCACGGGGGCCCCAGGGCCCAGCAGGCCTCGATCCAACCAGATATGGGCTCAGGCAGGAGAGAGAAGACTCTCTCACAAAGAACCAAAGACAATCTCAGGAGTTTTGGAACAAAGACTCCAACCAACAACGACTCCAATCACCCACTCTTCCGACTTCCTCACTTCTCCTGGGTGCTCGGCGTGGCCTCAACAGGGCCCCAGGCCTTGACCAAACCAGCCATGTGTTCCTGGAGAAAGAGAACTCTCAACCAACTTCCACTTGACACTGCCGGAAGCATCAACGACTTCAATTTTCAACAACTTCAAGAATTGTTCCCACTACAAATGCAAGTATTCAATTCAATGAAATGTGAAAATAAAATTCTGATGGTTCTTCTCATAGTCCCTCTTCCGGTTTCCAATTTCATCCTATCACTAACCTATTTCTGTATTTATGTATGTTGTTTAGTTTATTTATGTTTATGATTTAGTTAATAAAACTTATGCACTTTATGTATTTGGTTTTGATTTGCTTTGCAATACGAAGTCCCTTTATGGTTTTTGATCTTGCTACATGCTCAAAACGCTGTACATGCTAAGAAATAATTATTCTTCTGTGGCCAGGGAAGATACCCTTTTCTTAGAATAAATTAATAATCAAAAGAGTTCGTTGGACGAACTGATTAATTGATTGTAATATTACAGTTTTTTACAATTGTTATGACAATTTTTTCAAATACTTTTAACAAATTTCCTAAACTCTTAACACAGTTAGCACTACATCCATCTGTGTAAGCTATACTATTAACACATTTCTTGTTGCTTTAACACAAAATGCATACAATTAACACAAATTTAAAATGCTTGAACTTCTTTTACACACAAGCTCAAACAAGACCAAAACAATGTATTTTTACTGGCAAATTTACCAATGCTTTAACACTGTATGTCAGCACATAAAACACCATGTTCTAAACCTAACCCAGGCTAAAGTCAAGGTAAACAGCGGTTTATATTGTGAATTGAAACACAAATATATCCCCTGTATTTTATTCTATTGTTACTGAGAAACAGCTGATTGAATTATGGAAATATATAAATGTATTTTTATTTGCAGTATTTTCTTTATTGCAGCAATTCTGTCTCTGTCTTCGTTTTTTCATTACAGTAACCGCACATTCTATAAAGCACTCTGAGATGGGTCTTTTTTATTGAATTTCTGCAGCAAAAGACCTAAACCCAACAAAACAAAAATGTAGAGAGGCTTCAAAAGAAACTGCAGTGCAAAACACAATCTATGATCAATACAATATACTGTCTGTTGAATAAGGGAGAGATGCGCGGATGGGCTATTATTTCATCCGCAACCGCATCATAAAACTCATCATCCATCCGCACCAAAATTTTTGACCAATTTTCAAAACCGCACCCGCCCGCCATCCGCTGATTGGGCGATACAAGGCGCTGCTGATGACAGCCGCGAGACTAGAAAGCTCTCAGAATATATGTAATTGCATCTGATGTTAGTGTTTTTATGACATTGTGCAATGATTGACTAAATCTTCCTGTTGGACGAGAACATATGTTAGTGTTTTGAAAAATTATTTGATTTTGAGACAGTTTGCAGTGTTTTGGTAGACATAGTGTATTGTTGCTAGTGTATTATTGTATTTTGAAAATTAGTGTTGGAGTTTAGTTTACAATGTGTGATTTTGAGCATGAAATTAATTGTTTTGTGTTGTAGGTGTGTTGGTGCGTTAAGAGTTTAGGAAATTTGTTAAAAGTATTGAAAAATTTGTCATAGCGATTGTAAAAAACTGTAATTTAGCCATGTCAAGTTAATACAATTAACTGACCCAAATATTCATAATTAATCATAAGTTATTATTGATTATTAATATTTCATAAAGCTAAGTTCCTTACAGCGTAATTCATACAGAATTTTTAAGGTATTATTAAATTTGACAATCATTATTTGAATTTCATTCCATTTTAATTCTACTCAAGTTCAAATAAAATTTTGCACCTTTTTTGCCACCTAAATTCAAATACACAAACTGAATTGCGTTTTAAAAGGTTTTTCAATCTGAATGCTGCACAATTCTGTCCATAATTTAATATTTTATATCTGCTATTGCGCAAAATGTGGATTGGGGAAGTATATCTCTTTAATTTTAAATAAGTTATGATTTTTGTCAATAGAAGATCAAAGTAGAAATCAGTTCAGATCTGCTCGATGTGAGCATTTGTAAGATTTCTACAGAATGTGCCGTGCTTTCAAATTTAAAGATGTGGCTGCTCAAATACATGGTTTTAGTCAGCGAAAACTAAATTAACCAAATCCTGGATTCATATTTTGGGGTGGATGTTGCTTTACTTACAGTCTATTGCCATTTCACATGTGCATTTCAGCACAATTAAAGTGCAAACTTGTCAGGAAACAGCTCAAATGGACCTGCGTGAAAGGGAGACTCTAGACCACTTACTTTTTTTTTTTACCACTATTTACCACTGTCTGTCCACTGAACATATGAGCCTTTTGAATATTAATCACACAACGCTCTGTTTTTAATATTCATGAGTCAGGCTTATAAGTTGTACAATCGTGTCAACCTTTCATATTTCAGATCGCTCCTACACCATTACTTTAGAGATGTTTTTTTTCAACAAGGTTATTTTTTCCCACTTGACAGGTTAAGTGTGTTAAAAATATGAAAACCAATACTTTCAACAACCCAACCTCCCAGTTAACAAATATATGATCTAAGAACATTTTGCTAATGTTCCCATTAAAATAAACACAAATCTCAAAAGCTTACAATGATTTCAGTCAATATTAGTTATAAAGCTTTTCACTTTAGAATACTGATCCAAATTATTAGTAGTTCCCTTAAAAGGATGTAGTAACTCTTAGTTCATTAGTAATGGGTTACCATTAACTTATATTATACATTATGCATTATTAATATTAATTATGAACCTGTATATACAGTAGTTCTTAGTAGTCTTCAGTGAGGTATGAAAAATAGTATGATTAGCTAATAGTGAACTGTATACCACATTCGACTGAGCGATATTACTTACTAATTCGTTAATCAGAGTTTCTTATTAGTTAATAGTAGTTACTAGAATGTTCATAGTGCGTTACTCATTTGTTCCTGTGTAGTTATTCATTAATGAAGGAACAGTATTCTAAAGTGTTACCCATTTTTGTCGTAACATTTTGAGAACTATACCAGATAACTCCGACTGAACGTTCTATTAATGTTACTGAAAGAATGTTTGCTCATAAATTTAGCTTGGCTCCTTGACAATGTATACATTTTGCCTATAGTGGCTCATATTGAAAAGCAGGTGAATGAGGGCGTTTGTATTCACAGCACTGTCCTGTTCTGTTCTACACTGCAACACTCAGTGCCCTTGAGGATGAGCCAAGTGACAGAGGTACATGATCAACTCTAGACTGTGCACTGTTTTTGTGAGTGAGGTTTCAGAGATCTGCCTGGAATGGTACAATTTTACATCAAGCATCCAATGAGCAAATGCGCACAATTTTAGTAGAAAATGTCATTAGTCAAATGTGTTAAAAACACACTTCAAGAGTACAAAAGGAAAATGAATATGCAGCAGCAACGGTCTAAAAGTTAAGGGACTCATGCTTGTGTGTGATTGTGAATTTTAACATTCAACAATTTAAATCTTAACATAGTTAAAATTGTTAATCTTATAATCACTGTAAAAAAAAAATTTGCTGTAAATTTTTAAGTACAATCAACTTGGATGTTTAAGTTATTTAAACTTAAATTACATCATCAAACTGACTTGAGTTGAATTTTGCATAACTTATAAAAACGTTTTTTTTAGTAATGAATAAGAGTTAAAGTAATGTAAAAACATATGTTGTCATAACTTATTGATCATATAATTATTTAAAGTGATGTTTTAGAATATATGATAAATAAACCGTATATTCATTGTTTTTTCTTTCAGTTATATTTAGGAGATTTTTGTCATAATTCTATCTTTGTGGTTAGCTTCACTCTTTTTAAAAAAGGTTCCAAAAGGGGGGTTTCGTAGTGATTTTTTTCCTTAGTGTAAAGAATATTTTATTAAGCTGAAAGTTTTTCCACTATAAAGAACATTTTGTGCAATGGAAATGGTTTTTGATGGAACCATCAGTGCCATTACAGTTGTTTTTTTTTTTTTTTTTTTTTGTTGTTTTTTTTGCAATCACAAGGACACATTTCTCAATACTTAGGTCACTTTTTCAAAACTCTTCACAGTGAGCACAACAGCAGTCTACTGTATCTAAACTGTGAATCACTTATCATTGCTTTGGCACAAATTGGTTCAAATTACATTAATTTCTCACTCAAACACAACCACCGCCCAAACTCTATACCCACAGGTCAATTTGCACGTAAACATACTCTTTTCAAAACTGTTAAACTTAAGTTCAAAACCTAACATAATACAAAATCGAATAAGACTGCAATATGCTACATTTCTACAGTAATACCATATTACAAAGTGAGTTTGTTGGTTGAAAACCTTTGCTAGTGTTATGGATGAATCAGTTGATTTGACACCTGAATTAAGTGCTTTGGTAGTTTTAGTGCATTTTGAATGTGAAATTAACTGAAAGTTGATAAGTAGAACTGTGTGAAGAGTTTTGTCCTGGGGATTGTAAAAAAACTGTAAAGAATCTTTATTTTCAAGAGTGTTTTTGGCACGAATATTTTTCCATTGAAGTTTAAATTCTTAAATGGTGTGGACAGGAAGGATTTATCTGTCTGGCTATGTGCATGTGTCCTGGTTTGCCCTTTAGTTTTAACTCAGTGGTGTCTAATTTTTTTATTTATGTTCAGAGCTATCCAGTGTCGATCTTCTCAGCAGATAGAGAGGGGTGAGCTGCCTGCACTTATATATCAATGACGTGACGATCAATAATAACCCCCCCAAAAAAGCTTGCACCAAACCAACGTTTCTCAAATTTTGAACAAACCCAAATTATTATTTTTTTTAAACACGGATGTTTGAGGAATTAACTTAAAAATTCATCACAAAGTCGAATGACTGTAAACATTGGGCTCTTGAGGTTCTTATGCTTTTATTTATTTTATATTTTATTTTCCCTTGCACTTTTCTTTATTTATTTATGCTTTATTTATTTTGCTCAGTTGGAGAACAACCAGCCTTGATTTGAAGATAACTTTTGTAAAAGTGTGAATTGTGAAAGGATAAAACATGTTGAGAAGAAGAATAGCTTTGAAGGTAAAGGGACATGACCATGCCAATTGATAAAAAACATGTTTACCAAAACTGCATCACAATGAAGAACTGTCTGTGTGTGCGTGCGTGCGTGCGTGTTACTTTAAATGGACACTGTTATTAGGGGGGAAAGTGTATAACAGGCAAGATCAGTGTCATGGTGATCTTTGCAGAACTAAGAACTCTATGGTAATTCAATTGTATTTAAATCTGCAAGAATATTATTTTAAAAAGCATTTAAAAAAAAAAAAAAAGAAGAATCTAGAAATAGTGGAATCTGGTTCATTTTAGTTCAAAGTCTGGCACATAATATCTCTGATTATTCTGAAGTGTGTTGCTTCGGTGACAGGTGTTATTGATTATTCATTTCCTATACTTCAAAACAGCTCAAATGAAAACCACTGCTCAATATTTGAGATGAAACAAAACATTTCCATAAGTCTATAGAGCTACTTTGGGTACTTTCTTCAGCAGTCTGTCAATTCCACAGCACTATTGGAAGTGTCATAAAATGGTTTATTTATAAACGATCGCTCAGCACGGTCAAGGGCTCTGATAACCTTGGATAATCCCACAGATGGTCCTTTGTTCCATGGCACAATTTGCGCTAAAATGAAAGGCATTATTCTTCAGTCAATATCTAATTTTCTTGTTTCACCAGGTAGAACAGAAGAGATCTACTCGGCTTCCTGCATGCAATTTTTATTGAGGCTTCCTGGCACCATTTGTCTTATGCAAATGTGTGATTTATTCGTGAGCTTTAACAGTGTATTGCAATGACAGTGAGGCACCATGAATTCTGGATTAAAATTGACAGCAGTTCATTAATTTTGATGTACCTCAGCATGTGTGTTAGCTTCTCTCTTATGCTGTTATTCCATTAGTCATTGAGTATACTGTACACCAAAATCTAAAATGTAAGCATATCACAAGGGCAACCAAAGGAGCCTAAGACGAATATGAAAGAATATCTGTTTAAAAAATAAGTGTGATTAATATCACTGACCTTCAAATATATTTGTACCTACATACATTTAATTAAAATGTTTGTTGTATATTGTACATGAAAAAAATTAAAGGGATATTTCACCCAAAAATGCAAATTCTATAATTTACTAACCTTCATGACTTTCTTTCTTTCATTGAACACCAAAGTTTAGCAGAATGCCCAAGTTGCTCTTTTCCATGCAATGGAAATGGATTGGGGCAGAGGCTTTCAAATTCCAAAAAGGAAAAAAAATAAATGCCATATAAGCATAATAAACGTGGCCCATGTGATGTGTTGCTAGATCTGGGAATTGGCTAAGCCCACCCAAATGTCAGCCTTGCCCCTCGACATGAATCTTCCATCATTTGAAGAAGACTTACAGGGTAGCGATTATACTGTATTTTTTGTTTTTTGAAGAGATTGCAGTCATATTTGAAGCAATTCAAAACCATCATAGCGAACAGTGTGCATCTGAATTGTCTCAGCTGAAGAAAATAATACATTATTTATCGGCTTTAATATATCGGACAAATTTTCTTATCGGAATAGTAACATTAAAAATGATCATATATCGGCCGATACCAAAATTGGTGGCCGATATTTCATGCATCCCTATTCATATTTCGTACTTCCTGTGGCGCAGCACTGTTTACGACACGGGCATGAGAGAACGGGCGTCCGTGGCAGTCTAAGTTTGTCCAGATTTTAAGTTCGTCAAGTCTGTCAAATCTATGTCAAGGGTGTTGAAGTGCTGCTGTCGTCTGCTTTGCGAGAAAGAAGTGAACAAGAAAGAGAATCACCGGAGTGTGGCTGCTGCTGCTAATTACATCCGCTTTTTGCAACTGCTTACAATATGATGCCACCACACTTACCGAGGGGAAGCGGACGTTGCGGGTGTATGGCAGGGACTGGCTGTTGTCCTTGAGGAAAGCTGCACCAGAACCAGGCCTGTTTGACCATGTTCCGGAGGAGCTGCTACGACAGCGCGGAGGCAAGCGGCCGCAGAAA
Source organism: Gila orcuttii (assembly GCA_026230005.1). Taxonomy (NCBI): domain Eukaryota; kingdom Metazoa; phylum Chordata; class Actinopteri; order Cypriniformes; family Leuciscidae; genus Gila; species Gila orcuttii. The sequence continues at coordinate 16,307,757 of JAPDVR010000023.1, read as the reverse complement.
CGAGGGAGAAGGGGGGGCATTCAACTACGCCTCAGCCGTAGGGCCACAAGGCCGCCGCTGCCGTCTATACTCTTTGGCAATGTTCGCTCACTGAGGAATAAGATGGAGGAGTTGTAGCTTAACACAAAGGCCTGTAATGAATATCGGGAATCATGTCTAATGATTTACACAGAGACCTGGCTCCAGGAGGATTTTCCGGACTCATTGGTGCAGGTACAAGGCTTCTCATGTGTGCATATGGATAGAAACTGACTCAGGGAAGATGGGGGGGGGGACGGGATTTGTGTTTTTATTAATGACTTGTGGTGCAATAATTACACAATAAAAGAGAGGGTGTGTACTCCTGATCTTGAACTTATTTGCATTAGTTTAAGACCTAGTTTAAGACCTTTTTATCTACCAAGAGACTATGGGAACATCTTTATATGTTCTGTATATATCCCGCACAGTGGGAACGCATCCAGAGCAGCTTCACGTCTAGCAGACAGCGTCAACCAGCAGTTAAAGGACAAGCCCAATTCCCCTTTATTTGTTCTTGGAGACTTCAACCATTGTAAACTGGAGCTGGCTCTACCCGGATTCCAGCAATATGTTAAAGATAGCACACGTAAGAATAGGACACTGGATAAATGCTATGGCAACATTAAAGATGCATATTCTGCCAGAATTAAACCCCCCCTCACAAATTCGGATCATAATAATACCATCCATCTGATCCCCACCTTTAAGTGTGCCATTAAAAAAAGCAAACCTGTCTCAAAAACTGCCAATGTATGACAGGATGAGTGCAAGGAGACGCTGAGTGGCTGCTTTCTGGTCACAGATTGGGATGTCTTCTACCAGGACAACAATATTGACAATAGTAAACGATAATAAGGTATATTCATTTCTGTGTCGATACTGTTGTGCCAAAAAAGACGATCACTATTTATCCAAACAATAAAGACTACATCACACCTGAAATTAAACATCTGATCAGGAGGAAAAAGCTAGCATTCCAAAACAATGACTTAATGGAGCTGAGATCAATTCAAAAAGATCTGAGGGGGACACTTAAGAAGGCTCGGGAGGAACACAGTACACGTGTGAGGGAAGCTTTTTCAACGAATACCTCGAAAAGACACTGTGAAAGAAATGACTAACATGAACTCTGGACAGAAAGAATTAAATGTGTGGAATGATCTTGATAAGGCTAATGATCTCAACATTTTCTATAAACTTGTTGACCTGGATCATGAAACAAATGTGACTTGCTGCAAAGATCTGTCTATATGTCAACACAATGTGACCCAATACAGGACAGAATAATAATTAACCCTAATGCTGTCACTACTGTTTTTAAAAAGCTAAACAAAAGTAAGGCCAGTGGGCCGGAGGGTATATCATCTTTCATTCTGAAAACATTTTCGGATGAGTTAACTCCTGCTTGGAGCCCTCTATTCCAACTTTCTGTAGACTCTTGTACCTCCCCTACTATCTGGAAGACATCTGTTGTTATTCTGTATATTATTAATTACAACGGTACACTCTGTCTTAAAGCACCTTGAAAATCCATTAGGCTATGCTTGATTATTATTTATGGACTTCAGCTCTGCATTTAACTGTATTCTTCCTCAGATAATGTTACGTAAATTACAACGGATGGAAGTGAACCCCTTCATTATTAGATGGTATGGTTCTTTTTTAACAGACAGGAAGCAGCAGGTGAGTGTCACCGATGTTAAGGCCAAGGGTTAGTTACCACACTCCGGAGGAGCAGACACCAGAGGCAGACAACCAAGGTAAGTTTAAAAGGTAAGTTATTATTTAAAAAGGGATAAAAGCAAGGGCAGGGACGTTCGTGGCTGTGGCTGTGGTGCGATACGGGGAGGGGAGTGCTGGTAGGTACTCTTCCGGCCCTTCAAGTAAGTATATCCCTCTCCTGGTGGCTCATGGGACAGGCAATGGCTCTTCTCGTCGTCAGACTCGTTGAATAAGCTTGTGGGACAGACGGTGACTTCTCTCGTCGTCAGACTCGTTGCATAAGCTCGTGGGACGGACAGTGGCTTCTCTCGTCGTCAGACTCGTTGCATAAGCTCGTGGGACAGACAGTGGCTTCTCTCATCAGCAGACTCGTTGGATAAGCTCATGGGACTGGCAGTGGATTCTCTCGTCGTCAGACTCGTTACATAAGCTCGTGGAACAGGCAGTGGCTTCTCTCGTCATCAGACTCGTTGCATAAGCTCGTGGAACAGGCAGTGGCTCCTCTCGTCGTCAGACTCGTTGCATAAGCTCATGGGACAGACAGTGGCTTCCCTCGTCGTCAGACTCGTTGCTTAAGCTCGTAGAGCGGCAGCAGATCAGACACAGCAGTCAGCAGACTCTCACAGGACAGCAACAGCAGAATGCAGCGACAGACTCTCACAGGACAACGATAGCAGAATGCAGCGGCAGACTCTCCGTTCACAGAACAGCAGAAGGGACAGATCAATTTGAACGAATCTTCAAAGTTATGGGTCAATTTCATCCATCAGAGACTCAGAAAACACAGTTGTTTGATCTCACCACACTTGTGCATAAATCACTCCTGTAAATCTCCACACGGGTTCGTTGTGTTACTATTATTTGTGTTACTGTCATCAGGATAACACACACTGCCCACAAACACAGGTTAGTCGTACACTGGTGATGGCAATCTTTACATGTGTCTTTCTCCAAAAAGGTGAATCATAGAAAAGGTGCACTTAACTTTTCCTCTGTGAATCGCGGGTAATCCTGCAGCGGGTTTCCACTCTCTTTTCTGCCGGTCACTCTCCTTCTTCCTCTGTGAAGTTTTCTCACTTACTTCGTTGCGTTGCTGTTCGTGGTTTCTTTCAAAAGACTCACTTAATGAGCATGTCTCGAGGGACTCAATATAGAACACCGGATAGGTCTTAAACCTCTGCTTCCTGCACTTGTTACCGCTCACTGCCACTGCTACATTCCACTCGAGCACTCTTGTCGAGCTTTCCTACTGCCAGAGCATTAGAATCCTACTGTGCTTCGAGCCCCTCTCTTTATACTCCTTTCTTCTCAGGCACATGCTTCAATGAAGCGCTACTTACTGGCTTCAGCTGGCGCTTGTTATTGTCGGCGGCCATGACAGGTAAGAACAGAGCCGGCCCAGTGTTACACCGGCATTTCTTCCCCCTGGAAACGAGTCAACCATTTTTTTGGTTCCTGGTTTGTTCACCCAGTGACATGAGAGTCAACTCTACTCTTTCTGAAACTCTGAACATAAGTACAGGCGTCCCTCAAGGCTGTGTAAGCTTTCCTTTATAATATACACAAATGATTGCAGAAATATCATTAGAAATAACCACATTATTCAATTTTCAGATGATACCGCCATACTTAGTTTACTTACAAAAAATTCAGACATTGCCATCTATAAGTAGGAGATAGAGGAGGTCGTGAAGTGGTGCAATAGGCACCCTCAATGCAAAACTTGGCCCTCAATGTAAATAAAACCAAAGAAATGATTTTTGACCCTTGGTCTATAGGAGATCATAGCACACTTCAAATTGAAGGTGTAGGCCTACTCCTTGAGCAGGTAACATCATATAAGTATTTAGGTATACAATTGTCAGCTGCAGTGGTCCCATCAAGTGGAGTATGTTTGCTCAAAGATACAGGTCCTTCTCAAAACATTAGCATATTGTGATAAAGTTAATTATTTTCCATAATGTAATGATAAAAATTAAACTTTCATATATTTTAGATTCATTGCACACCAACTGAAATATTTCAGGTCTTTTATTGTTTTAATACTGATGATTTTGGCATACAGCTCATGAAAACCCAAAATTCCTATCTCAAAAAATTAGCATATCATGAAAAGGGTCTCTAAATGAGCTATTAACCTAATCATCTGAATCAACTAATTAACTCTAAACACCTGCAAACGATTCCTGAGGCTTTTAAAAACTCCCAGCCTGTTTCATTACTCAAAACCATAATCATAGGTAAGACTGCCGACCTGACTGCTGTCCAGAAGGCTATCACTGACACCCTCAAGCAAGAGGGTAAGACACAGAAAGAAATTTCTGAACAAATAGGCTGTTCCCAGAGTGCTGTATCAAGGCACCTCAGTGGGAAGTCTGTGGGAAGGAAAAAGTGTGGCAAAAAAACGCTGCACAACGAGAAGAGGTGACCGGACCCTGAGGAAGATTGTGGAGAAGGACCGATTCCAGACCTTGGGGGACCTGCGGAAGCAGTGGACTGAGTCTGGAGTAGAAACATCCAGAGCCACCGTGCACAGGCGTGTGCAGGAAATGGGCCACAGGTGCCGCATTCCCCAGGTCAAGCCACTTTTGAACCAGAAACAGCGGCAGAAGCGCCTGACCTGGGCTACAGAGAAGCAGCACTGGACTGTTGCTCAGTTTTGCATGTCATTCGGAAATCAAGGTGCCAGAGTCTGGAGGAAGACTGGGGAGAAGGAAATGCCAAAATGCCTGAAGTCCAGTGTCAAGTACCCACAGTCAGTGATGGTCTAGGGTGCCATGTCAGCTGCTGGTGTTGGTGTACTGTGTTTTATCAAGGGCAGGGTCAATGCAGCTAGCTATCAGGAGATTTTGGAGCACTTCATGCTTCCATCTGCTGAAAAGCTTTATGGAGATGAAGATTTCATTTTTCAGCACGACCTGGCACCTGCTCACAGTGCCAAAACCACTGGTAAATGGTTTACTGGTGCTCAATTGGCCTGCCAACTCTCCTGACCTGAACCCCATAGAGAATCTGTGGGATATTGTGAAGAGAAAGTTGAGAGACGCAAGACCCAACACTCTGGATGAGCTTAAGGCCGCTATCGAAGCATCCTGGGCCTCCATAACACCTCAGCAGTGCCACAGGCAGATTGCCTCCATGCCACGCCGCATTGAAGCAGTCATTTCTGCAAAAGGATTCCCGACCAAGTATTGACTATTGAGTGCATAACTGAACATAATTATTTGAAGGTTGACTTTTTTTTTGTATTAAAAACACTTCTTTTATTGGTCGGATGAAATATGCTAATTTTTTGAGACAGGAATTTTGGGTTTTCATGAGCTGTATGCCAAAATCATCAGTATTAAAACAATAAAAGACCTGAAATATTTCAGTTGGTGTGCAATGAATCTTAAATATATGAAAGTTTAATTTTTATCATTACATTATGGAAAATAATGAACTTTATCACAATATGCTATGGGGGTGGTGATGGCGCAGTGGATAAGACACATGCCTTTGGTGTGAGAGACCCGGGTTCGAATCCACTGTGAGACACCAATGTGTCCCTGAGCAAGACACTTAACCCCTAGTTGCTCCAGAGGCGTGCGACCTCTGACATACATAGCAATTGTAAGTCGCTTTGGATAAAAGCATGAATAAATGTAAATATGCAAATTTTTTGAGAATGACCTGTATGTCAGCGTCTATATTTCTTAAGACGACTTCGAGTTCATGGAGTGGACAAGGATATCATGTTGTTGTTTTACAAGGTAGCCATGAAATCTATTGTTCGGTATTGTGGCTTGGTTCGGTAACCTGTCCGTTAAATTAAAATCACAGCTCCAAAAATTTATAAAAAGGGCTGGGAAAATAATTGGCCAAATGCCACCTATTACTCTTCAGGAGCTCTTTGAGGAGGCGGTGAGGAAACAGGATTTCAAAATCATTAATGACCCTAATCACGTCCTGTATAGTGAGTATGAGCTGATGCCTTCAGGCAGAAGGTACAGGTAACCAAACTGTAACCTTAACAGGTTTAAATTTTCATTTGTGCCGCTTTCAATCAAATTAATGAATAACAACGTATTAGGTGTGTGTGCGTGTGTGTGTGTGTGTGTGTGTGTGTGTGTGTGTGTGTGTGTGTGTGTGTGTGTGTGGTACTAACATTATGGTTATAGGATGTGTATTGATAGGGCACTGGTGCAATACTATGTATGTGTGTATGTGTATATATGTGGGTATGTATATATGTATATGTATGCTATGTTATAGTTGATATGGTAGTATGCAATTGGGTATTGTACAATACAGAATCTATTGACTAGAGTATGAGTTAACTTGAAATGTGCAATTGTCGGGAGGAGGTGTGATGCGGGTTTTCTTCTGTTTTATGTGAATGTGAGTGGGGGGTATTGAGTGTGGTTGTGGGATGTTAAATGAAGTACTGAATGGGATCATTTAAGAGCATGTTCTGTGTTGTTGTGTGTTATGTGCAGGGGCGGACTGGCCATCTGGAGCACTGGGACTTTTCCCGGTGGGCTGCTGTCCAATGTGGGGGGCAATGCTGTCCAATGCCCACCCGGTATACAAATATATATATATATTTTTAAAAATTACTGAAATCATAATCTCTTTTCTATGCAAATGGATGAGTGAGTCGGGCCGTGGCCGACAAGGAGTGTGTTTTGTTTGCATGTGAGTGTTTTGCCCTCCCTCCCAGTTTAGTTTAGTTTAGTCTACTCCATTGCGTATCTTGAAACACGCCCGTCGCCTAATTTACAGAGAGAGAGACAGATTAATCCGGTACAGCGAATTTCTCTGAGCAGATAAGATAATACAAATAATTGTCTATGGATGAAAGGAGGAAGAAAAGAAAAGGTGGAGCTGAAAAGTTACTCGTTAAAAAAAAAAAAAAAAAGCATTAGAGGTAGATGTTGTGAAATGTTTCAAATTAACCGATTATGCATTAGGCGGAATCGGCGCGAAGTAGGGTTGCCACCTGTCCCGGTTTTACCGGGATTGTCCTTCTTTTTAATAACCTGTCCCGGGAAATTTATCCACTCTCCCGGGACACTGAATGTCCCGGTTTTCGAAAGGCTACGTGAATACAGACATCCCACGTCTCCCGGAAGTTCCACGAGTCTCCCGCATATTGATAGCGGCTCCCTGATGCCCGCAAATTAGTTCAAATCTCCCGGAATCTAGAGCGAGCGAGCAAGACCTCGCACATACTGTGCTCCAAACTATCCTTTGTAGGTTTTGTAGCGATCATTGCAGATAGGACCAACACATCTGACACAAGAAGTTTGCACCTTTTTGGCCGTGTGGCTTTCTGGGCAGGTTTTATGAGTATATTATTTGTCTTTTTGCATTTTAGTGCTAGGTAACAGTGCCAACACACAGATGAGCCTATTTTGTGTAGAACTGCACCTATATGTTAAATAAACTTAAACAACCTTTTATTATTATTATTATTATTATTATTCATTCATTCATTCAGATTCAGGAAGATAGACTGAGTCAGAGTCAGGAAGCCATCCCCAGCTTTGATTTCTTCACTGTACTGACATCAGAAAATCTAGACATATTTTCAAGCAAAGCTTTGGTTCAAAAGGTTTTCTGCGGTAAAGATTCCCTTTGTTTTACAAATATTACCTAATATATGTTGCGTTAATTAAAATAAATGTTTAAATAGCATTTCTGTTAATTTCTCGTTTCTTGTATTGTGTTATATTTTTATGCCATAAGTGGTGTTAAAAATTATTCTGCACATTAATGAGCCAGTGTGTTATGATGCGGGGGGCTGCTGTGGGCCAGAAAGTCCAGGGCCACTTTTTGGTCCAAGTCCGCCCCCTGGTTATGTGTAATGTGACGCCATTGTTCTTTCGAATGCCCAAGACAAATTTCTCCAATAGGAGACAATAAAGGCTTATCTTATCTTATCTTATCTTATATTTACTTTACCACTATTCAGCACTGGTGCAAGAGTTGTTTGAACATCTCCCACATGTTAGGATGGTGTTCCGTCCACCTATTCTCTTTTCCCGAATCCAATTCAGGAGTTCTTCTCCTCTTGGAGATGGAAATTATATAATCGCCACCCTTACAACCAAGCCTTCTTCAAATGATGGAAGAGGCCTGTGGAGAAGTTGAGGCACAAGCATGTCAAGGACGGATCTTTGGACTCATGAAAATATATGCTGTGATGTTGATGAAATTATCTTGAAATTATGAGGCATTATAGATAGATAAATTATAGAGGCAAGATAAAAAATGTATTGATTCAATGATTGCAGTACATTTATGTATTTATTTATTTACTTTATTTTTTGGACAAAAACTCATTGTTATACAACTTGATGTTACTATTTATTTTTGATAAATGCATTATTAGAATAAAATGCAGTGCTTCATTATGCAGTGAATATTGAACTGTTTAGTACAACATAACAGTGTGTTTAGTATGTTTTTTAGAGCAACACAAGTTGGGCTTGTTTAAACTTGAGTGTCACATTGTTAGAATGCAGCTGCATTTTTGGATTATTGACGCGGGACGCCAAATGCAAGCGCGTCAAACACGTAAGTCTAGTGCATGTTTACATTGAAAAACAATGTAAAAGTAGCAGCAGTGCAGTGGAATGGAAAAACTAATGTTAACTGATGAGACCTTATTGTAAAGTGTTACCAAATAAACTTTCGTTATTCACTGAAAATCTTACACAACAGCTGTGGTCACCATTAACTTTCAGTGTATGAAAAAAAAGCAGCATGGACATTCAGCTAGAAAAAAAAGTCGTACCAGTGAGTAAATAATGAAAAAAATGTCAAATTTTTTGAGTCAAATATTCATTTTATCATTAAACTCCTACTTCCTCAATCCACAAAGAACTAAGTATATACAAATATCTAAAATATATAGGTTATGTGTCAGGGTCCCGCCATGACAGTCTTGTCTGTTTTGTCACTGTTTAATGTTTCCTTGTTTGTCTTGTGCTTGAGCACAAGGCTTTGTCTTTGTTTGTGTTGGCCATGTGCTCCTCTTATCCCGCCTCCTTGTTTCCTGTTACCGTGCCCCCTAGTTTAGTCCACATTGTGCTCACCTGATCCTCATGTGCTCTGGTCCCTTTACATTGTGCCTCTTTCCCTCATGTCTTTGCTGGTTTGTTTTGTGGTTTATTCCTGTTTGTATAGTTAAACCTAGTTATTGTTGTGATATTGATCTTTCTAGCTTTAGTGTATCCTTTTGCTTTTTTTCCATTCCAGTCTTGTTTTAGTCTTTTGTTTTTTCTCTTTTGATTTTATTTCTACTCTAGATTATCCTACTGTATGTAGTTCCCTGTCAGTTTGTTCTTTTGTTTTATTTTTTGATTGCAAGTTTCAGTCATTTTATTCCTAGTTTTCTCTTGTTTTGCTTCACTAGTCATTGTTCTGTGTAACGAAGGTTCAGTGTAGGGATGAAAGAAGACAAGGGTCGGCGTAAAGGGGACTCGTATACTTTATTAAAAATGAAAAAAAAATAAAGAAAAGGTGCTCCACGTGCGCCTTCACCGTAGAAGTCTCTACAGCACAGTTCAAAAACACTCTTTCCTGCTGGTTCAGCTCTCAGTCCACTTTTATCAAACTCTTCCCGATGTGTAAACTCATTCCATTCATAAAGCTCTCTCCGTCGTACAAACTCAGTCCATTTGTCAGCCAGCAGGTCGCTGACTTTCTTTCTCAATGGTGCTGTACTTAGTCTCTCTCTTAGAGAGCTTGCGACTAATGTACAGCACCGGCCGCTCTTCACCCTCTATCTCCTGGGACAGGACTGCACCCATCCCTCAATCCGACACGTCAGTCTGCAGAATAAAAGGGAGAGAAAAGTTAGGAGCCTGTAAGAGCGGTCCGCCACACAGAGCAGCCTTTATCTGGGTAAAGGCCTGCTGACACCGCTCCGTCCACTGGACGGTATATGGTGCATCCTTTTCAGTTAGATCAGTCAGCGGGCTAGCGAGGTCCGAATAATTAGGCACAAACCTTCTGTAATATCCCGCTAGCCCCAGGAACTGTCTAACCTCCTTTTTGGTCTTAGGTCTTGGACAGGTCGCAACTGCTGCAGTCTTATCAATTTGGGGACGCACCTGTCCATGACCCAAGTGGAAGCCCAGATACCTAACCTCCACACGCCCAACCGCACATTTCCTTGGGCTCCTCGCAGCGCCCCGAGGACAGCCCGCAAATGCTGCATATGACGCTGCCAATCATTACTATAGATGATAATATCATCCAAGTAAGCAGCGGCATATGCAGCATGCGGCCGGAGAATTCTGTCCATCAGGCGCTGTAAGGTCGCCGGAGCCCCGAACAAGCCGAAAGGAAGAGTGACAAATTGGTGTAATCCAAACGGCGTTGTGAAGGCGTTTTTTTCTCTGGACATTGGAGTTAAGGGGATCTGCCAATATCCCTTTGTTAAATCCAGTGTCGAATAAAAATCGAGCAGTGCCGAGCCGATCAAGCAATTCGTCAACCCGAGGCATTGGATACGCGTAGAATTTCGACACAGCATTCACCTTGCGATAATCCACACAGAACCGAACCGAGCCGTCGGGTTTTGGAACCAAAACGATCGGGCTTGCCCAGTCACTGTTGGATTCTTCTATTACCCCCATGTCCAGCATAGCCTTCAATTCATCCTGAACTACTTTCTTTTTATGTTCAGGTAAGCGATATGGCCGGCTGCTTACTACTATACCCGGCTCAGTCTCAACGTGGTACTGAATGAGGTTCGTTCGGCCGGGCAGGGGCGAGAAGACATCAGCAAACTCCGTTTGTAAATTACGTATATAAGTGATTTGGGATGGCGAGAGGTGATCTCCACCAGGGGCCAGAGCGAGTGATTGAGATTTTGAATTCGCTTCTGGACCAAGATCCTCCTCCCCACTCACTACCGTTGCCAACATCACTGATTCCGCCTCATTCCATTTTTTAAGGAGATTGAAGTGGTAAATCTGATGTGGCCCTCCCCTGTCCGTACGAATAACCTCATAGTTGAGATCCCAGACTCGCCGTGTGACCTCAAAGGGTCATTGCCACTTCGCAAGTAATTTAGAACTGGACGTGGGGAGTAATACAAGTACTTTATCTCCCGGTGCAAATTCACGTAGTCTAGCCCCCCTGTTGTACAGTCGACTTTGTTTGTCCTGGGCCTGTAACAAATTCTCCATAGAAAGCCGCCCCAAAGTGTGGAGTTTTGTTCTCAGGTCCATGACATATTGAATTTCATTTTTGCTATTCGAAGGTCCGTCCTCCCAAGTTTCCCTAAGCACGTCCACCACTCCGCGGGGCTGACGCCCATAAAGAAGCTCGAAGGGGGAAAACCCCGTGGAGGCTTGGGGGACCTCGCGTACAGCGAACAAGAGGGGTTCTAGCCACTTATCCCAATTTTTGGCGTCTTCCTGCACGAACTTCTGAATCATTGATTTCAACGTGCGATTAAAACGTTCCACCAGTCCGTCTGTTTGTGGGTGATAGACGCTGGTGCGAATCGATTTAATGCCCAATAATTCGTAAAGTTCGCGAATAGTACGTGACATAAACGGCGTGCCTTGGTCGATGAGAATCTCCTTTGGGATTCCCACCCGGGAGATTAATTGAAACAGCGCGCTCGCTACGCTTTTGGCAGAAATATTCGGAGCGGCACTGCTTCTGGGTACCGCGTTGCATAATCCACTAGGACTAATGCAAAGCGATGCCCTCGTGCGGACCGTTCTAATGGCCCGATGAGGTCCATACCAATTCTCTCGAAGGGGACCTCCATTAAAGGAAGGGGGCACAATGGTGCTTTTGGGTTGGCCGGTGGGTTTACCAACTGACATTCACGACAAGACGCGCACCACTTGCGCACGTTCTCGTGAATGCCCGGCCAAAAAAATCGGGTCATTAGAAGATTTAGTGTAGCTGTCTGCCCTAAATGCCCAGCCATCGGATTACAATGAGCCGTCTGGAAAAGCATTTCCCGACGGCTTTTCGGAACTAATAACTGTGTTGTATCTTGCTTTGTCTGGGCGTCCTGGGTCACCCGATACAACTTATCTTTTATAATTGCGAAATAAGGATATGAAAGAGGTCGGTCTGGGTGGAGAGGCTGTCCGTCGATTGTGCGGACCTGATCAAATGCATTTTTAAGCGTTTCATCTCTGGACTGCTCCAGAGGAAAGTCATCACGCTCCGAAAGATCCTGTCTTTCAATAGCGTTCCGATCCTCTGGTGCAGGTTCCGATGGTCCCGGTACAGCCTCTCCCACCTGAGCGACCGCTCTCCTCCCCCGCTTCCTTTTAGTCCCAGAAACACCCGCACATAAATGTCCCAACAACACTTTAAACCCCGGCCAATCGGTCCCCAAAATTAGCGGGTGTCGGAGGTGCTGACTTACGGCTGCCTCCACACTATGCTTTTGGCCCCTGAATTGGATAGTGACCGGCATTAAGGGATAATCCACCACTTCCCCGTGCACACACCTTACCTTAACCATGCGGCTATTATCCAATGCCCCAGGTTGAATCAGATTTTGATGGATGGAGGTTTGGTTACAGCCTGAATCCACCAAAGCCTGAAAAGTACCCCCCTTTATACTCACTGGTATTTGGCACAACCCAGCTCGATCGGGGGCGGCCTGCGGTGTGTCAGGGACCCTGACCAGAGTCCCCACCTCCATCACTGGACACTGATCGATAAAATGACCAGGGTCCCCGCAACGCCAACAGGCTGGCCCAGTCCTTCCCGCCGCTCCAGTGGCAGGAAGTGGGTCAAGTGGTTGGCGTGGGGAGAGTGCGGGTGCAGGGAGTGGAGGGAAACCGGACGCGGAGGCTGCTCCCCTAGGCGGCGCTCTAGGTGCGGGGACAGGCTCTGCCCCGGTGCCGGTCCTCCAACGGGGCGCCGGCCTAGGAGGGAAATTGCCACGGGACCTTGGGAGAGGGACAGTATGAGAAGAAACAGAGGGAGGGGAAGAGAGGGAGAGAGAGAGAGAGAAGCTGCTGGAAGGGGTTCGCCGACCCCTGGGCACGCCACCATCTGGTCCTCCGCCAACTGGATGGCCTGGTCCAGCGACGTCGGGCGGTGGCACTGGATCCACTGCGCGGTTCTCAGAGGGAGCCGCGCTACGAACTGCTCCAGTACCACCTGGTCGATGATTGCCTCAGCGTTGCGCTCTTTGGCCATCAGCGGCACCCGTCCCGGAGCTGTTGCGCGAAGACGAAGGGCCGACCAGACTCCCCGAGCTCGAGGGTCCGGAACCGCTTTCTGCTTTGCTCGGGGGTCCGGCCGACCAGCTGCAAGATGGCGCACTTGAGGTCTTGATAGACCAGGAGGTTCGGGACTGGCAACTGCTGTGCGGCGATCTGTGCCTCCCCGGACAACAGCGGGATCAACCGCACTGGCCAGTCCCCGGGCGGCCAGCCCCAGGCCTCGGCCGTCTTCTCGAAGAGGTCGAGGAACGCTTCTGGGTCATCCTGCGGACCCATTTTGTGAAGCGGGATGGTCTGGGCCGAGGCTGAAGCTGGCGTTGGTGGTCCTGCCCGTCCCTCCCGGTCTATCCAGCTCCGGAACAGCTCGCAGTCTTCCTGCTGGGCACGGAGGAGCGCCTCTAACCGGCGCTCCTGTTCCTCCTTCACGGCCAGCAGGGCACGATGTTGTTCTTGGTGGAGACCCGCGAGCGCGTGGATGACATCCGCAAATGGGGACGGAGGCTGTCTGGCGGCGGCTTCTTCTTCCATCCCGGGTTTCGGCACCAGTGTAACGAAGGTTCAGTGTAGGGATGAAAGAAGACAAGGGTCGGCGTAACGGGGACTCGTATACTTTATTAAAAATGAAAACAAAATAAAGAAAAGGTGCGCCACATGCGCCTTCACCGTAGAAGTCTCTACAGCACAGTTAAAAAAAACTCTTTCCTGCTGTTCAGCTCTCAGTCCACTTTTATCAAACTCTTCCCGATGTGTAAACTCATTCCATTCATAAAGCTCTCTCCGTCGTACAAACTCAGTCCATTTGTCAGCCAGCAGGTCGCGAGTGTTGATACGAGTCCCCGGTCCTTCTCTCTCCCGCTCTCTTGCACCAGCCGGTTTATATGCGGTCTCCCCACGCCAATTACTGCAATCAGACACAGGTGTTCGTCATTTTGCACTTGACTTACTTACTTACCGCTCGGCTCCTCCCTCACTCTCCCGCTGCAAACTCCGCAAAACCACGCCCCCCTCATCACATTCTGTCTTTAATTTTATATTTCCTATTTAATTACTCTCATGTCTTGCTCTGTTTTCTTGTTCTGTCTTGTCTTGTTCATTGTGAGTCTTATGTTTGTCCCTGCCCTGCATCCTGAGATTTCCTGACCACTGACATTCACTGCATGGCAGCTAGACTGGTGCTATAGCTAAGAGGTCATCAAGCCTCTGGTTCCTTGTGTTCCTGCCTGGTCTTCCTCAACATCATTCCACCTGGAGCTGCCTCTTCTGCAGTTCTCAAGCCTGTTGTCACCCAGGACTGGTTTCAGTGGTCATCCTCCTTGCCTGTCATCGTGTCGTCAGCCCTTTCGATCTGTTTCACCACACTTTCCTTGTTGTGCCCTGTCTACAGTCTTGTTAATAAAAAAACCTCTTCAAAGCTATTCTGTGTCTGGATCCTCATTCAGATTCTTGATAGTACCTGACATTATGTATATGATTATTAGGAAATTATAGGGCAAAATATTAAAGATTATGAAAATAATTCAGTAGTCTATTCAATGTTTCCAACTCTCCCAGATGGGCAATGGAGGGATCCAGACAGGATCAAGACATGCACGCCAACTCCATTCATAAAAGCAGAGTGTCTGTATATACAGGAATTTGACAAGCAGCCACCAGTCTTACTTCCCCTGAGGAGGTAAGAGAGGCCAGGCTAAGAAAAGTATTCTAGCTTTTATAGGGGGAGGGTAGGTAGGTTTCCTCTGTTTCTTGTTCAGTTCATCTTATGAATTATTGAGAAAGAGAAATATATGTTGGGTGGATGGAATGGGAGATGTGTAGCATTAGTAGTTTGCCCTATTTTCCCTCTAGCTTGTTAAAAGCAATTGTCCAACCAATTTGTCATTCTGCCCAAAACGTCTCCTCCAGCAAATGCTGACGAGAAATAGAGGGAGGTGGCATGAAGATGAATGTTCTCCCCAACTACCTGCCCAAACCTCACATTTCCGTTTAACAAATGATAAACAAAAGCAAAACAAACTTGACTCTATGTTGAGCTCCAGTCTAGGTTCTGGAATCTCATGTGCTGATGAGAAGAGACCACACCCACCTTCAGGACCTTTTCATTAGCAGCTTGTCTACATATTCTGGCTCCCGCACCTTAGATAACATCTATTTCAATTCTTAATGAACTGCTATTAACATCTGTTGTGCACTGTTATAAAAAGTCACCAATAACAGTCTTCAACAACTATGTGAGTGTGAATTACACCCACCACAAGCAAATCTATTTATTGAGCTGAAACGTATGATGTTGAAAACTTGATATATAGCAAGTTTTTTCAGCAGATACACCTATTCTCTAACATACGATAGGTCACAGATTTCAAAATGCCAAAACATATATGACTTATGTACAATGGAAAATTATCTGTGGGGTATTTTGAGCTAAAACTTCACATACACACTCTGGGGACAACAAGACTTATTTTAAAGGGGTGGTAAAACACGATTTCCCTTTTCTAACTTTAGCTAGTGTGTAATGTTGCTGTTTGAGCATAAACAACATCTGCAAAGTTACAGCGCTCAAAGTTCAAAGCAGAGATATTTGCTTTTAAAAAAATCAATTTCTAAGGACTACAGCAAACGACCGGTTTTGGACTACACGACATTCCACATTATTTACATAAACCCCTCCTCCGAGAATACTTAATAAGCGAGGCGAGGCCATTTTATATTGCTGTTTTGGAGATGAGTTATCGCAATGCCGTCGAAACGCTGCTGTTATTTTCATCCGGATTGCAGGTCCGCTTTGTTCAGCCTTCCTAGGGACGAGGGAGTTAGGGATCAATGGTTAAAATTTATTTTAAACTCGGTCCCTCATAATTATGACCCATAATTATGTGCTGCACATGTTACGGAGGAAAGCTTCCACAATCTTCGCGAGCTCAATGCAGGATTCGCACATCGGCTTGTCCTGAAAGATGGAGCAGTTCCAACTTTAAAAACAGAAGCTTTTGTTTACGAGCCACAACCTGTAAGTATGATTTATTTTTCGTCGATGTGTTTTCCTGTAATAGTTCGTATTGTTCATGGTAGGTAGTAGCAAGGAAGTAAACAAATGACAACGCTGTTTGGCTCTGCTGGTTTGTTAAATGCTCATACTTAACGTTATCGGGACTGGCAACCGATGTTTAGTGTTCGTTTGGGTTAATAGTTCTGTCCATAGATATTTGTCTACAATCGTTCTAAAAATACAAAAGTAACGGTGGCATACAGTCAGTAACGATCACTATAGATCCGCAGTCTTTACTCAAAAAAATCCCTTTGATGACTGTAGTATAATTTGTTAGAACGATTATATGAAATTCTTGTTTATGAAGCTTATTTTTTTGTAATTCTATAACAATAAGTACAATTAAATAACAGCATATCTAAAAAGTAATGAGAGAACAACAAAAAACAAACCTTTCTGAAACGTTGTTTAACAGCCGTTCTTGAACAGGTTCTGCTTGATCATCTTCACTAACGTTTCCCCGGGTCCGATTGGTTTTATTGACGCCATTGTTTATAATACACCAAAGCACAAACTACCATAGCAAACTACCGGTAAAGGTACGGGGCGTGACGTTTCCGGGAGACGTGCACTAGACGGTTAGCGAATCACAATACACTGGGCCAGCTAACCAATCTGAGCCCATTGCGTAGTTTTGAGGGACTGACTTCATAGAACCAGAAAACCATCAGACCGTTTTTACAAGGAGGGGAAGAGCAGTGTAGAATAAAGGTAAAATATATGAAAAATAATGCAATTTTTAAAAAACGAAGCATGAACACATGTTACAGTGCACCCCACAAACACAATCAAGCCTTCGAAAAAATGCGTTTTACCACCCCTTTAAATATTGTAAAAAGGGGCATTATATCACCCCTTTAATTACTATAGTAGTAATTTCTCACTAGAAATGATATCAGAAGTGGAAAATGTTGGTCAAATTGTTACATTTACACACAAACTGTCCAACTGCGATCTTTCTTTTTAGCTCAACTCTCACGGAATGGAATGCATAGGATTGTGGGGTATCAGCGAAAGATACAGCTCTGCTGCCTTCAAAAATCTATCAGATAGAGGTATCTCAGGAGACAAAAATATAATGGGCCCTATCATACAACTGGTGCAATGCAGCGCCAGGCGCTACAAGTGTTTTTTGCTAGTTTCAGCCCGACGAGTTATCATTTTCACGTCCTGCGCCATGTTGTTTAAATAGATTATTTTTGTGTACATGAAGATATGGTGGAATCTGGCTTGTCCCATAGATGGTCTGCTTGAGCGCTGCAACCTCGCGCACGAGCAGATCCGTTTGCGCTCTGGAGATGCATTCAGTCTCTCCACTTGCAAATTCTGCCATGCAAATACCAATCCGCCATGGCGCGAGCGCAACTGGCTTTTAAAGGGAATGGGAGATGAGACTCTGATTGTTTTTTTTTTTTTTGCATGTTACGCCCAAAACACACCCATTACTCATTAAGAGAATAGGGACAACCCTTTTAGACCATGTGCCGCGCAAGCCGACCATTTTTCCCTTCATAAACTGGCAAAAGTGGATTCGGACACCCCCTAAGTGCGCTTGCACTTTAAAGGGGTCATGACATGAGAAACCAATTTGCCTTGATCTTTTGGTATATAAGAGGTCTTTGTACCATTAAAACTTCCTGCAAGTTTCATAGCTTAAGACGTCCTCCCCATCATAAACTAACAATTTATTTAATCAAGCTCTAAATACAGCTTGTTGGGGATCCATGGTACGAAGTGACGTCACGGTACGAAGTGACGTACCAGTCGTTTGCATATGACCGCCTCAAGCGCAAGACAACTACGCCTCATTTTGTATCATCACATCGTTGTCGCGCTCGCGCCCACAGGTGTTCAGTCGACATGCAACGAGTGGGTCTGTTTACAAGAAGATTGCGATGCCACGCAGACGTGCTGTTCCTGGCTCTGGACAAACAACACGTTTGAATACACTGCCGAAAGATCCAGACGTCAGGGAAAAATGGATGCAGTTTATTTTTTGCGGACGTCCCAGTCACGGCAGTGTTAATTTAAGATGTCTTCTCTAGCCTACATTTCATGGATGACTGTTTTGAGAACAAATCGCAGTATAATGCTGGCTTTGCCAGAAAACTTTTGCTTAAAGGGTAACTAAACCCCTCGTCAGAGCCTGACTCCACCCACTGGCAATATTTGAAAAATGCTGGAAAAGTGGGCAGAGCCCAGCGGAGGGGGGCGTGCACCTGAGATGCATCTCTTTGTATGGAACCTGCCTACGTCACCAACAACCGCTGCGTCACGAACCACCGCAAACATCCAATAGGAAAACTCAACTGCAGTAGCCACCGTTCAACCTGAAGAGGGCAGCACTCAGACGTTTTTAAACCATATATTGTACAATTAAAACACTTTAAAACCCAAATGTCAAAAAATTTACTGGAATCAATGAACAGCATTTATGAAGCTCCATTCTTACAGATCATTAACTAAAAAAAGTTGTTTTAGTGTTTAGTTACCCTTTAAAGATCAGGCCTCGCCAACTTTTCAAGTGTCTCGGGTTACAAATGACATATTAATTCAAAATAGTTTCACACTTTACATGTGGACACGGGCTGATTTTCTTCTGATTCCTCATCTGATTTCGGCTCAAGGGATTGTATCATTACAAGAGCCATGGCTTCGCACGCAGCAATCGGCAGCACCCGCTACTAATTTAAACAGTTCCGCAGAATCCACACATGTTCCCTCAAAGGGGCATTAATAATTTATGCTTAAGCACTGATGTTAGCCAATCATAACAGTGGGCGTTAACACTGAACTCTTAAAGGGGAAACACCCCCAAAACATACTGTTTGAATCAGAGGATGAGAAATAGAGTGGGAAAAGGTCATAAATCACTCAATTTTAAAAGGTTTTTGTCCAAAAAACTATATTAATACTATAATTGCACCTAAGAGAACATAATAAAACAAAAAACAAAAACCATGTCATGACCCCTTTAAACCATGCACTTATAGACTGTTCAAATAGGGCCCCATATGTTCTAAAACATTTTGCTAACATTCCCATTAAGTTGTAAAAAGTTTATTTGTGAATGTTGTCTGAATGTTCAAAACGTCCAGTTTTTCAATTTTTTTGTTGCTATAAAAGTTTTTTGTTGCTATAACCGTTGAGGGAACATTCCATTTTATAATTTTTGCAAACATTATGGGCACATTACTTTTGAATGTTCTCTAAACATTTTTTTAAAAAGTTCCATGAACAATGTATAGATAATGTTTTTGTGCTAATATTTTGAGAACATTATTAGAGATAACTCTGAACGAAAGTTCTATTAACGTTACTGAAATAATGTTTTCAAAACTTTGAGAGAACCTTTGGCTAAAGTTCTGAGAATGTTCTCTGTTAGCTGGCAGCATTTTTCTTCACAGCCATGTAAAATTATTTGTGTATTCTTTTGTAATAAACATGTGTTTTTAAGCAACATTAAACTTTTATATATTGTATAACATTATATAAATCTTCAGTCAATCAGCATTGCCATGACAAAAACTTTAAGAAAAGGAGCAATGCATTTGTCCCTTCACTGGAGAGCCTTCTTTGTTATTCAACTGAAGATGCCCCTAGTCCATTTGAAAGTAAAGAAAGACCTTCATAATGAGATTTTTTTCGAGCTTCAGGCCATGAGCTATTGGCTGAACAGTGGCAATCAGCAAAAGCTGATGCATTACTGTAATTTCCTTGGATTTGCAGCGAATTTGATCATACAAGTACTATAAATCTCTGGGAAGAAGCAGAGGAGCAGCCTGGGTTGTAATCATGCCTTTTTGATGACCTTCTATTGTATAAGATGTAGGAAGAGAAATGGAGATGAATGGCCGCAGTGTGGTATTTATATATATGACTGTGTTATTTACAGAGCTCTGGTGGAGAAGGTATCCAATCATGTAAGGAAAGTTTAACTTAATGTATTCCAGTTGAAATCACGCTCTGGCATCATAGGAATATTTCCTATTTCCAAGGAACAGAATTGATTGTGGATATCATACAGGAAAAAAAAAATTCAACAACAGTAGGTCCATGGAGGGAGGTTGCGCTGATATCAGCGGTTGGAGGCTCATCCATGATTGGGAACGTTGATGTTGGAGAAATGGAAAAGGGGTGGGATGGACTCAGACTCAGTAGTTTCGTCTTAGGTGGTGAGGTAGGCCTCGTCACAACTTTAGAAGGTTCAAAAAAGGGCTAAAACTGGCAGGCTGCTTTAAAGGGAAAGTTTACACAAAAATTAGGCTACTCATTAGGCTACCCAAACTTATATGACTTTATTTCTACTGTGGAACACAAAAGATTCATTTTCTAAGAATGTTCTTGTCACTCTTTCATAAAATGAAAAAAAATATCTGAGTGGCTAAGATACACTTGATAAGCGTATCTGAGTGTTCAAAAGAACGTATAAAATCAAATTGGTTTCCAACGACATGGATGAGTATGAGTAAATTATAAAATTTTTAATTTTAAGTGACTATACTTTAATGGGAAATATTGAAATGTAATAAAGTCTAATGTGGTGATTCACGCTCATGATTTTGAATCAAGATGTGATCAAATTAATCCTAGAGGTGAGGATCTCATTAAGCAGAAGAGCTAAATTGACTGATTTTGAAATATCCATGTTAAAACAAGTTTTGTCCAACCCGATCTCACAGCAATTCGTACAAATTTTACGAGGTGGCTAATTCATACGACCTTTTTTGCTAAATCGTTCATATTTTACGAGTTGCCTAATTCGTATGAATTCGTACGAATGACCTACCCCTGACACCGCCCCTAAACCTACCCATCACTGGGGTTTAGACAAAGCCTAAAGCCTTAGACAGCGCGCTAATACTGAATTGAATTTTCTTTCACGTCTTGCTCTTGTACAGACGAATTCACACAAAATTATGAAAAATTGTGTATTATGTAAATTATGTGTTTGTAATAATTTTGTGTGAATTTGTCCGTACAAGCGCAAGACGTGAAAGAGAATTCAATTCAGTAAACATAGTCGGTTATATCTCAAGTGAACGTAGCCAGTATATTCATATTGGACCTGTGCATTCGGTCATAAAGGGGCAGCAGTTTAATAAACTTTCTGCTGTGTTTTAATGTTAATCAAACAAAGGACAAAGTAATCACTCACTGCTCTTGACTAAATACCTTTTGTAACTTTTTAAAGATTCCATCTATATTTAATTTATACAGTAATGAATATGCAGTCTTATTTCACATTTTACCACTTTATTCAAATTTCTGTACCTGAAAACTACTGTTAGACCTACCTGAAAAATCTCTAAAACACTGTTTACTTCATTTGTAACCTTTCTTTGTTCTATTGTATTTATTTGGGCTATTTCTAATTTGATTATTTGTTCATTATTTGTTATATTTATTATTACTGACTGTTTACTGTCTTTAATAATGTTTTAAATGTACTTTCATTTTGCTAGTAATTTTGCTGTAGTATCAAAATTGGAATAGAGAATTGGGATATTTCACTGGTGTCTAAACATTTGAACCACTGACAATCCTCAGCACTGAGCCCTGCTGGAGCAGCTCTAAATATGCACTGTCCTATTGCATAAAATATAAAATATGACAAAACTGAAGGAAATATATATTTGCTGAACAAATTATATTATTTTGGTTTCTCTACCCAATACATTTAAAAATTACAAATGCATTGAAAATGCAGGTATCGGTACTCGGCATTGGCAAGTACCAGAAATGAAAGTAGGTATTGGACTCCTTCTGGAAATTGGTGCATCCCAAATTTGAAGGTTGAGCATGCAAGCTCATTGGCTAATGAAACGACAGGAACCAATCAGCTGTGCCCTATGCAGAATGATGTGATTGCAAGGTTGAGTTAAGGACCTATTAGTCTCTAGACTAGAGTTTCATGACAGAACTTTGAACTTCAGAACTTAATTTAATACCTCTTGTATAACTCAAGGTGACAGTCTTTCCTATAAGGGTAAATCTTATGACTGTTTCCCAGTGTTACTGCAGTTTAATCAAATGTTGTTGTTCTCAGTAACACAGTGTACCATCCATTTCTGATGAGCTTTCAAAGAGCTTCGACAGACTGCGGAGCTCACAGTTCTTAAGCCAAATGTCATTTAACTGTGAAGCAGTTTGCTAAGAGGCCTGTTTATTAATTCAAAACAGAAAGTCATTTCATTTCTAGGAGCTGGCTGTACTCCGGTTTCTAATAGTATCCAAATTTTACTACTCATCATCAATACAGAGTGAATTTGACTGCTTAATTCTAATAATGCACCAAAATGTACTTGAATGAGAGAAAGATAAACATTAAGAGCGAATTAAACACAAGTTAAACACACAATGCACGCTGTTTTGGGTAAGTGTCTTTATGTAGGCATGCAGCTCGCTGTGGGAACACTCTGGGCAGCCCAGCGTTACACGGCTCT
Source organism: Gila orcuttii (assembly GCA_026230005.1). Taxonomy (NCBI): domain Eukaryota; kingdom Metazoa; phylum Chordata; class Actinopteri; order Cypriniformes; family Leuciscidae; genus Gila; species Gila orcuttii. The sequence goes on along the minus strand of JAPDVR010000023.1, from coordinate 16,285,315 downwards.
GTCGACATGTGTGGGTAATTATAAGGTAGCTCAGTCTGCATTGTGACAGACCCATAATGATTGAGTCAGACAACTCTTAGTGGAACTGCAGACAGACTGATTGCCTGTTCCCTCTCCATCAGAGACCAGTTAGGAGAAGACCTGCCAAATAGCCAATCACAGCTGTCTCAGAATGAACCGGAATGTTATCTTGATCTAAGATTTAACACATACAGTGAGGCTAAAGTCTGAAATCACTAAAAATGCAGTTTCTTTTATTATTTTTGTTGTTGTTATTGTTGCATTTTTTCTTATTTAATGTTTTTTTGCATTACAAAATAAATTTATCAGCATTGACAAAGTTAAATGTTTTTGAAAGAAGTCTCTTATTCTCACTATAAGGCTGCATTTATTTAATCAAAAATACAGTAAAAACAGTAACATTTTGAAATATTATACATTAAAAAAAAAACTTTGTCAAAGCAGAATTTTTAGCATCATTACTCCAGTCTTCAGTGTCACATGACCCTTCAGAAATTATTCTAATATGTTGATTTGGTGCTCAAGAAACATTTCTTATTATCAATGTTGAAAAAAGTTGCTTAAGATTTTTTATGTACACTGGATACTTTTAATTCAGGATTTTTTGTTATTATTCAAAATGAACATTTATTTGAAATATAAATATTTTGTAACATTATGAATGTGTTTACTTTCACTTTTGATTAGTGAACACTTTATAAATACAAGTATTAATTTCTTTTGAAAAAATCATACTTACCCCAAACGTTTGAACTACAGTTCATTTATTTTGTATTATTGGGAGATTATTTTGAGATTATTGTATTTTGTTTGTCACCCTGTTGCTTTGATTTGCTTATTTGATTAGTGATCAAAAATAGTGCTGAATCTTAAATATTTATTATTTATTGCACTGTATATCATAGTATTTGTTCTTACATTCAGATGTTTATATTTTTTGATCACCCAAGTGTCTGGATAAGCATTCATGACATGAAAGAAGTGTAAAAAAATCTGCAGTTGATGATGAATATTTCTTTTGTTAAGTGTAAGCTAAACATTCAGTTTCATATTTATTCATGACTCGAAATGAGAAAAACATTCTATTGGGCTATTGAAAAAGTTTAATGTGGTAATTCATCATGTTGTGCAAAATACAGTATGAAAAATGCAATGTGCTCCATTTTGTGAGCCACTGTGGTTCTGAAGATGAGAAAGTAATTTCAGTTTACTATTTATTGTGTTTGATCCAGCCAAATACTAAGCGTGCCCAAAAAAAATTGGTTTTATGAAACAACATTCTGTTTACAAATGCATATGGATTTATTTTTCATATTTTGATCTGAATTATCCAAGAGCATTGACTTAGGCCTATACTTTTCAATGAGAATCCTTACATTTTGCAGTGTTAGAACTTCAGTGTTTAGTTGCATTTTACAAGAAAGAAAAAAATTCATAGAAAAAAGAGTGTCAAAAAACTTCAGTTGCTTATAATAAATATATAAAATATCACAGTATGACACGATGACATGAGAGATTGTTATTATTGTTTCCTCCAGTATGCTCTGACAACACATCCAGCCATCTCTGCTCTTTTAAAACAGGAAGATTTCGGCATATTGAACTCAGCCAGTCGTCCTGTTTAGTATTCTGTTCTCAAACTGAGCCGAGCATATGTAGCTTAACTTGACCTGCCAACACCGATTCTATGGTTGAGAGAGCACAGGACCTGCTAGTCAAATTTATTTTTAGGCTCTTCTCAGCATCCTGACATATGAAGGTGTAGACAAGCCGTAGATGTTTTAAATATGAAAAGTGTTATGACTGAAATAGGTGTCTCATCATAATACTTCAATCTGAGAAAGAATGCAGAGGAAATTAAATGCGAAGTGTAGTGCCTTATATTTCAATATATTTAAATTCATGTCTTTGTTAATGCTATCAGTTGGATTACCCTAATAAATGCTGCATAAGCTCAGCCTTATTTGATAGCAGACTGAATGACCTTCATATCATCTGAGTTAACATTGTCCGGTGACCCTTCATTGCCCTTTGTCACAATGAAAATATTTTCCTAGAAATAATGAAGCTTCATGTATTATTAACTTCCCTTTACCTTTCAATACTTTAACTACCTTTTCATCTCTCTTCTTCTATATGTTCATATTGTTCCTTTCAAATGGCAAATCTCATGAATGGACTCAAGCCATGCAGTATGACTCATCGGGTAATTATTCAACGTTCAAAAGCTAATTTCATGTTTTTAATGGAGTCAGAAATTTGAACAAATAGTTATCCATATTCTGATATCATTTAAAACAGCATGAAATCATAAATTTAACACATGTCCTTGGTCTGTGCCTGATTTGTCTTTGCATTTTATTTGATTTTCATAATCATAAAAATATTCTCTTCCTCTTCAACAACTTCTGATGTAACCAAAGCAGTTTGGGCAGGGGAAAATGAACCAGTAATATCACAAAATGTAACCAAAGTTGCTCACAAACCAACGAATCACATCCTACCATTGATAATCAAGCCCAGTCTACATTATTTCCTATTATTTCCTACATTATTACATTATTTCCTACATTGTTCTCTGTCACCTTTAAATATGCAACATTAAAGAAGTTAAATGTGTTGTGAATGCATGTTAATGTTGTTTTTAACTCTCATGGTCATTTTAATAGCTTAAAAATAACGTCTCGGTTACGTATGGTAAACCTCGTTCCCCGGGAAGGAACGGAGACTTAAAGCGGCACTATGCAGGATTTCTGTTTTTGTCAAACAGCGATCCCTAGAGTCGCTGTAGAGTACTTGTATTTAACGTTACTGTCGTAAATACAACTCACGCAGAGCGTATCTGCACTCACGGCCTCTGCACTTTATAATAATAAAGTAGCCTACCGCGTTAGGCTTACCTGAGCCTAAATGCCAGATGACATCAATAAAGTGTATCATGTACGTCGCATTATTTCGTAACAATGTCCGTTATGATGTTGTTAGACATGATTATTGCAATTTATCATAATAGTTTGCAAATTGCGCTCATTTACACTATTTACAACATTGTAGGCTTATTTATGTCCTGATAATTATGTGAGATATTGACAACTGTTCTCATGATAATCACAGGAATCAACTTTAACAGTGAAAGCCTGAGCAAGTGGGACTCTTGTCCGGTTCCTCGCGATGTCAGATTCTCGTTACCTTTTTCTAGACACTTCGGACCGCGCTTTCTTCGTTTTTTTTTTCGCCATTCTGAAAACGCAGGTCCGATGTTTACTCGTGTCTGACTCCTCGCTCGGTCAGTCTGCCGTTTCCTCTTTCTCTGTTCCTCCGACAATGCTTTTCTAGCTTTCTGCGTCTTATATGCCGGCTTTGCCATGGGACGATAGTTGTTATTATAGCTAGCCGGATCCTGGATGGGGGCGTGTATGCGTGTAATGTGTGCAGTGCCGTAAACCAATTTGTTACATCGCGAGAGCTGAAATCACGCGATACTTCCTGACGGCGGTCCGCCGGCCCAAAGTTGCAAGTGCGTTTTTTCCACTCACAGGCACCAGGGGGGGAGAGACGACCACCATTCAACCCGAAAAGAGTCATATAACCATTCTAATAACTCCGAAGCTGTTCAGTTAAGCTAAAAAAACTGCATAGTGCTGCTTTAAGTCTAAATTGACGAATGGGGATCGCTTGCGAGAGCCTATCTACTTCGAGTGAAACTAAACGACTTGTGACTCAGCCGTACAACGGATTCTCAGCAACAGTGGCGAGGGGACTTACATCTCCGTTCCCTCCTCGGGGATTAAGGGTTACCATACGTAACCGAGAAGTTCCCGTTCGTCAGTCACTACGAGTAATTCTAGACTGACGAATGGGGATATCTACCAAAACGCCACGGCTGCTGGCCCTTCCAGCTCTCCGCTTGAGCCTCCTGGCCTGACCGCAGGGTTGGGCAGAAGGAAGCAGAGAAGGTCGGTCACTGCTGTTCCGCAAGACCCACTCAGTGTGACTTTTTGGATAACGCTGGGAAAACGTGCCCTTGGGGAAGGGAACGCTGCGGAAGCCACATCCTACCCCGGAGGGAGGCACTGTGACGGATACACATATGGACTAGCCAAGCAGGGTAGTAAAACATATGGAAGTCTCTGGGGTGGTTCCAGCCTAGTTATAGGGGGGAAAGAACACCAGCAGAGATGACAGAGCGGGCTCGACACAGAGAGGGAAAGACACGGGCTCGTCCGCAGAGGAGCTGATCGTGGTGGAATACACATATGGGATCGCCGCAGGGACCGCTTCAAATGGACACCCAGCCTAACACAGGTTCCACAATGCATAGGAGTGTAGGCCTGGCGTCAGACGGTCCACAACGTCTGACTGCCGCTGGGGTGACGGAGGAACTCACAGGGTTAGCCATTTCTGGGGAACACTACTGGAGCAAATAGATGCACGTATCCGGCCCATGGGGGCGGGAGTTGCGTTGCAAGCCGACACTAAGAACAGGTCCCTCGCGATACTGGCCACTGGGGGCGAGTATACAGGAAGATACCGGGTCTACACGGAGGCTATAGAATCTAGCGAACGTGTTAGTGTCGCCCAGCCCGCGGCTCTACATATATATGATAGCGAGGCGCCTTGAGCAAGCACCCAGGAGGAAGCAACACTTCTAGTTGACTGTGCTCGCAACCCCAACGGGCAAGGCACGCCTTGGGCTTTGTAAGCCAAGGCGATGGCATCCACTATCCAGTTGGCCATCCTCTGCTTGGAGACAGCCTTTCCCTTCTCCTGGCCTCCATAACAGACGAAGAGCTGATCTGAGGTCCTAAAGCTTTGCATTCTGTCCACGTAAAACTGCAAGGAGCGGACAGAACAGAGAAAAGCCAGGGCTGGGTCTGCCTCCTCCGAAGGCAGCGCTTGCAGGTTCACTACCTGGTCCCTGAAGGGAGTGGTAGGAACCTTGGGCACATATCCAAGCCGGGGTCTCAGGACAACGTGAGAGTTGGCCGGCCAGAATTTTAGGTACAATTCATCGACCGAAAATGCTTGCAGGTCCCCTACCCTCTTGATGGAAGCCAGAGCAGTCAGGAGCCCTGTTTTTAGTGACAGGATTTTAACTTAGCTGACTGCAATGGTTTTCACCATTCAATGAACAGGTTCCACTTCAGAGCATGGAGGCGCCTCGTTGAGGGGGCTCTAGCAGAAGTAATGGTGTCTACCACCGCCTGGGGTAGGTCACCTAGAACCTCCGCGTCCCATCCAGGGACCAGACATGGAGTTTCCAGAGGTCTGGATGCGGGTGCCATAGAGTGCCTTGTCTCTGAGAAAGCAGGTCCTTTCTCAGAGGAATGGGCCAAGGAGGTGCTGTCGCGAGGAGCATGAGTTCTGGGAACCAGGTCCAGTTGGGCCAATACGGTGCAACTAACAAGACCTGCTCTTCATCCTCCCTGACTTTGAGCAGTGTCTGTGCGAGAAGGCTCCATGGGGGAAGCGCATACTTGCATCGGCCCCGTGGCCAGTTGTGCGCCAGTGCATCCGTGCCGAGGGTCCCCTCGGTTCAGGGAATAAAACATCTATCAATGGGTGGAGTCCAGAGAGGCAAACAGATCTATCTGAGCGGCTCCGAAGAAGTCCCTTATCAGCTGGACCATCTGGGGATGGAAACGCCACTCTCCTGGAGGCGTAGGCTGTCGTGAGAGCTCGTCAGCTGCACGATTGATGCCAGGGATGTGAATGGCACAAAGCGACCTCAGATGCTTCTGACTCCATTGGAGGAGATGGCGGGCGAGTTGCAACATGCGGCAGGAGCGTAGACCACCTTGACTGTTGAAGGCGTACTGTGAGCAACTCGAGGCAATTAATGTGCCAATGCAGTTGAGGTCTCGTCCACAGACCTGAAACTGCTTGCCTGTTGTTCGTGGGCCCCCAGCCGGTAGCAGAGGCATCCGTTAAAGACCGCAGCATGCCTGTACACTTGTTCTAGGTGAACACCTGCCCGTAGAAACGAAGGGTCTGACCACGGGCTGAAGGTTTGGAGGTAGTGCGGGGTGACGTGCACCCGGTACGTGCCGCTCTGCCACGCCTATCTCAGGACTCGGCCGTGAAGCCAGTGCTGAAGTGGTCTCATATGAAGCAATCCGAGTGGCGTTACTGCGGCTGTGGATGCCATATGCCCCAGGAGCCTCTGAAAAAGTTTCAGTGGGACCGCTGTCCTGCTCTTGATTGTACTCAAGCAGTTCAACACTGACCGGATGTGCTCCCCTGTGAGTCGCGCTGTCGGGTTGACCGAGTCCAACTCCATACCGAGATAAGAGATCCTCTGCACAGGGGAGAGTTTGCTCTTGTCCCAGTTGACCCGAAGGTCCAACAGGCTGAGGTGACGGAGCACCATGTCCCTGTGTTCGCACAACTGATCTCAAGACTGAGCCAGTATCAGCTAGTCGTCGAGATAGTTGAGAATACGAACGCATCGTTCTTGGAGTGGAACAATGGCTGCCTCCGCGACTTTCGTGAAGACGCGGGGTGACAGGGGCAGCCCGAAGGGCAGTACTGATATGCCCTTCCCTCGAACGCAAACCGCAGGAACGGTCTGTGTCGAGGAACATTCGAGACATGAAAGTACGCGTCAGCTGGAGGAACCGGCTCGATCGCGTCCTTCACCAGTAGGACATCGATCTCTGCCCGCAAAACAGGGGTATCGCAACTCCGCACAGAGGTGAAGTGGATGCCCCTGAACTTGGGAGGGCGCCGGGCGAACTGAATCGCATAGCCGAGACTGATGGTACGGATGAGCCAGCGAGGCGGGCTGGGAAGCGCTAGCCAGGCTCCCAGACACTGTGCAAGCGGGACCAATGGGACCAAAGATGTACCCGGGGTGGGGCAGCAAGGCGGAACACAGGGAGCTCGGGGGACACTGAGGCGGCCTGAAGCGGAGTCTGAGTGTGTTGTGCAACACTTACCTGGTTCCAGGGTAGGACAGAGGGTGCGTCGGAAGGCTTGGTGGTGTCCCCGAGCCGCACACTGCTGCCCGCTGGGGATGGAAAAGGGGGAAAGGAGTGGCAAGGCATGGGAGCGTCGCTCACTGCAATCCACGCCCTCTTGTGAACCAGAGATGCAAGAAATTGCTCTTTTATTGAAAATGTGGGTACCGCTGGACTCCGGGGAGCCAACGGCGGAACATAAACAAAATGAAACAAAAGATTCTCTACCCGGTCCTCCTCCGGGGGTGGGAGAGGTGCGGACACTATCTCTGCACTTTTATGATGGATAGATGCACTTTTATGGACTTCAAAACAGAAACATTCATTCACTGCTAGGTTTTTCTTAGTATAACTCCGATTGTATTCGTCTGAAAGAATAATGTCATATACACCTAGCATGATTTGAGGGTGAGTAAATCATGGGTTAATTTAAATTTTTGGGTGAACTATCCCTTTAACGAAAATAAAGTTGATACTTCTTGAATTAATCTTATGAGAACTGATTTTAAATAAAATGTCAAGTTAATAACACATTTCAACTGTCCTCCATGAAAATGTTACATTTATTTGTGTTTGAATGCTAACTGTGTTTCAGATAAGCATAAATGAACATGATGGATCCTAAACATAAAAACATTATAGTCAGCCTCAAGCTAGCTTGAGGGTTAAAAGGTGGAGATAGTGTGGACACTAATGCTGTTACTACTACAACTGATAGTGATGATGATGATGATGATGTAATTTTTTAAGAGAAAAGTTTACTGTTATGGTTCCCATTTTGTTAACTATATCTACACTGTAGCAGCACAATGCACAGCATGTTAAAGAAGCACTTTGTAATCTTCAGAGATGTTTGAAGCATTTCCATTACAGTATGAGACCGTCTCCGCTCAACATGAAATGGTTTTGATACAAAAATGGAGAGATCAAAAATTTACCATAAAATGCAATTTTAAAACAATTTTCAGGTCTACTTATTGCAGCAGCGAACAATCTGAGAGTTCAGTGTTTCATCTTACACATAATTTCAGTCTCCTCAGATACTTCAATCTGCTTGTGTTCCGATTCAGTAATATCGGTTACTTGCAGGCAGGATCCATTAAAACATGTCTGATGCACAATCACAATCACTGTGGCAGCTTAAGAGGCACTATAAGCATTATTGACCTGCTGAGAGCATGCAGTTGTGAAAATTGCACTGCATGGTTGTCAGACTTTCTCAAAGTTAGAATTTATGTTAATGTTTATGGGTTTCTATTTTTAAGTTTTACCATAAACAAAAATTATACTTCTAAAAGATGATCAGCATTTTGGTCTACACGAGTCAGCTCCAATCACCCACAATCCTTTGCACACATTCCAATTCACAAAGAAGAATGAACAGAAAATTAATCGGCATCAAATTTGTCCAATTTTACAATGTAATGCAAGACAAAATTATTGATGATAAAACCATCATATTTTCTTCTGTTTTGTTGTAAATTAATTACATAATGCTAAACTGTTTATAATCACTGGAGACCACAGATGGTTGTCATTACCTGTATTGCATTAATAGAAAGGCAGTAAATATAAAGTTTTTTTCAAATTTTAATACAGTAGTTATCTATGGTCATCACTTAAACCTTCTCATAGTGTTTAATGCTGAGGAGGACTCTAGCCTGAAGGACTGGACTGGACTTCAATTTGAGAAGCACCCTATAATAACCCTCTAATCCTGAAGAATTTGATTTGCTTGTTCATGTGTGTTTGATTAAGCTTTGGAGTAAAACTATGCAGGAAAGTGTTCCTTGAGGGCCAGAGTTTAGACCCCTGCGGTAGACACTGCATGAAGATTAGTTGTAATTGACAATTATATATGAAAACATTATCAAAATGTTAAAACAATTAATATAAAATTCAGGCTCTGCCCTGCTTTAAAGAACAAGACAGAAAATACATGAGCAAGGTGACAGAAGGTGAATGAAACACAATGTTCAAGTGAAACATTTGTTCTAAAACATGTCGTTCTCACATTTGCTATTCACACCTCTCTCTTTTTCTGCTTTTACTTTTTTAATTGACTTTTCCACAAAGTTCGTCATCTCAACATCATTTTCCCTTGTAGCTACATTTGATTTACCCCCCATTACTAATCTCTCTCATTTTGCATTAGTGTAAAAGTTTCATATTGTTTGTCTGACAAAACTTTTATCTCAAAACAGTTTCAAAAGGCAGAGGTTAGGCTCTGCAAACAGAGCCTTAAAGGCTGTTATGAATACATTAATCAAAAGCATTAAAGCTTGAGTCACATCGTTTATTCTCTGGTCATTTATGGCTGATATGCACAACCATTGATTGTTTACTTTTGAATCAGTTAGATATTAATGCTAAACAAACACTTTATTCTAAACCCAGAAAAACTTTAATTGCATCCTGGTATCATCAATATTTTACTTTATTTGTGCTACCATTGCATCTGATAGACCTTTGTAGATCTGAGAGACAAATACAATAATCTTTTCTGAATCAGCTCAGGGAAAAAGAAATATGAAATTTCAAATGATAACTGAGCTTTTAATTAATCATTAAACAGAGAACACTGCTGGGATGAAATATTGTTTGTATTTTTCTGAGATTCTGTGGCCAGTCTACAAATTGCTAACAAGATTTTTGGGGTAAAGCTTTTCACCAAATGTGAGATGAAATTTGTGGCCATCAAGCTCAACAGCTTTGAACTTTCTATTTCTATCATAAACTTACACAAGTTATTTGTTTATTTTTGCCTCAAACCCAGTGGCACTCTAACAAGGAGGCTATATATAAACTAGGACTTCATATAGTTGTTTTTTCACCACAAGACTAACAAATCCAATCCAAAAAATATATTTTTGAATATAATTGCACTTGTTAAGCTGATCGAACATGTTTCTTTAGTAAATGAACCTCATGCAAAAATAGTGAAAGATGTCTATTTCTTATAGCTCTGTTATTAGTCTTTTTATCTGAAAAGTAGGGAAAGTGGAGTTTTATTTTGTTGTTCATCTGTTTTTTTTTTAACCATTATTATTATTATTATTTTCTTTCTTTCTGTATTTACATGTTCAAAATAAAGATATCAATCAATCAATCTGATGTTAAAACTCTTGTTGGACAAAGTCATGCTTTTATCTTTATTGAAACTTAAAGCTTAATCTGGAAAGAATTGCCCCAGAGACACCAAATAAAGTCTTGATGTTATCGCGCATCAAAAAAAAAAAAAAGTTTAAACATGTAGAACAATAACATGGAAGGTTTGCACACAGAGTTTAGATAATAGATAACAGTAAAAAAAATGACACATTGCATCTCCCAATGACCAATGTAATCAACTTTTTCATTTAGTTTGCAGATTCTGCCAGAAAAGTTACAAGGCCATGTCAATGATAGCACTTTTACAATTGTTCAAAAGCAAGAAATCAATGCTCTGGTTTCTCAATCAAGTATCTGACACACACACACACACACACACACACACACACACACACACACACACACACACACACACACACACACACACACACACACACACACACACACACACACACACAAACAAACAAACAAACAAACAAACTCCTTTATTGTTATTATATGCAACTCCAATAATCTGGTTATGTTTATCTGTTTCTTGCCAGGCAGGACGTATCAATGCGTACGAAATGGCAGGCGACTCCGATGATACAAGCTTGTGTATTTCTTACCAGCTTGTCTCAGGAAATCAGCCTTATCAGTCTTGCCCAAGCTGTTATACAGCAGAATAATTTTACAGCTGGCTGAGAAAGCCTTGGCGACCCTGGATCGTGTGCTGTGCAGGCAAAATTTAACCTTGGTGTCCCTTATCAAATTAGAACTGCCTTTTGTTTACTACCAGCTGACAGAAAGCCATATTTGTGATGGCTCTTTTTCTCTGGGTGAGGCCAAGTCGCTGATGGATAATTTATGATTTATGTATATGTGGCAAAACACACTGCTATTTGTACAGCGCTGACATGAAACCATACAGACCATGAGATATTTGTTTTGTTGATAAAGTAAGGTGTGAGGGCTGTGCAGTGTGGAAGCATAGTCTCTGGTGGAAGTCAAGTTATACATTTTTACAGTTTGATCAGTTGCCTTAGACTGACATTGGATTATTATGCACATATATTTGACTTTTGAATGCCATGGTTGACCAATCAGAATAGAGTATTTCAGAGAGCTGTGCAAAATATTTATCAATTCTCTATAAAATATTTATCAATTCTCTATCTATCTATCTATCTATCTATCTATCTATCTATCTATCTATCTATCTATCTATCTATCTATCTATCTATCTATCTATCTATCTATCTATCTATCTATCTATCTATCTATCTATCTATCTATCTATCTATCTATCTATCTATCTATCTATCTAGTCTGTCTGTCTGTCTGTCTGTCTGTCTGTCATCGCATTCTGGATGACGACCTCAATGGGATCCGTGTAGAGGTACAATCTACCTCTAGATGTCGCTGTGACAAACATCACGCAGTCTTCTGGAGCTCAAGCGATTTCTTCGGCACTCGTTGATTGTACACACATGTGGACTGGACGCATGCTGCTGGATACCCATTCACAGAGTGAGTACACGAGATACACGCTGTATCTAGTAACCTAGAGAGCTGACTACCTAGACAGCGATGTTATGCGCGTTTGATGCCCCCCCCCCAAACAACTTTTTTCTACTCAAACGCTGAACGCGCATACGTCTGCTGTTTAGGTAAGTCTGCTCTCTAGGTTTTGAGACAGAGCCAAATGTCAAGTGTTCAGTAAGTGCTTGTCGCTGTGGGTTCCCTCGCTGTACACTTTGATGGCTTGTTTATCTTCTCCATCACTTTTATTGACGGATTATTTCTCGTAGTTCATACTCTGTGTGTATTAATCTTCGTGATGTAATAATTTATTTACGATATTCTCTTGAGGTTTGCTTTAAACTCGCCCTGCAAAATGTATGAAGTAACGTTAGTGAGCTTTGCTAAAGATTTGAGTGAAATCGTGCCAGAGCTGAAAGCTGTAGATAATGATATTTGACTTTCATTAAAAATACATTCTGTCCCTGAAGAAGCACTTGTGTGATTTACTTGTGCACATAATGAGGAGTTATTAAAGTTTGTAAACTGTAAATTATTTGGGCACTCAACCTTAGAATGAACTCTGGCTCTTCTTTAAAGTACAACAAGAACTGATGTCAAGCAGAGAATTTCCCCAGACTAAGTCAGAGAGCCTTGAAATTCCATTCAATAGAAGTAATTACAAAAACACCCAGAGGGAAAAAACGACACAACAAGGGCCAAATTAATTAAAAACACAATAGAGGAAAGGAAGAATTTACTTTAGCCGTTGACAAGGCAGATTTTTTAACTGTACTGGCAGTCTTGTTTTTTAAAGTAAAAGTAAAAAAAAAAAAAACTCCTCAACCTTGGTCTTTTACTGTGTTGTGATAAAGATAATTGTGAGGTGTTTACACTTCAAAATCACCTTGTTAACAATTTAATAATAGTAATTATAGTAATTGCCTCTATTTCACACATAACATCTTTGTACATAATTGCACATTCTCAAAAGCAACTAATACAATAAGCACACACGTGTAACTTTCTTCTCTGGAACACAAATGCAGAAATTTTAAAGTATTGGACTGGTCACTCTTTTCCATGGAGTTACAATTAATGGGAACTTTCAAGGTTTTCCAGATTCAAAAATGATAAAAATCTAATTTAAGTAGTAGACTATGACTTCTATGCCATAATCTAAGCTTTTTGAGTCAAGTGATAATGTGGCTTTGTGAGAGGAACCGACTAAAATTTAATTTGCTAATTGATCATTTTCCGCTGCAACTGTTTATTGAGGCAGTGAGTTGAACTTGAGAGTCAGACAAGTCAGATTTATGAATTAATTATTCAGACTGGTTTTGTGGACTCAATCAACTGATTCATTGTATGTCTGCTTGCACCAATTTTCACCTGTCGGAATGAATCCAACGCAATTTCAGATTCTGAAAGTTCTGTTTATGAACCCTAAAAAAGTATGGTTCACGTATCCGTTTACATGTATTGTACATGCATTCTGAAAATAATTTTGTCTTGATGACATACTGTCTGAAGAGCTTTTTTAGTAAATAGTATATTCAGTCTCCTCCACTAAGCAGTATATTGTATATACACACATTCGAGGCAAAACATATTTTTGAATCCAATTGAGAACATGTTGATTGTATTATTTCAGGTCTACACCTCCCCCTTTCAATTAAATAGAAATTTAATTTGGATTTGGTTCGATTGACGTGTTTATATCAAGGCTTTTTGAGTCCAATTGAGCCATCAGACCAATTATAAATAGCTTATTTGCATACATGTAAACAGCCATTTATTACTAAGACTTAAAGGAATAGTTCACCCAAAAATTAAAATTATCCCATAATTTACTCACCCTCAAACCATCCTAGGTGTATATGACTTTCTTCTTTCAGCCGAACACAATCAGAGTTATATTAAATAATATCCTGGCTCTTTACAGCATTGTTATGCCATTAAATAGTGCCCGAGTTTTTGAAGCTCCCAAAAGCACATCCGTCCATCATAATAGTAATCCATGCGACTCCAGTGGGTTAATAAATGCAATAACTATTAGGCTATAATAAAGTGCATGAGTCATATGAACCAATTTTATGTGACAATTATGGGGTTTTTGCATCCTTTTTTGAAGCTGGTAAAAAAATTTAGTGTTCCACTAAAGAAAGACATACGGGTTTTATTGGACATGAGGGTAAATAAATAATGGAAAAATAATACAATAAAGGATGAGTTTTCATTTTTGGGTGCACTGCTCCTTTAAAGGAATAGTTCACTTAAAAAATGGAAATTCTGTCATCATTTACTCAGCCTCAAGTTGTTTTAAACCTGTATGAATTTCTTTCTTGTGCTGAACACAAAGGAAGATATTTTGAAGAATGTTGGTAACCAGACAGTTGATGGACCCCATTGACTTCCATAGTAGGAAAAAAATACTTGATGAAGGAAGTCATCAACTGTTTGGTTACCCATATTCTTTAAAATATCTTATTTTGTGTTCAGCACAAGAAAGAAATTCATACAGGTTTGAAACAACTTGAGGGTGAGTAAATGATGACAGAATTTTCATTTTGAAGTGATTTATTCCTTTAAGGCTCAACTGCTTGAGTTTGAGTTCCTGTTGCAATGTCTTTTTGACAGCACTCTACTTTCATCAATAGTTTTGTGGGTGTCAGGTTGGATTAGCCCCTTTTAGTTGCTATGTTGATCCATTTTGGCAGAGTGTTAGGGATGCACCTCTCTACCTTCATTGATCTGTTACTCTCAGCGGGATTGATCCAATTAATGACATTTTGCACTGTGTGTTGAGTAAATAATTAAATATTTATCTCCCATATAAAGCTCAAAGTGTTGTCCTCTCAACCAGTGCTTTCATAATCAGCCAGGATAAGATATCTGCTTCTGGACAGAATACAACAATCAATTGAATTCTCTTTCTGGTCGTGAAGCTTGAAACTTTTCATTTTATCATTTAAATGAGATGTTCTTCAAAACGTTAGCCATTTGATTGTGAAAAATAAGAACACTTTAACATACTTTTAAAAAGACTACACTCTAAAAACTGCTGGGTTGTTTCAAACCAACTTTGGGTCAAATATGGATAAACTCAGCCGCTGGGTCAAATTTTTTTAATTACATTTTTAACCCAACATTTGGGTTCGACCATATTTGACCCAAAATTGGGTTAAAACAACCCAGCATTTTTTAGAGTGTACTTATTATGGAAATAATATATTTAAGTGCAAACTAATGTTTTCGAACAGTCATGTTAATTTCAATTATATTAAAAATAATAGATGTAATATTATATGATTATAAAGTCCTGATGAATGTACATACTCAAACATTTATGGTAAACTAAATATACTTAAATGCAATTTCTAATGAAACTTATAAGTCATGTATACATTTAATTGCTCATTTGTAATAATGAAGTTGAAATGCATCATTAAATATAATAAAATATAACTTCGAACAACACACTACAGTTAAAATTATAATACTTTACATTTGCTTTATGTGAATCAATGGAAGATTATTAGCTAAAATAATGTACTTTAAAGTAATACTTTTAATTCGACATTATAACAAAGTGCATTTTTACTAAAGTGTACTTACACTTTTTCTCAGCCACTTTGGTATATTTCTTAAATCATCCTTAAGATTTGCAAACCAGTAAGTGCATTTCTCAAAACAATTTGGACAAACAGCACCACACAATGAATTACCTGCAAAATCATGTAGCTTATTCAAAATCCTTAGTTCATCTCTCAAAAGTAAGTTTTTATGTCAATGAACATATCCGTGCTATCAGAATGACAAGTGTCATTGTTCACAAGCAAGATAGCTTAATCATGTTGTCAATAGTGTACTCTGTCAGTATTTTCAGATGGAAACTATGGCTTCGATTTTGATGACAATGACTGAAAATGCACTAGACTGCACTTTATTTGAATGGCATATACATTTCAGCAGTAAATTTACACATTACTCAATATGGGATATTGATTACAAGAAACTTGTACTGTTGGTCTGTCAACACATTACAGTACAATGCCATTGTGATATAAAGAAAAAGACATATATAGATTGTAATATAAAGACTATACATTATGTCAAGTATATTTACTGTATTATGTCAAATGCATGTGGACTACTGTAATAAATTCAGTATATACATACAGTATTACAGTATAGTGAACATTGTCTAGCCTATTTCATCAGAAACATGTCTACAATCTTGGTCTCTTCTACCTCTTCCACTGTTTTGCCTCCGTACCCTTCCACCAGTCATCCTTACTCCTCTTCTTCTTCCCGGCGTGTTGACCCTGTTTGTTTCCTTGTTCTTCTTCCGTTGTCAGAATTTGCTCTGTCTATACATGCTTGCCAAATGAAGCTTCATGAGAACTTTTGAAGCTGTTTTAGAACTGGTTGATCATTGGTCATTGCCCTGCACATCATCTAGCCCTTTACATTTCCCTTCATTAGTGAAATTCAGAATTCATCTCCGCAATTCATCAATTTAGGACACATTTACAAAAAAATAGTCTAATAGAAATGTATAGAAAATATGCTTGACAGTTTATGACAACTAGTTGAACTATTTTGTATTTAATGACTTATGAACTAATGCCTAGGCTTTGAGGGGTTAGACTATTAAACAGGGAACCAGTATAATACATTTTGATCAACGTGACATAAGCAATTGATAATGTATGGAACAACAGACAATTGTTCATAATCTGTTGCATGAATGTACCAAAGCTTTTGCAATTTGTTCAAAAGAATGAAAAAATGCTTTTATGATGTGTACAAGTGACTAGATAGGTTGCACAAGACGTTTTGAGAATTTCAGTTGTATCTGAGAAATGCAACAAAGAGATTGAGAAAAACTGTGTGTTATGAAACAGTTGTAAAGTGTACTCTCTATTAAAGCACAAGTACACTTTTATGAAAGATTTTGCACATTTTATTAAGGTTCTTTTCTGAAATAATTAAAATAGACTAACATTTAATTATCATTATCCACTCAAGGGATTCATTCAAAAAGACTCATTCATTCAGGAATTAAACAGTTTTGCTAGGAGGCATGCAACGTTTGATTCTGTTTTGGCTTTATTATAATAAGCAAATATTCAAATGTAACTGCCAATATTGTGTCTAAAATGTTACCCATGTTTAAAAGTTACTCATGTTAGCTTTTGTTTATTGAGCAAAATCACACATGCAAATGTGTGCTGTTGTCTTCTCTTTCCTAAGTGGGTAGTTCCTGATCAGAATAATCTGCTGTGCAGAACAGTAATCTGGCTAAGTGAGACTACCATGAGCTAAACTAGTTACACATTACAGGAGTAGAGCATAGGTAAGTTATATATGAAAAGTTAGTATTCACAGGACCGAGAGTTCATGTAGGCAAGACCGTGAAAGAAGGTGAGCGATGGAAGATTTATTCCATTTCTGTTTTTATCTTGTATTTTAGACGTTAAATTGTCTATTGTGTTTTATTTTTCAGCGTATTACTTTATCTGTCATAATAGAAATAGAAACCTGTTGTTTTGATTAGAACATCTAATTAGCCAGATCTCCACTCTACAGAAATGAAGACATTTTTGTGTTGTCTTTTAATATGTTTTTATTTGTTTTCTTCTTCAGTTGATGAGTCCAGCTTACTATAAACACGACCATGGATGAATTCGCTCCATTAGATTGCCTTTTGCCTTCAGGTAATTATTCATTTGAAACCCATCTAAATGTCTGAATGTGTTTATTCTTGCCCATGCATGCATTTACACTTTGTCCAGAAGAAGTTCAATGCAGTTACAATTTGCCATTTTGCATGTTCACAGTTATTATAATGTGCTATGGCTTACACATTATAAGTGAATTTAATGAAAATATTTTTAATTCACTATGGCTGAGAAAAAGATTTTCAAAGAAATGAAATGGTTTCCTGTGTCCATAATTTTTATGCTTCTCCAGTGTTTATTCAGGTGTAGTAATCTTTTAGTAATTTACTTGGTTTGCACAGATAAGACTACACCAACAGTCATATTGATAACAGCAAATGTCTGTTTTTCATATTTTATCACACAGTGTTGGTTTCTGGGTGTGTTTTTATTAGAGCTGTACATTTATTATTGGTTTTAAGAATACATGAACCTAAAACTGTTTTAAACTGCTGTTTTCTTGAGCAAAAATCAGGAACTATTAAAACAAGCCAAATTAACACTGATTCATTTCCAAGTTCTGGCAATGGATCTGGTTGTTTAATTTTTTGCTTTTTAACGGCAGTTTGACAATCAGCTAATGATCCCAGTCAAGTTAACTTTTTGCAGAGCCCCACCCCCACATGCAATAACCAGACAAAACAGCCCCATTTAATCTGAGAGCAGTCTACAGCAAAATAATAGATCTGTTCTGGAGGATTTTTTTATTCAAAATTATATCCCTCTCTGGGTAGGTGCCCCATAAATACATGACCAGAAAGTAAGTAATCAGGTTCTAATGATTGGCCAAGAATTGCAGCCATGCTTTCAATATGTCTGAGATCGCCTGTGGTCATTACAGTAATGAATGCATTCTCAACGACTAACATCAACTTATTTTGCTGGTAAAGTGGTAACAATTCACTAAATTGTACAGCTTTTGTGCCGTATTTTAAAACCTGTGTCTTATTCACAGACCGCATACAATGCTTTTTAAAGAGACTGAAAAGGCATTGTGCTGCGCAGTGATAATTCCTATAAAACATGCTCTCTAAATGTTAGTTTCAGCCATTCTTACTGTAGTTAGAATAAATTTTAGAAATGTTAAGAGCGGTTTCGGCTGTAGACTGCAGTGCAGTTGTGTTATTATTATTACGGTATTATTATTATTGTAGGATTACATTTTTTATGTTATTTGTTATTTTTATAAAAAATATATATTTTAAAGTTTGTGATATTTACATTTATTTTTAATATATGGATTTCAGTTTTAGATATTTTAGTATTTCAATTTAAACTTATTTTATTTCAGTTGGTTTCCACGGCAACATTTTTAATTTTCAGTTTTTAGTTTTTCAATTTAGACTTTTTCCATCTAATATTTATATTTTATAAATATGGGATGAAACAATACTGTTGCAGTGGTGGAGTGCGAATGCCTGAAGAGGACTAGCATTATTACAGTCCGTGCATGTAGTCTATAGGCAAGCCAATATTCTGATCATATTTTTTTTTCAAGCACATTTTACACAAAACACATTTTTTTCAAGCACATTCCAAACCACATCAATCTTAATAACTATTACTTTTGTATATAATCATTTAGAAGTGATATGTAATTGTTAATGAGGGCTGGAATTAAAAAAAAATTATTAAGCAGGTTTTCTTTGGTATAATGGGCCAAAAGAAGATTTAACTCACACAAAGTCAAAATACTTTCAATACTTTTAACTAATTTCCTAAACTCTTAACACAGTTAGCACTACATCCATCTGTGTAAGCTATACTATTAACACATTTCTTGTTGCTTTAACACAAAATGCATACAATTAACACAAATTTAAAATGCTTGAACTTCTTTTACACACAAGCTCAAACAAGACCAAAACAATGTATTTTTACTGGAAAATTTACCAATGCTTTAACACTGTATGTCAGAACAGAAAACACCATGTTCTAAACCTAACCTTACAGGCTAAAGTCAAGGTAAACGGCTGTTTATATTGTGAATTGAAACACAAATATATCCCCTGTATTTTATTCTATTGTTACTGAGAAACAGCTGACTGAATTATGCAAATATATACATTTATTTTTATTTATTGCAGCAATTCTGTCTCTGTGTTTGTTTTTTCATTACAGTAACCGCACATTCTATAAAGCACTCTGAGATGGGTCTTTTTTTATTGAATTTCTGCAGCAAAAGACCTAAACCCAACAAAACAAAAATGTAGAGAGGCTTCAAAAGAAACTGCAGTGCAAAACACAATCTATGATCAATACAATATACTGTCTGTTGAATAAGGGCAGACCTGACACATATAAAATAATGCAGTTTCTGTAATTTCATCTGGTGTTCGTGTTTTTATGACATTGTGCAATGATTGACTAAATCTTCCTGTTGGACGAGGACATATGTTAGTGTTTTGACAAAATTATTTGATTTTGAGACATGTTTGCAGTGTTTTGGTAGACAAAGTGTATTGTTGCTAGTGTATTATTGTATTTTGAAAATTAGTGTTGAAGTTTAGTTTACAATGTGTGATTTTGAGCATGAAATTAACTGTTTTGCCAATTGTGTGCTGTAGGTGTGTTGGTGCGTTAAGAGTTTAGGAAATTTGTTAAAAGTATTGAAAAAATTGTCACAGCGATTTTAAAAACTGTAAATGCCCATGAAGAGGATGCAATACTATATAAATTGTAAAATTAAGGTATGACCATTGGACAAGAAATGCTAATTGAGGCAGCAGGGTCACAGAAAAACAGATCAAGAAAAAAAGATATTAACTACAAAAGACTTTAAGTATTAAGGCAAAGAATTAGGTGTGAAATCATCAGGAACCCTAGTCTCCAGTGCCACCATTTTACAAAACTTCAACCTACTTGAAGTCTCCAGAAGTATAAGGTGTCAGTTTCTCAGAGACTTTGCTAAGGTAAGATTCTGAAATCCCTTAATAAGAATCACAAGCTGAAGTGTTGTGAAATGAAGACTGATTTTAAAAAAGGCTTTATAGACAGATAGGTTGACAGTGACTCTTGAGGGACTAGCACCACTTCCTCTTGTACCACTGTTTGAAGAATTGATCTTCCTGAATCTGGCAGTGCGTTTTTGGAGTTAACCCTGAAAAGTCCGTCTTGCTCATTGTTAGTAGCAGTTCACACTGTTTCTGTGCACCGTCGCTGTTGTCTGACTCGAACTGGTGCTAGTCCCTCAAGAGTCACTCTCAACCTATCTGTCCATACAACTTTTTTAAAAGTCAGTCTACATCTATTTTATGACAATCAGCTTGTGATTCTTATTAAGTGTGTGTCATGTTTCAGGATTCCTTGCCTTAGAAAAATCTCAGAGAATCTGACACCTTGTACTTCTGGAGACTGCAGGTAGTTTGCAGTTGGAGACTAACGGAGGCACTAAGAATTAAAGAAATTAAGAGAGACTAAGAATTAAAGGTGAAGAATTGAGTGTGAAACTACCAGAAACTCTTTAAAGTCTTTTGCAGTTTACATGCATCTTTTCTTCTCGACCTGGTTTTCTGTGCCCCATGAACATTTCTTGTCCAATGGTCACATCTTAATTTTGCAATTTCTATAGTATTCCATCCTTCTCATGGGCATTTAATATTTTTTGACTTTTCAGTGCGTTCAATCTTTTTTTTCTTTTTTCTTTTTTTTAACTGTAAAAGAAATCCTGCTTAATAATTATGCAACTCTGAATATATGGTGTTTTCACTTCCTGCCCTCGTTAACAATTATATATCACTTCTAAATTATTATATTTAAAATTACTGTGGTTTGGAATTGGTAAAATGTGATTGGGAAAACTATATTTTTTAGAATATCAACTTGCCTTATAATTATGCAGGCACTGTATATCTGTTTTATTTTTTGAGATCAAGAAATATATATATATATATATATATATATATATATATATATATATATATATATATATATATATATATATATATATATATATATATATATATATATATATATATATATTTTTTTTTTTTTTTTTTTTTTTTTTTTTTTGGAATCTCAACTTAAAAGTTGTTTTCTCTTGCTCATAAAGTAGAGCTTATCTCTCCTGTAAAGAACTGGTTTTAGTGTATACCACACTGTTTTCCCATAAGGTCCACATACTCAAGAGACAAAAGAGCCACGAGAACAAAAATGCCCTGGAATAGATAGATGTGACTTTACACTTCTCTGATATGTTCTATATAGCCCTTCAGTGAAATGAAGACTGAAGACATGGCCTAGATTTTTGACCTAATCCAAAAATACGCCATTCTCAAGTCTCAGCGTGTCCTTACGATCCTTTGATTCATACATATTCAATACATTTATGTTTAATGGATCTCTGTTTAGAATAAAAAATTGCGTTTCATGTCCTATTCATTCCAATTTGTGAACTAATCAAACCCTGCTTGTTTATGTGTTGAATTGCAAATTTGTTGTATCCTAATGAACAGCAAGCTTCTCAGCTAATTTGGTATATGATAATTTCTGTGTATTTAAATTGATAATTCCCAGAGAAGAATATTAAAATGTGGAAAACGTCCTTGGTGCCCTACTAAAAGTGCATGCTGTCAAAAATGCAATTTACAGGAAGAGGAGATCTGTGACTGAAATGTGAAAAAACGATTTTGTATTTTGTAACTGATGCAAAATACAGATGTTGTCCTTTCGCCACTGCCAAGGGTGTTGCGATAGCTCTCATTATTTTATACACTGTTTTCGTACCTCAGGACCTTGATATTTCCCCAGTCTGTTCCGCAAGATGTGTTCTGTTCACACCCACATCAGTATACTTGTGATTTATTCGGAGACAGTTTTGACACATACACTGTGTACTTCACATGTCACATTTCCTCATCCTGTGATGTTGGTGATTCTTTTTTAACAATGTGCAGTTAAAATAATGCTCTAATGCTGACGTATGTCCTTAATCCTGCCAGCATTTTGCCATGTAGAGACTTCAATTTTAGCATTGTGCTGTATGGAAAAACATTTGATTAGCTTCATGTTAGAATAACTAAAATTATAAATGTGCGAGTAGCTTGGCTCTAAATTGTATCGCAATTAAATGTGTGAACCCATGCATTTTTGTACTGTTTTTGTGCACTGGGAGGCCTTACAGAACATTATTTTGAAATATAAATAACACACAATTATAGAGTAACCAAATTTGGTTGTCTTATATAGTGTTTCAGGCTGTATAGTTGGATCAATATGTGACAGGAAGTTTATTATATGTTAGAACTGTGGTTTAGCGGTTAGATGCACAGCTTTGGTATTGTGAGTTTGAGTTTGGCAAACTATTGTTCTGAACCTGTTGGCACCTTTTCGTCCCATTATTTACTTTTATATACTTTTCTTGTCACTGCTTCTAAAAACCTTTAATTTGTATAAAAATATAATGGAATTATAGGGTTCGCCTCTAGAAAAAATAAATAAGAAAAGATATTTTACTACAAAAAATTAAGAATTTATTTATTTTCCCTTTACCATTTTCATTCATTTATTTATTTGTTTGTTTATTTATTTATTTAATAATTCATTTATTTAAAAATCTGTTTTTTACTGACTATACTTGATATTTATATCGGACTGACTGTAGTATCACTAAGAATGAAAGTGATATATATATATTTGTGTTATATAATATCTGTAAAATTAGCTGAAATTGATTTGTTAATATCACACAGTTTGCTTTAAATTGCTGCACATAAAGCACATCTAGCAGTTGTGAAAATGCATCATAATTTATGTTTAGGCAATTACCAAAGGCATTAGCCTGTATTATCACAGTTATTACTCTTGCTGTTTTCATTAGCTGCTTCTATTTATCTCACCAGATTAAACCAAATATGACAATGCGTTTTTCTCAGTGGCACACTGTAAATGAAAGAGGCTTACATCATAACCACAGCATACTACTTAAATATTTCTGCCCATTAATGTTCACTTTTGTGTTCTTTCACCAGGAAAACAGAGGATTTGCTTGGTTATCCTAAATCAACCGTTGGATGAGCGGTACTTCCATGTACTGTGGAGTAAAGGTATTGATTTTGTGATGAATATTTGACGCATCGGCCTTTGATTTGATGCTTGTCTGTACTTGTCTGGCTTGCTTGTGCAGTAGAGAATGGTGAGATATCTGGCACAGAACTCTCTGGATAAGGTCAGACAGGCCTAATTGGTGAGATATAGAGGCACTGTATGCTATAAAGCCCCTATAACCCATAATGCATAAGTCATCTTTTTGATCCCCCACTGGATGATGTATGATTACATAACTTTTTTGTTTTCTGTTTGTCTTTATAGTGCTGTGTGCTTTCAGGTACTTTTATTTCTTGATCCCAAAAAATTTTCAATTGCAGCCTGATTTATAGCTCTTGTATTGAATTGTAGATCATGACTAGTTGTGTCTCGAATTATGTGCTGTACTGTACTATACAATACACACTTATATTATGCACTATGTTCTCTCTTGTTGGAATTGTCAGTGTGAACCAGTGTTGTTATTGTTAACTAATGCTTTTAAAATGGTTTTCGTTCATTGAAATAAAGTTGATATTAAATAAAACGTAAATATTAGATTTTAAAATAATTGGCAACAAATTGAAATAAAATAAGCTGAATCACTAAGATTACTACAACTGAAACTGAAAAAAATGAAAGCTGAATAGAAATAAAAAAACACTAAATAAAATTGACAAGTCTGTAAAAAAATTACTAAAACCTAAAATAAAATTAAAATAATATATTAAAAATATTAAAATTATTCATAAATATAATAGTAGCCTATATAAAAATACTAAAATAACACTGATGTGAACACACTACTCGCACTATTTATAATAAAAACTGGCATAGCATAATGCATAAATATGCAAATAGGAATGCACCTAAAATGATGTTTAGATCAGTAAATTAAAATTGTAATCTAATTAATTTCACGATATTCTAATTAATTTATTAAATTTATTAATGTATTTTTGCTGTGAAACTTCCTTAACTGAAGACTATTCATTACAATAGACATTACATTACTGAGGCAGATGACTAAATAATTGAGAAACATTTTTAGCTAAGGTTTAGGGGGCATGATTAATTGCATTAATTTTCATAATTTTCGTAATTAAATGGACTAATTTTGTGCATTCATTTGATTGCCCTAGTTTTTTACGTCCAAGATTTTTCACATGATGTTTAGGGCTAGCAAACCGTTCAGTGGTAAAATAAGTCAAGAAGTTTTATTCTATCATTTGATGTAGACTCTTCTCTTAAGACAGTTGCCGGTTTGGTTCTATGCGGCTGAGAGTTTGTTAACTATTTTGCATTAGTTTTTTTTTTTTCTCATTTAAAAACTCTTGATCATAATTCCCCTTCCCTTGCATCAGAGCTGCTGTGCATGTTTCATGCAGCTTTGCTCTTGAGGCAAAGCAGGTGGGCGATGAGTGCGTTGCTGGGAGCAGGGTGAGCATATCCAGATGGTTTTCCTTGAGGGACCGGGGCAGGACGCTCCACCCCTCCTCCAGTGAGCCTCAGAAGTGCAGCCCTATGGGCCTGTGGCACAAGCAGTTCTCTATAGGGCTGGATGATCAAAGACTGCTCTTTGCAGATACCAACACATTTTTGGACTCTTTTCAAAACTGCCTTCAAAAGTTCACTTCTTTCTTAGTCCAGTTGTGTAATTAGTACGGAATTTAGTACCGGAAATGCTTTGTGGAAATTAGTTGATGCATGCTTAGACAGGCTTAGACGTCAGAGTAGCTGCCATGCTTAATTCAAAACTAACGAAAACAAGGCTGCGAGGAACGGAAATACAGTTTGTTCATTATGTTGTCGTTTGTTACCTGTGCGCCCATTATTGATTCTTCTGTAGTTCTGTTACTCACCGCCTTGTTTTTGTTAGCATCAATATAAAAATGGCAGTTATTCTGACTGGGGTCCATTTTTATTTTGTACACTACCATTCAAAAATGTAGGTTGGTAAGATTTATTTTTATGTTTTTGGAAGAGGCTGCATTTATTTGATCAATAATACATTCAAATCATTTTCATTGTGAAATATTATTACAATTTGAAATAACTGATTTATTTTTTTCTTATATTTTAAAATGTGATTCCCTTTGATGGCAAAGCTGAATTTTCAGCAGTCTTCAGTGTCACATGATACTGAAATCATTTTAATATGCTTATATGGTGATCAAGAAAAGACATCTTATTATTATAACAGTTGTGCTGTGTAATATTTTTGTGGAAACTGTGATTATTTTTTTTTCAGGATTCTTTGATTAATAGAAAAAACAAACATTTATTTGATTTTTTTTAACAATGTAAATATCTTTATGGCTTTTGATCAATTTAATCTGTCATTTCTTAACAAAAGTATTAAATATAAACACTATTAACTAAATATTAACTATGACTTTTGCCTCCGTAAACTCCTAAACTTAATTACTGCTTATTAATAGTTAGTTGTTAAGTTTAGGTATTGGGTAGGATTAAGGGTTGTAGAATATGGTCATGAAGAATAAGGCATTAATATGTGTTTTAATAAACAGCCAATATCCTAGTAACATGCATGCTAATCAGTGGTGGTAAGTAACGAAGTAAAAATACTTCGTTACTTTACTTAAGTATTTTTTTCGGGGATCTGTACTTTACTTGAGTATATTTTATTTGCATCTACTTTTACTCTTACTCCACTACAATATTAAAGACAAAGTTTACTTTTTACTCCGTTACATTTCCCCATGCCCGCTCCAAGTATTTATTACACTGGCTTTCCAAACCAATGAAAAACTTGGTTTTATTTGGAAAAAAAGTACGCGCGAGCTCTTTGCCAGCATACGCTCACATAGCAGTTAGTTCGCCATTGTGGAAGATGACCGCAGAAACTGGTGAAGGTGCAGCTCTGCCCAGCAATGATCCCGAGATTCCCGCTTACCTTGTTTCTTGCACATCTTCTGTTTGATGCAGCTAATGTTATGGAACATGTCTATTGCAGAGCTGCCAACTCTCACTCATTCAGTGTGAGACTCACGCAATTGACACTTTCCACAAGCTCTCACGACACACATCCATTTTCTCACGCAGAGAAAAATCGTGAAGCATAGAGGACATTGACACCGACAGACAAGAAAGAGAAGGTTACTTTTGATATAAAACAAATTCTCAGCTCTCAGATTCTGTCCATTTTATTACGAAATTCAAACAATAAATACCGTTTTGGAGCTTTTAAATGTGACGTGACAGATAGCTAGCGCCTGCTATGGGGTGCCGTTAATCTCTTTACTACTAGTTAATTGTAAATAAACACAAATTAACAATAATAGGTAGCCTATGTTGAAAGATACAGTACAACTTCCCGAAATGTATATCGTACATAATATATATATATATATATACATAATATCAATAAATCAGTGTTTTTCAACCGCGGAAAGAGGTCAATAAAACAGCTGGAGAACAATGTCACATAACGTTACATTTACCTCAGGGAAAAAAAAACATTTAATGACCATAGCACGTTAGTTGGCTAGAAAAATTAGTATTTTATAATATATTTAATATTAGTATAAATTAGTATTTTGCTAAATATGTGCACTATATATTTATTATATTTTTACTTATAAGCTATCATTAAAATATTATAAAGTTGTTATAATAAAAATCACATGTATTTTTAACATTTAATAATACCAGCTGACAGGGCTCTCTAGCCTATGTTTACAGAATTAGGTGAGATTTTCTTAATTTAAAAATTAACATGTATCTACTGTACCAAATATTTATCAAAATGAATCTATATTGAATCAAGATTGGAATCAAACCACAATAATTGAATTGAAATTGTAAAATTTGTATCAAAGAATGGCCTACCAGTCATTTCACCATAATATGCTGTCACTAAACTTAATGAAATTGTTTAAAATTGATACAAGGTACTTCATTGTCTCTTATGATTGCAAATCTAACAAATTCTTAATTGCAGTATCTAATAATTTGTTCAATTAAAACATTGCATATCACTCCCAAAACAATTGATCTGTTTAATTATTGATATTTACAGTTTGAATATTTACTTTTTACTTTCGGTACTTAAGTACGTTTTAAATCGGATACTTTTGTACTTTTACTCAAGTGATGTTTGAATGGAGGACTTTCTACTTTTACTGGAGTCATTTTTTATTTAGGTATATATACTTTTACTCGAGTATAATTTTTGAGTACTTTTACCACCCCTGATGCTAATAAGCAACTATTTAACTGTGAGAATTGGACCCTAAACTAAAGTGTTACCAAAATTATTTTTGACCCCAAACGTTTTGAATGGTAGTGTAAAGCCAGAAGTTTCCCTCGGACGATTGGTATGAAACAAGTTGAAAATTCATTTTTGATGTACCCAATTTTTTTAATTGGTGAACAGCAAAAAACACATAAAATCCAAATTTTCCAAACCACACCAATCTTATTTTTAAGATGTATACTGTATATATTTTTTGCATTGTGTCTCAGTCAGAATGTTTACATTTATATTTTTATGAAGCTGTATTACACTCATTTTTATTCACCCTATAGACAACATTCACTATGTAGTGAATGTAAATGAGTTTATGAGTCAGCGGTTTTGGATATGAATTTGTGTGTAAAATGTCACTTATGTTGTCTCACGCACCTTATTAGTTCAGCATTATGGTGAGTCATGCTACTAGACATGAGCAACTTCCACTCTTACAGTAGTTGTAAGAGAAAGTCTCTTGCCATTCTGCTAACATCATCAGTGATATTCATCACACCTGACATTGACTACGCTGTCAAAAACAAATTTCATCACTTGCAAAATTGACAGTATTGACAGTCCGTCTTAAAGGTTGAATATGTAAACCAAATCGGATTTGTGGAAGCCTTAGTCATCTCCTGTAAGCTGTTCCACCACCTTCCTCTAACACTGGTGTTTATTGAAGGAAATGCTTCAAACGTCCTGTTTTGATAAAAGCTTGGAGTGTTGAAGAATTGACTGCCACAAAAATCAGACACACTCTAGTACACCATTTCTCTCTCCTGTCCAGAAACCCTTTTTCCACATATTGTGGTATGTGAAATCATTATTATCCTTCCCTCGGTATTGAAAAGTGTGAAACAACCTGATTTTTTTGATGGTTCGTTTTGCAATACAGCGATAGAGGATTTGCAGAACTTTTTATTTAAATCTTTGAGCGTTTTGGTCTATGGACGGATTGTGAGTTTGGATCACTTGATGGGCTTGATAATGATTTTGTGGCAACGTTTTTTGGCTTTTATGCCATTTCTGTTATAGCATTGAGGCCGTCTATGTTCGTCAAGTAATCTTGAAAAATATGCATCACGTTTCCACAAAACTATTAAGCAGCACAACAAACTGAATGCTTCTTTGATTTCTGAAGGTTCTTGTGACACCGAAGACTGGAGTAATGGCTACTGAAAATTAAGCTTTGACATCACAGGAATAAATGACATTTTAAAATATATTCAAATAGAAAAAGTTATTTTCAACTGTAATATTTCACAATATTTTTACTGTATTTTCGATCAAAAAAATGCAGCCTTGGTGAGCAAGAGACTTCTTTCAAAAACATTTTAAAAAAAACTTGCCTTCCCCAAACTTTTGGACAGTAATTTACACATTTAAAATTTAGTTTTTCTCTTCCAGGAAAATGGAGCTAACACATTGATGACTCCTCTTGTACTCCATGATTTTTGTCCAATCAGATGCTCTCTAGAATGATAAATGCCAATGCTGCAACAGACAGCAAGAATCAAATGATTTATGCCTGTGAAAAAGGCTATTAGAAAATATATTCTGCTCAAACTTTCTATTTCAAAGGAAATACAAAATTATAGACTTAAATTAAAAGTTGTATACCCATTATCTTTCTCTGAACTCTTTTGAGGATAAAGAAACCAACTTAAAAGGCAAACTAACCTTCCATTTTGCTCGTTGACCACTCTGCCCTCTTTGATTTACAGAGGCCACAGGCTTCACTTCACTTCCACTGCCAAAAGACATTAAATCAGCGACAGCAAAGTCTGCCTCATCAATATTTGTCCCCCATAAAATACAGACCGAGTAGCAAAAGTTCAGGACAGGAAGAGGAAGCACCGCTGGTGGATTATGAAGTGTTTATTTACAAGGTTATCTGTCCTGCACCAGGGCTTCGGTGAAAGAGCGTTCAGAGTTGATTTACCCTCTCCAGCGTCTCCGTGCGTCGTAATGCTGCCTCACCGAAAAGTGAGAATGGTTGGTTGTTTACTATTGGAGGTTCCGCCGTAAACTTCTTTTTGATTGTAATGACTCACTGATTCAATGTTCCTTACCTGTTTGACCGATGCCAAAAGATGATGATTCTTAAATTCAAAGTCTTAGATGAAGCAGCTCACATGATCTTGCAGCTGTGATTGAAACCACAGGTATTCTCAGCACATTTAGAACTGGTAGCAGTTTAAGTGCCGTCGATTCTCAAGATTCATGGCCATGAATGTTAGACTATTGCCTTTTGTGCTCTGCATGTCTTCATTTTATTGAAGTCTTCATATTAATAGATTTGCCTGGAGTTGAAATAATGAATCATTTGCATTCAGCCCGGAGCTTTCAAGTCTTGCTCCTAGATGTAGTTCACGGCTAGACTGAATTACGCCCTGTTTTTTCCAGTTAGAGATGTTGCATGCTGTTTACTTTGATGGGATCTTTACAGAACAGCTTATTTTATTCACCTCCCGAGACTGCATTGAAAACGCCAGTGTAATCACACTATGAACAAATAATGATGTCTTTGCCAGACCAATTTATCTGTCTGGGAACTAATGAATTACTGGCCTGGATGCATCATCATGAGGCATTATTTCAGAACTGAAGAGCAAATGATTTTGCACTGTAATCGTGTAAGCATGGGTCCATGGGTCATTACAGAGAGGAGTGAACCTTGCACCATTGTAAAAAAAAAAAAAAAGATTTTTTTTATTGCTTTTCGATTAATTATTTTATAATATTGCACTAATAAACCACTCTTTTAAATAGTCTAAAATAAATTATTTTAATAAAAAATGCAATAACACAACATGTACAAAATACTGTCTTAACCTCCTGGGGTCGGCGGTTGCGCCAGCGTGATCACCTCACTTTTTTTCTTATAAGTGCGAAAGAGACCCAAATAACTCAAAGATTTTTGTCATACATAAAAGTCTTAAAAATGTATATGTAGGTTCAAGAATATGGAAATAAACTTTTATAAACACTATATACACTTTTTGTCTATTCAAGACTTTACTTAAATAATGTTACGAACAATAATGCAATGTCTTAATTCATTAAATTAATTTAGGGGCTTTTCTCAGCATGGATGGATACCATTAATTTGGTACGATGACATATTTTTTTTATTTGATGCAAAAAACTTTTAACGTCTTTTCAGTTACAATAAACAAATAATCATTTGATGACTTTTCTCATGTGATTAATTGATCTTAATTGACAGCCCTATTTTTGTGTAGTGAATGCCCTGTTGATATAGGAGAGACTCGGTAGCTTATGTCAATCAGTAATTGACCACAGAATAGCCTTTAAACTGCAGATACTGCAGTACAAATGCAAGGTTGACTTTGATTTATTGAGTTATGTAGTCTAGGGCATTGTTTAGAAGTCTAGACAAGTGGGAGAACAAACAAAAGTGTCATTTGTATGTCACCCAGAGCAAGAAGACTTACAAGCTTTAATAAAGTGTATTATCACTTTTTCAGGAGTGCAGAATCTTATTCAGTCATTGAAGGTTGCATGTAAATTGAAAGTGAATGTTCTCGTGTTGTCCCTCTTCTGTGTCACCAATCTGTACAGGTGTTTAACTGTTTAAAATATTTCCCTTGATTCTCCTCATGCTTTCACCTGAAAGAAGTTTTTTTAACAGTATGCCCAAAGTCATCGTGTCCATTAGGATTGCAGGAGTGTCTTACAAACGCATTCCATTATTCATGAGGCGTATGATCCAATTCTCTTCCCTTGACGCTTGGTCATAAACCAACTGTGCTGACAAGATTACGTTCTTCTTGACATGATCTTTGTGACAATTCCTCACTCTAATAAGCATAACATCTGAGTGATTGTCCTAGAATATCGTCTTTGTTTCACGCAACCATGAAAATGTTCCCTCCCTTTTTCATGGAACTTATGTGAGAAAAACAAAACATACAAGTCACCGTTGTTTGTTTTTAAATGCAGTACCGTTGGGGTGGTGTTGTTTTAAATAATAGGATTGCAGGCTTATAACCAAGCTACTTGATAAAAGAAGGAAGAAAAGTCTTCAAAGGAAAGCCGTCACTCTCAAAGCACCTGGTTTAAAATAACTAATTTATTCAGTTAAAATTTTACATTCCTATTTGTTACTTCTTGCTATTGTCTAGAGAGTGAATCCCACATCTGTGTGCTTTAGTTCATCAGCTACAAAAAGTCAAGACCACTTCTTCTGAACTTCTGCTCGTGTCAGACTTCAAAGTCGGCAGGATTATCATTTTGATGTCACTTTTAGATGTTTTTTTTGTACGTTTCCAACTGAGCATATGCTGCGACATCTTTCCAAGATTTGTTAGCCTGCACTGAATTCACAAACTGAAACCAAATCTCAGGTAACACTTCACGTGAAGCCTGTTTATATAGTGCTTTATAAAGGTTGTCATAATACGTCTTTTCATAATTTTATTAATAGTTATGAATTTTTTTAATATATTTTATATATTATTTATTATAATAATACTAAATCTGAAATATATTGCAAAATATAAATATATATGTACCATATGATTATGCTTTATGCACTTTTTTATGCAGTATATTTAATAATTTTAGGACGTTATTATTTATTTATTTGTATGTAATAAATATACCGATTATGTTTTTATACATTATATTAATTGTATATAATAAGATATTGCATACAATTATACAAATATTATGTATGTATATATAAATTTACTGAATTATTGAATATATATAATGAGAATGATAATATATATATATATATATATATATATATATATATATATATATATACATATACATATATTAGGGCTGTCAAAAGATTAATCGCATCCAAAATAAAAGTTTGTGTTTACATAATATATGTGTGTGCACTGTGTATAATTATTTTGTATATATATAAATACACACACATGCATGTATATATTTAAGAAATATTTGCATGTATATACTGTATATATTTATATATAATTTATATTATATATAAATATAAATATTTTATATATAAATAAAAAAATTCTTAAATGTATACATGCATGTGTGTGTATTTATATATACAAAATAATTTTACAAAGTGCACACACATATATTATGTAAACACAAACTTTTATTTTGGATGCGATTAATCGGGATTAATCTTTTGACAGCCCTAATATATATATATATATATATATTCAATAATTTAATAAATATTTAATAATTGATTAAATAAATGTTTCTATTTAATAAATATATATTTAGTTGTTATAATTAATGAATATATAGGCCCTCAATGAAAATCAGATTATGTCAGATTTATAATACAAAACTTTTATTGTGTATTTATATATTTTTTCATATCTGTTTTTCATTATATCATTATATGATATAATATATGAAATATTACACAGGGTAGATAAAGATTCATTATGTAGATGTGGCTGTCATATCCCTTGTCAAAACCAGTGGCATGTTTAACTGGATTTAGCTTCCCACTGGCCTTACCTTGAAAATGACAAGTCTCACCATGCTTATCAGAATCGATGATGATCCTGACAGGACAGACTGACCTTCATCCTGAAATGATTAGTGCTTTCGCGAAAGGCACAAGGGAGCCATTACTGTCATGATGGCCATGATCTAGAATAATCTATTTGTTTTCATTTCGGCATGTCAGCAGTTACCGAGATGGGCTCTGAAATGGCTTCAAACGTATAGCCGAATGTGATTTCAATGATATTTACCTCTTCACTCATTTTTGCTCCGAGATCTGAGTTGTAATGAAGCCGATCAAGGATTAACCTAAGCACCTCCTATTTCTTTCTTTTTTTGCCGTTTCAGCCAAGATCCGGGCATGTGCCGACGGAGGTGCCAATCATCTGTACCGGCTCACGGAGGGTCGTCGTGAGAGGTGAGAACCTATTTTGGCTCCCATCACTATTGACTCGGAGGGCAGAGATGGATCTGGTGATGTCAAGGTTCTGGTGTCATTGCACATGTTCATTCTCAGAACTGCTGGACTTGTAGGAGGCCTCAGGAGTATCCTGCTTGCCAGAGTGCTTTCAGAGGACTTAACTCCTAATCCATCACCTTTTGTCAGTGGCTGACAGGCCAGATTCATCTCCAGGCCTCTAAATTGGGTACTTCTCTCCTCTCCTGGGCGGTTTTCAATTGTTTTCTTTTGTTTGGGTCCCCTTTTCATTCTACCACCTAAAAATAAAGCTGAATATCAGACTCTCCAAGCATGGAAATCACAACTGAGTGATGGAAGTGAACACATACTGGAGCATTTGTTTATTTAAAGGGACAGATTGTCCAAAAGTTAAAATTCTGTCATTACTTAGCCTCATGTCCAAACAAATGCTGTTATTTTGTCACCTAGAAAATGTTTAGTTGTTAAGCTCCAAAAAGATGTTAAAAAAAAAACTGTTGTATGGACTATTTTGGTAACTTTGGTGTCTTTACATTTTGAAAGATCATATATTTGGAGACAATGTTTGTCTTTTGTTGAAGGAATATTCCAGGTTCCGTACAAGTTAAGCTTTATCAACAGCATTTGTGGTTTAATGTAGATTACTGCAAAAAGTAATCTTGACTTGTCCCTTGTTTAATTTGTAAAAAGCAAAAATCGAGATTACAGTGAGGAATTTACTGTATGAGGCTGTGCAGCTTATGATTTTATTAAAGCACAGTAAATTAATTATTTTGTTAAAACTTGTGTATTATGTCAGCTGTTAAGTAGTTCTTGTCGTGTTGAGTTGTCATGGCAACAAACTTGTAAAACTGGATGCACACAGAAAAGGTTAGTGAACAATGCCCTAAAATACACATATTATTTATGTATACTTTTGAAACAATGGGTATTTTAAATGTTTATGGATTGGCCCTATTCGCTTCCATTATAAGTGCTTTTTATGTAACCCAGATATTTGCAGGGTTTTTTTTAAGAAAAGGAGCAACAAGTGAAACCTTGTGCAGCAAGTGTTGTCGATAAAGCTTAAAGGGTTAGTTCACCTAAAAATTACCCAAAAAAAACTATAATCACTGGCTTCCGGAAACGCCCGTACGCGAGTCTAGAGGTCACTCTTCTGCCAGGACTCGACTCGTGTACAGACGTTACCGGAAGCCAATGTTTATTGTTTATAAAGTTGTAAATATGGATATTTTTCTTACAGAAGCGCATCGCATTGCTTCAGAAGGCCTTTATTAACCCAGTGGATTTGTATGGATTACTTTTATGTTGGATGGATGCGCTTTTTTGGGCTTCAAAATCTAAACCATTCACTCTCATTATAAAGCTTGGAAGAGCCAGGGTATTTTTTAATATAACTCTGATTGGGTTTGGCTGAAAGAAAGATGAAGGATGGATTGAGGGTGAGTAAATTATGGGATAATTTTCATCTTTGGATGAACTAACCTTTTAATTCAAGTTAGCAGCATGAAGGAAAAGTAGTAAATTCGTAATTCGTGACAATTTTTTGTATTTAAAAATAGCCACTATCTTTTAATGGCATCACAATGAGTGTTAAAACTTTTAATTACTGAAAACATGAAACACTCTCCCTCTCTGGCAAGTACACTTCTTTAAATTGACAAGCATGATATTGGTTTTAAAAAGCCTGAGCCAGTAAAATTATTCAAATAGGATAATAAACACAGCAAATGAGAAAAATAAAATTGACATATATTACGCCACATATAATAGACTGAGCTGCTGCTTCAAAACAGCTGGTTTATTGTGACGGCAGGCATATTTAAGGAAGTCAGAATTTCTTCGTAGGGAGTTAATGATCCATTCAGCACACTGCCAGTAAAGTATGTTTCGACTGCGATCGTCAGAAGCTGGTTGTTTTGAGCTTATCAGCTTGCAGCAGCACTGCCAAAGACACCTCAAAGGACATTCCAAAAAATAAACAATCTCTTTTGAATGCACACATACAGCAGGCCCTGTTCCATGTCACATCCATCAATTCTCTTGTACCTGTCATTGCTTTACTCCATATGCTTTTGTTGTCATCTGTAGATTTTATTCAGAGCTGCCAAAAAGGAGTATAGAAGCCTTCTCCAGACAGTTAGCCATATGCGTCGTCATTAGGGAATATCTACTCGCTGGAAATTAATTGGGTTTGAGCAACAAGCAAAATATTCCATATTTGGGGATGAATATCATCAACAGATGCAGTGCTTTTTTAGTTTTTCCTTTGATGGAAGTAAGGAATTAACATTGTTGAAGGAATTAAAGGGATACTTCATCTAAAACCAGTCTAAATGAATCAGATATTTGTAATAAATCAGTTGATCCAGTTCACAAAACTGATGTTATTCATTCAAAATTTGGTTAATTCAGTTTAAAACAAAATGATTCCAGTCTTTTCAATAAATTGGTTGATTCAGTTCACAAAAATTGGTCTGAAAGATTCATATCTTTTTAGTGAATTGCTTTATTCAGTTCACAAAACCAATCTGAATGATTTAGATCTTTATATAGTATCAGTTGATCCAGTTCATTTGAATAATTCAAATCTTTTCAATTAATTCAGTTCACAAAAATGGTCTGAATGATTCAGATCTTTTCAATAAATTTGTTGTTTCAGTTCACAAAACAAGCCTTAAGTTCAACTCATTTACTAGTGATCCCAGCTCATTGAGGATAGGATCATCAATGAATAACAACTTAAATTGTGGTCTGTTTCTAACACAGAGTTATCATATAGCTTTTGTGTTGAAAAGATGTGAGGGTGCATAAATGATGACAGAAGTTTTGGGTGAACTATCCCTTTAATTGAAAATTGCTGAGTTGACCAAAACCTACCGCACAGTGTGAAACTAATGATACTTGCAAATCTGTCTGCACATTGTGGCATCTTCTTGTTTTATATTCATTTGTGAGCAGTGATCATTCCCAGAAGTCTTTTTGATTTAGGACCAGAACACATTTCATATGTCTGGCAGACCTCTGGCCTTGCCTAATTACATGCATCCACAGTGATTATTCATTTTTAATCTCCCTGTGCAAACAGGAGCTGACAGAGAGGGAAATATTCCGAGCTGGTGCACAGATCAAGACATATCCTGTTATTATCTCACACTGCCTTAAATGTAATTACTGCATTGACCTTTCCTGGTACATTTTGATTAGTTTAGAAAGCTCAGTTTTATTTGAACTGAAGCAGTGTACACACTATTGCTTTGGAGCTCATGAAATATACCATGCTTTATTCTTCCATTTGCAGATGGTATCGGCCATTATTATGGAACAGGTTTCTAGTCCCAGAATGTTTGGATTATCAACAGTGATTGCTCTCTGGATGATCTCCCAATGTTCAGATGTCTCATTAGCTGTTAGATTGGTACATAAATACATTTCTCTTAAAACCGCTACTGTTTCTTTAGCTCCAGACAAGTGAGAGCTTCTATCTGAAAGTTTCATTAAAGGGGTATTTCACCCAAAAATGAAAATTATGTCATTATTTACTCACCCTTAAGTTGTTCCAAACC
This sequence comes from Gila orcuttii, assembly GCA_026230005.1. Lineage (NCBI taxonomy): Eukaryota > Metazoa > Chordata > Actinopteri > Cypriniformes > Leuciscidae > Gila > Gila orcuttii. The sequence continues at coordinate 16,248,242 of JAPDVR010000023.1, read as the reverse complement.
TGTATGAAATTCTTTCATCTTTCACACAAAAGAATACATTTTGAAAAATGTCAGAAACCAAACAGTTGATGGACCACATTTACTTCCATAGTATTTTTTCCATACAATGGAAGTCAGTGTGGTCCATCAACTCTTTGGTTACCCATATTCTTCAAAATATCTTTTTTTGTGTTTAGCAGAAGAAATAAATTCACACAGGATTAGAACTGTCTGAGGGTGAGTAAATTATTGCAGAATTTTCAGTTTTGGGTGAGCTACCCCTTTAAATCTTTTAATCGCTGTGGTACTATTTTCACAAGTAAGTGGTAAATGTTAATCTGAAGGATCACGTGACACTGCAGACTGGAGTAAAGGCTTCTGAAAATTCAGCTTTGCCATCACAGGAATAAATCACATTTTACATTTAACCTTTTTCTGTCCTCTTTTAATTATTAGAATTTATTAGGATTAACCCCTTGAGATGTATCATCTCGTTTTCGAGGGGGTCCTTACAATGAAACACAATTAGAAAAAAAAAAACATAACAAAATTACAATTAACAATACATCAAACAAACAGACAAGCAACAAACACCAACAATAAAAAATAAATAATATATATATATATATATATATATATATATATATATATATATATATATATATATATATATATATATATATAAGCAACAAAACACAAAACTACAACAACAGTTTCAATGATAGCATGTGCAATCTACTTTCAAATAAAATAATAAAGATTGTTTAAACAACCGAAGTGAAGTAATGGATCTAATATCTATAGGTAAATTATTCCAATCTAATAGGGCTTTAAACATAAATGCTCTCTTACCAATTGTTTTTTTAACACGAGGAACGAGAAAGTAAGTCTGGACAGAATGCCTAACTTGATAGTTTGAAGAAAAGAGTACAAAATATTGTTGTAGATAACTAGGATAATCAAAGTAAATACATTTAAATATAAATTGGAGCCAGTGCAACTGCCTTCTCACATTCAAAGGTGGCCACTGAAGTGCATCATACATTGTACAGTGGTGAGTGGAAAAAGAACATCCTAAAACAAATCTGCAAATTCTATTATATGCCGAATTAAGTAAAACAAGATCAGATTTTAATGCCGTCTGATAAACCACATCACAGTAATCAAAAAACGGAAATATTAATTGAGCAACTAGTTTCTTACGAACACTATAAGTAAAGCAATTTTGAGATCGATGCAAGATACTCGTACCAACATTGACTTTTCGTAAGACATGATTAATGTGAGGTTTAAAGGAAAGTTTAGAGTCAAGCCAATAGTATTAATAGTATCAACTCCATGCAGAGGAGTACCGTCTTTACATGATATAGCACAAGAACAGGTTTTGGAGTTAAGTTTATGTCTAGAACCAAAGATCATAGTATATGATTTGGTTTTATTAAGCACTAATTTATTAGCCAAAAGCCAGTCTTGTAAACTATTAAAATCCAATTTTTTTTTTAATTTTTTTTTTTTTACTTTATTTATTTATCAGGGACAACGTACAAAATACATTAATCTTACGAAGAGATGTTTTGTACCAGAGTTAGCCGAAGCTAATATTCATCTGCAGTCCCCGGGCAGGTACACACAATATTTACAACATTACATTACAAAATAACTATCAATATTACTTAGCAAGTATATATAATATTAGTCCAACAATGGTCATTTAAAAACAATCAGATGTTCAAGATGAAAGAACTAATCAAAAGACCATCACAGCCTATATATACAACAAAGTCAAAAACATTTACTTTAAAAATAACATTTGTACATTTTAAATATGCTGATGCTGACACAGCTGGTTATCAAGAATGTGTTACTTTAAGTTTTGAGAAAAATTATTTAAATCTACAGACAACTTTAGATTGTTAGGAAGTTGATTCCATTGTTTAATACTTTTAAATGAATAAGCTGTCTGTGCAAAGGCGGAGGATCTTTTCGGAATAGCACAATTTGCAGGGGGCGACGCCCCCTCAACGGGACTCTCCCGCCCCCTCAGATCACCATGAATGTAAACGGGATTTACTGATAAAATATGCTATTTAAAAATTACATTTGCCAATTACATTTTCATATGTTCTTGTTTTTGTGACTATTAAGCTAAATTATTAATATTTTAATGAAGGACAGTCTGTTAGACAAAGTCGAATTTTGATTGGTCGTTTGATTTTGCGTGCTCGCTCACCTTAGCATTACGTTAAATTTCTCATACAGGAAAGATCACACGACGGCTACGGACTGTAGAACGGATATTCCATAATTTCAAGGTTGAATATTGCATATCGGGGGCAATCGGGAGAGTCGGCATAGGCGGAGGGCGAACCAACTCCAGGGTAGCTAAGATGTGCGCTTCCCCTGCATTTAAATAGATTTCCTAACCATGTAACTTAGTTTTAACCAACGTCGCCTATCAACAACTTAAACGTCCCAGTATAAACGCTCCCGTTAACTCACACCCCCAACTCCCAACGCAATAGAGTGCGGCGCGGAACTAGATTTGGTGGCCGAGCGCGGGCGCGGGCGGTAATTCACATCACTGTGTGCGGGTTGCGGGAGAATAAAACGATTTGCGAATCGCGGGACTCCCGCAAACTAGAAATATTTATGAATGAAACATATAAAAACTAATACATTTTTATTCATCTGTTGCAGAAAAGCAACAAGAACAACTAGGCTATGTGCTTTAATAACAAGCAATAACAATAAAAATCTTTAAAGTTAATGCTTTAGTAACAAATTTATCAGGAGCATTTATGCTGATGTGTATGATGGCGACACGTAGTAGGCCTGTTTATTTTGGAGGTACAGAAAAAAAGTCTATTTGTGGGTAGGAGCGGGACAAAACATTAATGTTGCGGGCGGGGGAAAGTAACATAGAAAGTAGTTGAGAACGTCAGTTATAACGACCCACGTATTAAAAAATCGTCGGGTTTAAATCGGGCTCGGGCTCATAATTACAGTTAATGTGTCGGGCGGAGCTCGGACACAACATGCAAATGAATGAATTTGTTTTTAAAGTGATCACAATTTAACAAAAACATTGCCATTTATAAATGATATTGCTTTCATTTATTTAAAAATTGTTTATCGAAAAAAATTCATAAATCCGGCAATTTATAAATTATATTGCTTTCATTTATTTAAAAATTGTTTATCGAAAAAAACGTGCATAACTCCTGCATAAAATGAATTATCACGCGCATGAATTATCTCTGCGCGTGCGCACGGCATGCAGTTTACATCATTTTAGGTATCTTATTAAAATAACTAAATTTACCACCTCCGGCTCAATTTGAGATTATTATTATTATTATTATTTTAATTTTTTATTCTTTTTGCATGGAGTTTGCAAAGTGACAAAATGAATCAAAGCACAACTAACGTTAGTCCACACTTGTATTTTCTCAGTTTCTGAATTTGATATTATTAGAGGCTAAATGCAAACAATTTTTTTTATCTACTTTTGAGTCTTATTTCATGCAAAGTGATAATATAATTGCACTTTCATTTTCTCTATTTGAAAGTTTTTAATGCTGTTATTTGATAAGTTTTTAAAATGTGATGTTACAAACAAAATGTCTTCAAAAGTATGTAGAAGGTGGATACATTTATTTCCATTCCAGTAACTTCACACATTACATTTCCGTTTGCACTTGTAGGCTATGCTGCTTTAATTTCTTTGTTCGTACTATTTAGTTTATTTCCTTGAAATATTTCTTATCCTGGACTGCCACCTACTGGATAGAAAAGGCAACAGCCTAGTAATTATGTGAATAAAAATCTACATGTTTGAATGGCCAAAAAAAGGATAAATCATAGGTGGTATTCCACACGTTAAAATAAAGGTGCAAGCTGCACTCCAGTGTGCCACCCTGTATTGTGTAATGTATTGAGAGTTGAATTGTGCATAATACATTTGCTGCATATAGGTGCCAATACAGTGATGCAATTGATTAATCTTTAAGTTTTAATTTTTTTTTTTTTTTTTTTTTTTTTCCATAAGATATTGAACACACACAAAAAATCAATTAAGTGGAAGCTGCCACTGCTGGCTAGTGTTTAAACACTTAATTTAACTACTGTGTCATTATGTGTCAAGTGAACAGCTGCATTTACGTTAAGTGGCCTAAATCAGTAAAAGTATCACAATGTATTTCTAATACAGGAACGGCAAATTAGCATGTTACCTTTTACACAAGAAAATTATTCAATAAATTAATAAATATGCCGCGAGTTTAACCCCCCCAATGGTAGACCCAAAGTTACGCCCTTGTAAGCCAGCCCAGTCGCCTTTATCATTTGGTTATGGAGTGGAGGAAACTGATCCTAGACCAGCAATTATGTGCAGCATTTCTTTATAAAAGCAACTAGTAGAAGCAGTCAGGCTGCTTTTGAGGGAGAAAATTTCTCTCGAATTGCATATCAAGTCCGTGGCCAGGGGAAGCCTTTTTAGCAAAAGGTTTTTTTTTCTCTCTCATTAAAACGTCTTATCAATCGTCTATAACAGTCTATATGAAGCAGGGAAATTTTTTTTATTTTGTGATTTCACCGTAACGAATAGAGTCTCCCCGCAACAGCGATAGATTGAAGCCCGCGTCAGTGTGAAAACTGCGCGAGCCACAAGACAACACTCCGCTTCACTGATCGCAGCGGCAACGAGCACTTTGATCACTTGATTTAAAAAGCAACACATTTCAGCGCTAGAACGACTCTAATTTGACAAACGAACTAAATAAATCCTCTGCTAGTTAACTGGAGATGTTTTATTAATTTGTATTGGTATATCCGTGCCGCGAAGATGTTTTAAAAAGTGGTGGGGAGAAGATTGACCCTGGCAAAAAGTGGTGACGTGCGTTAATGTGAACGCCCCCTCTCGGTATTTCAGACGCCCCCTCATCAGCGCTCGGCTGGCGCCGGCTCTGATCTGAGCGGTTTAAGTGTGGTCTTGTTGGCCTGTGACCAACTGGACAAACAATAAGTGATGTGTGAAGAAATCATGGCATTAAAATACATGAAAGATGCTTCAATTGTCAAACTATTCCTAATATGTTTGAAAATAGAAATTTTATATTTAATGGAGTTAGACATTTTTTAACCAATTGAAGAGATAATTGAATTTGTATAGGGTCAGAATTAGAAGTATATATGACTGTGTCTACTTAATCTACTTATAATGTTAGTATTTTAGATTATTTATTTGTTTTGGCCATTCCTTTAAGACTTCTATATGTAAATTACTGTTGTGATGATTGGCTACCACATGAAATAAGTAATAATGCTTACTAAATAGTTTCAAAAACCAACAATGAAATGTCCATCAGTTAAAGTGAAAATCAAGCTTTTAATGTTGTTTATACTGTATGTCTGTGTGTTGTTTTTAATATGCTTTAAGACAAACCATATGCAAATTCATAAGTCATCTCCATTAGTATTTTCTCTTTAAAACGGCAGTGAACCAAAGACAGTCTCAAAAACATGGTTTGAAATCGCTGGTGTTTCTGACAAACTACCTTTTAACCAATCCCTTCAACGTGTGATTGTCAACAAGTGAATCTCTGAGCTGGTGTGAGTGAGTGGAGGCGGGGCTAATTTGCATACTAATGGAACCGCGTATACTAAATGGGGCAAAGGTGTAGAGTTACCTTCAAGCTATTTTAAGGCTATTTTAAGATTATTATTTTTTCTCCAAAATTATTGACTACAGGGGAACTTTAAGGTTGTACTAAATAATCAGGCACTTCCGCCAGTAGTTGTGACTTCATTATCGTGACTATGCATAATATGAAGCAGGGAAGTTCAGTACGCTTATTCAGACACAATGTATGTCACCATGGATACACAGTAATGTATAGTACTTCAGCTCGGTACTTGTGCGGCTGCAGTTATTGGAAAGAATTTGTGTGACCTTTACTGATTATGTAAATGAACTCTAAGGCATAATCAAAAGCTGATCGTCTGTTCAGATGATCCACTCAGGAGGGGCGGCTTTATGATTTCACCAGACTGCCTGTAATGAAGCAACAGCTGAAGAGGTCTCTTGAGGGGTCTTCTGAGAGGTGTGTGAAACTGCCAGGCATAAAGCAGGCGATCTGTTATTTAAGTCCTGAGTGGGCTTATTGACTTAAAAAATAGAGCGAAATTTGTGCTGCGCCAAATGAAGCCAATACCAAGCTCCCATGTTAATGAACAGTCACATAACTTATTAGAAAACAAAGGCTGCAACAAAATACAAGACGTTTAAGGATTTGCATGTAGTTTTGTTCCTGAATGTCACTTGGGAGCCCAATTTTCACCTCCATTCATGCTCATTGATGTTATTTTAGAGTGCGTAGCAAGAAAACAACAAGGAAGCCAGACCGATAACTGTGATCTCGTCTGTCTGTCTTGTCTCTTTGGGCTGTGACAAAATGAATGAACCATCTGATGCGACAGGGTGTCTGATCTCAGGTTCTCCCAGTGGCGTTGGTCTTGATCTACTGGAATTACTTCAATTCTTAATTCTAATTTTCTGTGTGCCGGTCCAAATCGAGTTCTTTTCCAACAAGGTATAGTCCCTGCGTTACGATTAACTTTAAGTGACACTTTAATTTGAATGTAAAAGAGGTGTATTTTGCCTCCAATTTGAGCTCTGCTGCGAGAAGAGCTGTTTTGCTGATAAAATGTCAAAAGGAAAGGTTTCATTTAGCTTCACCTTAATGTGGCCGCAGAACTGTCACTGCTGAGGGTTATTTATGGTTTCCTGTTTAACGGGGAGTCTGTTGGAGAGCACACAACAGGAAACTTTAAAACTGTTCATTGCTTTGAATTGCTTTTTCTTGCACATTCAACCCTTGGTCAAAGCCAGAAGTGTTCTAGATGGTCCAGCTTTTTTGGCAGAAAGATTAATTGGGGCTTATAATACAATTAGTAGGTGCACAAATTGTAACCACGTTGAATCTTCTTAACATGATATAATATGCTTGATCACTTTTTGATTTACATTTAACGGTTCCATTAATGGTTTTCACATTTTGACCCCCTGTTACTGACACGATGTTCCATTAACTCTTTCCCTGCCATCAACGGAAATTTCCATTATTTATGAGACAATGCTTCCCTGCCAATGATGGAAATTTCCGGCTTTCCGTGTTTTCACTGTTATACAGTAGGGGGCGCTATTAGACATCTTCTGAAAGAGTGCTGAATCTCCTGATCAAAACACAAACAAAGAAGAAGAAGAAACAAGCAATATCACATGCATATGTAAATTAGACACGATCATCAACATTAAATAGCATATGAATCGAAACTGCCTAATGTTACCGAATTAAATGTCGACCCAGGATTAGCTATAGGAGTGTGAAAGCTTTGGCTGTGTTGATGGACTGGATTTCCTCCGTCTATGTTTTGATTGTCGTTCTGAATCCCATCCAGACAAATGGACAAAAACGTGAATTTTTTCAGCTAAATGTTGCTTTTTTTTTGTGAAACTTACCCACATTCAAGTGTTGATAAAAAAAGGGAAGCATGAAGCTAGGATAAAACAGTTTTTTTTTGTTTTTTTTTAAAAGCTTGTGAGTCATTGTTTAGTGAATCAACGAAGTGTAGTCCGATTGCTGAAAGAATGACTATGAATATGTTCTTTTTAGTGAATCAAACTCATAAAGTTTGCAACTAACTAAGAGAAAAATCAGTTTAATTACTGACTAGTTGTTCGTGACATTGTTTAGTTAAAGATGCACATTATAGATTTTGTCAGTGAATTTTTTTTTGTTTTGTTGTAGGGCTGCACGATATTTAAGAAAAATGCGATAACTGATTAAATAATGTGATATTCGAAATGCGATACGATAATGCTAAAGGCGTGTAAAATAAACTTAAATTATATTTAAAATGAAATATCCTACATGTTTCACATTCTTTTTGTCAGAAGAAAGCATCCCTACAACTTCTGAAAGTGAACAGCAGTGTTTTACTGTAGCATTAGAAGTGTTATTTTTACATCAGTGTAAACCAGGGGAGTTTAGGGTCTCAGGTAGGGCTTCATTAGGTTTATTTAACAACAGAAACTGAATTATCAAATGTAAAAAATAAAACACTCCTTAGTGTTCACTGTATGAAATAAATATATACTGATTCTTCAAAAGTTATTCAGTCAAGAGCAGTAAGGGATTTTCTTCTTGTCTTTTGTTCATGACCCCAGTTATTGCAAGTCGTTCTGATATGTACATTTGCAATATTTTGATATAATGCACAGCCCTATATTAAGAATCGGATTCCATTTATGCTGCCTCTAAAATACTTTAAAAAGTCATTAAAAACAGAATTGCATTTCTTATTTTCCTATTATTTGTTGTTTAAAAGGACTAAATGAATATTTCATTTTAAAACATGAGCAGTAGTGAAACTAATGATTGTCTTAGCAACCTTAGTGTCAATTTAGTATCATTGTACTGGCCTTATCCACACACAACCTGTTTATAACACATCCGGTGTTCTCCTCGTCGGGCCTCAGATTCATCCGTGAGATGAAGATAGTGCTCCTGTAATCCGCTGCCGTGTTATTCTTAAACCAGCTCGGCAGCGCATCTCTGCTCATTCAGCGGCTACATGCACCGCCCGGCGGACCGTGAAATCGTGACATCGAGTCTTTATGCTTTAATGCCTACCTATACTCACGCTGCCTTTCTTCTCTCAGGGAATAAAACGAAAGAAGCCCCGACATGATCTGCCTTTCTCAAAATGAATACTCTGCCCATCTGAGCGAAGAAAATCTTGTCATTGCCTCCATATGTATCGTAAATCTATGTTGCAAAAGTTTGGGGTGAGGTATACGGCAACGGCGCAGTGTGCATCAATTCTCTCTCAACCCCTCACTGTGTCAAGAGGCTGTCTGTGTCGCTTTTGTCATGTCTGGGGACAGATAGTGCTGTGACTGACAGGCGTTGAATGGCTCTAGTGGGGTCCTGTCACTGAAGCTTTCCATGGCCCGTGTCAGAGACGCACCTTCAATTCACATGAATAAAGGATCCGATGGCTGCACAAATTGTGCCTTTTTACCCATCTACCCTCTTCTCCCACTCTCTCTCACATCAGTTTCTCTTTCTCTCTCTTTCCATCAAGTTTTCTCCCAGACTACATAAATGGAGACTTTGATTCAATCCTGCCAGAGGTCAAGGCGTTTTACACAGAGAAGGTAAGCGTACTCTCTCTGGGACTCTCTCGTGATGTCTCTTTTACTTTCTTTTTATTTTCATATGTTTGCACATGCTTTATTATCCATCTATCTAATTTTTTTTTTAGGTTTATTCCTATATCAAAATGATTATAGTTATAGTTGAAGATGGTGGAACAACCCAAAATGATTAGGAGGTATTCTAATACATTATGGTTGCTAAAATGCTCAATGCAGTATTAAAAATCTACCATATGATTAACCATTTGACAATTTTTGGCTATCAAAAGTTAATGTGATAAATTAATATATCAACAAAATATATAATAAGTAATTATGAAAATTATAAATAATTTTTAACACGTTTAAAAATTATAATATTATTTTATATATTATTTGTATATATTATATATTCTTTCTCTTTTTGGAAGTCATGAAAATAGTTATAATGAAATTAGTAATTTTCCAGAAATTGTTTTAATGATTCGCTTCTGCATCAGTATAATGAGAATAAGGGGGTTCTTTCATTTTAGAAGCGTATTTTCTTTTAATTTTACACACTTCATGCAGTATAATTGGGTATTGTACATGGTACAAAGTGTACATTAAAATATATAGCTGCTTTTATATTTTAGTATCATATTTGGGGGTTCCTTGACATAGAGCATGAAACCATTGAAATTCAAGAGGAAAATTAACAATTCTGGTTTCTAAATGGTGATTTAGCCTATTGTATATTGATAAATATGCATAATATTTGGCCTTTAAAGTTCATCGTAATATTAATGAATTTCAATGTTTGATTTTAAACACTTTTTGTACTTTTTTCTTGTACAGTATGACAAACTATTTTGGTCTTGTTTCCTGAAGCAAAACCCTTTGATAACCACTGGTATAAATATATCCATAAATTCTCCAAAACTGATATACAAATATGTTAAATATTAATGTAAGCTCTTTTGCAATATTATTCCCTGGCACACAAAGTTGGGCTGACAACACTTTCTGATTGAGATTCATATTTTGTCCTTTCCAGCTATGGCCCCCTGCCACTCACTTCCTCAAGTCATGTAGATTTCACAGATTCACACCACTGACTTCCTGTCATTCGGGAAAGGTGCAGTGTGGTGTGGTATCAGTCTAGTGGCTAAAGCTCTTAACAAAGCTGGTGAACCCGTGAAGTGAAGTGTTACCGAGAGGCCTCCACTGTGCCCTTGAGCAAAGCACTTAACTGCACTCTTCTCCTGTGGGACCGTCTCTGAAATTAGTGTACTGTACGTCAGTTTGAATGAAAACCATCTGCTAAATAATGAGTAGCAGAGGTTATTTGCATTGTTATAATCCTGCATACATGCATTTTTATGTCATTCCTAAGCCGGTGTATGCGGCTTTTGGGGGAACCGAAGTTTGACAGACCATGACGCTTGAATTTAAATGGGTTTGAAAAGGAATAAAAACTAGAGTGATGCTCTGTGGAGGATAAAGGAAGGAAAAGAAACAAGCTCCACAGCTGACGTTTGGATGCGGGATTTTTGAGTTACCTGCTGCGTTTGAGAAGTCACCTGCGACGGCCGTGTATATGCAGCCGTTCGAGGGAACTGAGACTGGAAAACGAGCAACGTTAACCTCTGCCCTTCCTGACACTCAAAGAATTCGCACAGCAAGAGATCCCATTTACAAAACACAAAGTGCGATCAGACAAAGCGAGAAGCCAGAAGGCAGTCTGTACTAGTGTATCAACTTTAAAGTTTCTAAACTTTTTTTTTTTTTACAATCAGAGAGGCTGTTGTTTTCCCCTTTAGCCCCATTTTTATCAAAATACTTGATCTGATTTTGTTGGTCGCATCAAATTCTGAAATATTTAAATATTTTGTAGTGGTCGTCAACACAGTGTAAAAGGAAAAAGGAAACAACCGTTTAGTGAAGCCACTTACTAAAATGTCACTTTTTCACACAGTATTTCAGCCCATTTTTTTTATCACAAACGTCCTTCTTTGATGTTTAAGAGGTAATAAATGTGCAGAGAGTATGTAAATTAAGTTACCATGATTTTTTTCCTCCTGTCGATGTAAATTAGGCTTATTACCGCTTACACCATTCCTTGATTTGCATAAATCCTTTGCTGAATCCAGTGCTTAACACATAACTAGACTGTGTGCATATAAAATGTGTGAAAAACTTGTAAAAATAAATAAATAAAAAGATAGTGACCAATTATACATTCATGCTGAACAAATTCATATAAACGTTTAACAAAATTCTTGATGTTGAATTAAAAATTCTGTTTTTATTTGTCAGCTATCTACGTACTGTCTTCCAATTTGACTTATTTTGCTCCAGAACTGCAAGCTAATGGAAACGCCTGACCAGGATCTGACAGACTTCACTAAGTGCTTGGCTATTATGGTGGAGGAGATCAAAGCACAGAAATTGCAGGTTGGACTCTATCTCTCCTCAGCTGCATCTCTCTCTGTCTGTCTGGATGTTTCTGTCTTATGCTTCAGACCCGCTCCCCAACTTTTTGACCCCATTTGTGCTTTGGATTAACGTCCATCTCAGGTGATCAGACCACAAGTGTTTGGTGTTTTGTGATTGCATTACTAAAACCACATTCGGTGTTAGTCAAGAACACATGTGACCACTTTGCATTTGTAGAATATAAACTAATCTGTTGTAATGGACCGTGACTTAACTGCCAATCAATTGTGGCTAAATTGTACAAAAAAAAAAAAAAACAGCAGTAAACTTTGTTTGTTACATGCTTTTAAAAAAAATTACTTCTGAAATGGAAAAAAATATCCATATCTGGTTTAGTTAACCTTTGTGAAAAAGAAGGGGACCTTAGCATACTTTTAAAAAGTGTATCTATTACGAAAAGAATATACTTAAAAGCATATACTGTACTTAAGTGTGAACAGAATGTAATGATTTAGGATACTTAATTGCATGTTAATTGCAGCTGAATGAAATATTCACAACTATTTAGGTTTAAATTTATATTAAATGCAATTAGATAAGCTTTAGTGTGCTTAAGTAGAGCTTAAAGGGATAGTTCACCCAAAAATGAATTTCTGTCATCATTCATTCGCCCTCAAGTCGTTTCAAACCTGAACTAGTTTCTTTCTTCTGCTGATAACAAAAGACATTTTAGGAATTTTAGTAACTAAACAGTTGATGGGCCCTATTGACTTGCATAGTATTTTTTCCCATACTATGCAAGTCAATGAGGCCCATCAACTTTTGGTTACTGCACAAATTCAAATATCAAATGGTCACAGAAAACATTTGAAATTAATGTTACCAGGTTTAAACTGGCCTTTTGTGATTCCATATCAAAGTGTGTTGCTCTGCCAAGCTGGGGTGCAGGGAGTATGTGTACTAAAACACAAAATCGAAGTATTGAGATGAGTACATTACAATGGAAAGAAAAGTGGAAACTCAAATTCATTGTGAAAACTGAGTTGGAAGAATTGTGGTGTGCATTTACACTTTTTCTTTTTTTTTTTTTTTTACCTGTCAAACATAAAAGGTGAGCTCACACCTCAGCTTCAGTGTGAATTCACATCCTCCAGAAGCTGTCAGAAAGGTTTTGTATGGATATTGTGTGTGTGTGTCTGTGTGTCTGTGTGTGTCTGTGTGTGTCTGTGTGTGTGTCTGTGTGTGTCTGTGTGTGTCTGTGTGTGTCTGCTCCTCCTCTAAACCCCAGTCTGAGCTCCAGGCTTGTGAGACTGTCTGTTGGTCCTCACAGAGATGCCCATCACCGTCACAGACACTCCAGAGTTTTACCAATATAAGAGCCTCAAGCTCAATCTACATGCATACTATGGCCTTCTAGCTTTTCCTATTGTGTTTATATTCACCTCTGCATCTCTGCGCTACCTTTAGAGTCTTCAAGCTCTCACAAAAGACAAGTAACACTTTTAGAAGTGACTAAGCTTAGCGATTCTCTGTCAGTCTTTCATTGTCTAAAACATGACTACAGCTTGAATTTATTTATCTGCTTGTTTTAAAGTGTTGATCCCAGTCTGGGTGTCTCAGCCTAAGATGACACACCAACAGAGCGCCCACCGACATTAATGTACTGTTTGATGTTATGCCAATAATTACAAAAATGGGTCTGGGTGTCTCTGATTTGTGGTTGGTTATAACCCAACGTTTGTGCTGTCATCATGAGAAAAGTTTGAACTGCCGTATTAGACTTTGCAGGGAATGTAAAGGCATACTTTGACCTCAGACTCCAAGTACAAGTTACGAACATATCATCATTTCTGCTTCGCTTTTTAAAAAAGTTTTACAATCAGTCCACATAATTACAGAGGCACTGTAACTTGAACAATTTATGTGTCAGATGTCTCATAAGTCCCGCTATTTAAACGAGCCAGTGGGGGCTGGCAGTGAAGTGTTGATTACCCACTGTGCATTTTAAAGAGTTTTTTTTTCTCGTAGAGTTGTTGGATCTCACAGGGTGATAGGTACATTGGAGCAGTCAGACAAACGATCCCGGGAGCAAATATCAAAGACATTCTGCCAAGTCAACGCTTTCCAGTCCGCACTGTTCCCTCGGAAATACTTTCCATAATGTATGACTCTGTTGTTTAGTGAAGACGCACATCATTTTTGGCTGCTGTGGGAAGGAAAAAGCTACGGTGCAAATTTGCAACAGCACTTTCAGAACATTTATTCTCGACTTGCAGAATCTATGTCGCACAAACACTCATTCGTTTGTACGTTTGTTCATTCATTTGTTTGTTTGTTCGTTCTCTAGTTGGTGCAGCAGCGCTTTAAAAACTGGGGTTGCATAAATAACCTTTACCCATTGCTTTGCGCTCACAATCGCTGATTTCTTTGTCCATTCGTTCATTTATTTATTTTTGTTTTTTCATTTGTTAGTGCAAGAGCACTTTTTAAACATTTATTTATTGATTGATTTGTTTACCCATTCATTCATTCGTTTGTTGGTTCATTTGTTCATTAATTTGTTGATTTATTTATTCAATTGTTGGTTCATTCATTTGTTTGTTGATTCATTGTTTCTTTCTTTGTTCCGTTGTTTGTTCATTTGTCTAAGAAATTTTATTCTGGAGTTACATAAATCATAATCCACAGCTTTACTCCTACAATCGCTGATATGTTTGTTTGTCTTTCATTAATTCGTTCTTTTGTTTGTGCATAGCACTTTAAGAAAATCTATCCTGAAGTTGCATGACAAAAAATCTAATGCTTTGCTCACACAATCATTCATTTGTTCATTCATTCATTTGGTTAGTTGTTGGTTTATTCAGTTGTTTGTGCAATAGCACTTTAAGAGCATCACTCATTCATCTGTTCATTTGATTGTTCATTGGTTCATTTATTTATTTGTTTACCCATCACTCATCTGTTTGCAGATAGACACTATCGTAACACTGGGTGGTCTTGGAGGCCGCTTCGACCAGATCATGGCCACAGTGGAGACCTTGTTTCATGCCCAGAAGATGACGGATTTGCCTGTGGTGGTTATACAAGACCGTTCTCTGGCCTTCCTTCTCCAAGAGGTAAACACTTCTCTCTCTCATTAGCATGTGCTAATCAGTGTTTGCACTTGTGCGCTTTTGACATCCTGATTGCGGCACTTAATGATCAATCGTGATATTAAGCAATTAACAACTGCAGAGACACTTTGCTGCCTCTTCTCTGTTGTTTCCTTTTTGTGCACTTTTAAAAGGTCACAGATCTGAATTACGGCTAAAAATACGAAAGATATTGCCTTATGCATTGTCAACATTTTCATACAACAGTACTATAGCTGAATATAACAAATACAAGCATGTGAGAGATGCATATTTGTATTTTATGTTTTAGAGATGGTAATACAAAGACCAACTCATATTTGCACAATAACACATACAAATCCCTTGTTTTTAAGTTTGTAAGACATTGCAATCTTGTTCGACTAATAAGAAAACCTTACAGAATTGCTCTAGCTGCATTACTTTACATTCTCTATGTGAACATTTAGTCAAGCTCTTAGGCTCATAGAGAATATAAGACATTGAGATGATTGTGAGACTGTTGTAATGGGCCAGAAATTTAAATGAACGCATCAGAAAGAGCTTTATTGCCAAGTGTGCTTGCACACACAAGGAATTTGTTTTTGGTACTGAGGCTTCCAGTGGACATATACAAATACAACAAGAAACATAATACTACAAATTATAAAAAATAAAAATATAAATATATGAGAATAAAAGTATCACAGTTGGGTTTAGTCAGAATAGACATTTTCAGATTTACAGATTATGAACATATTTACAGTGTTTTGAATATTATAAATGAATAAATCTACATATAAGTATCACCTGAGTTGTAGGATATTGCACTAAACAGTGGGAGTATTGCACTTAAGGCATATGCCTTGGGAGGAGTGTTAACTGTTCAGGAGGGAAATGGCCTGTGGGAAGAAACTGTTCCTGTGCCGAGATGTTCTTGTGGCCAGTGATCTGAGTCGCCGTCTTGACGGTAACAGTTCAAACAGGAGGTGTCCAGGGTGAGTGGAGTCTGTGATGATTTTACCTGCTCTCTTCCTCACACTGGAAGAGTACAGGTCCTGGAGGATTGGCAGGGGGGCACGGATGATCCTCTCCGCAGTCCGGACTGTCCGTTGTAGTCTCCTGATGTCTGATTAGGTAGCTGAACCAAACCAGACAGTGATGGAAGTGCATAAAACAGACTCAATGACGGCTGAGTAGAACTGAATCAGCAGCTCCTGTGGCAAGTTGAACTTCCTCAGCTGGCGAAGGAAGTACAGTCTCTGCTGGGCCTTTTTCACAATGGAGTCAATGTGATTGTCCCACTTCAGGTCCTGAGAGATGGAAGTGCCCAGGAACCTGGGCACTTCTCAGTCTGTATAAAATCTCAGTCTGTATAAAAAATGTCCTTGACTGTTTCAATCCGACATAAAGCAGACTTATAAAACATGAATTCAGTTCTGCGCACAATTAATTTTCTGCTATTCTTGGCTTTTCAGAGACGGATCAGAATTAGTTTTGAATAGTCAAACTTTGAAGTTTGTACAACTCACTTTAAGATTAAAATAAAACACCTGCATTTATATATAGCATCTAACTTGCCAAATGCAGTAGGTGGTAATTATGTATTGCAGAATAGCGCTCAGAACATCCAAGCAATTTTCGAGAGTAGCTGTAATTTTGGAAGCTTCATCATTCATCTTACTTTTAAGTCTGTGCGTATATAGACAACACTCCACTTTATAAATTTAATAATTGAAATGATCACAATATTGAACCAGACTGATGTTTGTAAGTGAGAGCTGAGAACCGCATTGCAAATGGTAGGTTGTCAGTGCCTCTGCATGTGAGAAAGTTGATTTCTCTCTGCTGGTCTGCAGTGGAGGATCATATCTGTGCATTTGAAGTCTCTCTTGGCATTCTTATCAGATGATATTTCTCTAATAATGAATGCTGAAACTAGTTAAAACTGTTTAAAATGGTGAAAAATGGTTTAAAATCTAGTTGTTGGACTTTTACTTTCACTATTATTCCATTCAGGTACAATGATTGCGATACAGGTGCTTTCAAGATTTAAAAAGGACACATACTGTAGACTAGCATACTATATTCCAAATATTATCAAGTCATATAACTTTGTGTGAAGACTACAAATTTTTGTAGTTCACCCTTGTATGACTTTCTTTCTTCTGTGGAACATAAGAAAGGATGTTTTGAAGAATGTTGTTTTTTTTGTTTTTTTTGTTTTTTGGTTTATTTAAGTGATTTATATATTGACATCATACAAAATATTGCTCTCTCAAATATTACTCAAATCATATTTAAACTATTGTTATTGGTATTTTTATTTTATTAAATTCATTTTTAAAAAATTATACATTTAAAAATTAATTTAATTTCTCTCAACTCATCCACCATTTAGGGGAGCTTACTAGGTTTTCAAACAGAGTTTCACCCGCATTCTGTGACCTTCTCCTGCTCTTTTTCTCACACTTACAGGGCAAACAACACCGGCTGAATGTAAACACCGGCTTGGAGGGGAAATGGTGTAGCCTGGTTCCTGTCGGCTGCCCTTGTCTAACTACCACTTCTGGGCTTAAATGGAACTTGGGTGAGTTGCATGCCTGTAGGCCACAGGTCTGTCCACCCACTCACACACCAAAACACAGACATCCCTGAGGACAATGCCCCAGCTTGTACCATCCTCTGTGCTCTATTTACATGGCCCAGTCCTAGATAGGAGACATTTATTACCCATGACAGCTCAAATCTCCAGCAAACTCTCAGTGATGTTACAATTGATGCAGTTTGGCATGCCTAGATTTAGAAAGATCTCACATTTGCATCATTGTATTTTAGCTTCTCAATGGCATTTGCTTTCGAATTGTTCATTTTGTTTCATAAATACGCTATTTCCTCCGGGGAGGGCCCATTGATAGGATAGCTCTCACAGATTAAACTATAGAAAGAAAGAAAAAAAAGTGTTGGGGACATTGGTTTTGTACTGTGTACTAGACATACTGCACAGTACAATCCATCATCACTTTGACATTAGATAGTTTTTACTTCCCTTTTTGAATTATATAAAGGAACATGGAGTAATTTTTGCTTTTCTTAAATTAATTGTGAAGTTTGTAATTGCTTCGTGACCAAGATCACCAAAGTCTTGCAGAAAATATTGTTTTCATAAACACTACCCCCATCTGCCATTATTTAGAACCGATATTCTTAACTCTGGTTTACTTTCCTGCACCGTTTAAGGGTGTTCTCACACTTTAATTGTGGCACAGAACCTAAAGATACAAAAAATGGCTATTATGATGTATATTTTACGATGGAACTTGTCGAACATCCAAAACAATACTGTGTGCTGGGCTAAACGCGTTTGCTGTATGTGCGTATATATGATGGAGCTGACAACTCACGAAGAGCTTATACAATGTGTAAAAGAGTCAAAACAGCGGCAGGAATCCCTTTGTTATACACAAATGATCTGCTGCGAGGAGCCAAAGTGCTGATGCCTGTAACGCACTGTGATGGGCAACATCGCGACTATGATGAGAAAAAACCACAATCAATTCATCAAATCAATTCGAACCACACCAGAGTTTGTTTGCAGCGGATCGAGAACCTTCTTTTCAGTGGCCTCAGTCCGCTTGGTTAGTGCGCACCAGGGTTCAGATGGCAGCGTTCCACTTATTCAAATGAACCGCCTAAGCAATTGCACCAGTGTTTGTTTTAATCGAATCAAAAACATGCCAAGTGTGAACACACCCTAACTCTAATCCTCATCAAACACACCTGAACAAGCTAATCAAGGGCTGTGTCTGAAATCGCCCCCTATACACTTAAATAGGGCACTATTTGAGGGAGCAGCCATTTGTAGGTGTCTGAAACCATTGTGGACGTTGTCGAGTGCACTCATTTAATCCCATAATGCACCACAATAACAAGCGTCCACTTGTTAGAGAACACTCAACAGTTAAAGAATTCCCATAATGCACTGTTAAGGTTGTGCCGAATGAATACTCGCATCTTGCCAGAAGATGGCACTTGCAACTGAATCATTCATCCAACCATTTTCCAAACTGCTGGTCCAATGTAGGTGCAGTGTAATATCATACAGATATATTAAGGTAAGTTTATAATTAAGATTTATGCATGCTAGTATCCATGATAGAGTTCAAGATAAATCTTTTCATTGCTACTGGCGCTGCCAGTTTGCTGAGATTCAAATGATTTTTTAACAGCAAGCACAAACTATGCAAAAGTGGCAGCCCTTCCGGCACACTCAGTGTCCGAATTCGCTCACTCATTTTCATTCACTCCTTCAAGTGGACTATATTAGTGGAGTAATGTAGTGAATAGTGAATGAGAGTATAGGGGGCCGATTTTGAACACAGTTAAGTTTTTCAGGATTACTAGAAAGTTACCAGACAGGTGAGTTTGATCAAGGTCTGAGCTAAACTCTGCAGAAAAGTGGACCTTGAGGGCCTGAGTTGAGAACCCCTGGTTTAGACGAACAGATGGTTTGAAGAAACTATGCACTTAACTTTTAAGGATCAACTTTTTCTTTGAAACTGAATCAAACTTTGGTCGTGTAAGAGCTTGTTTTTAGTCTCTGTAGGGGTTATGAAGGGCTGTAGCTCTGAGTGGGTGATAGTGGGCTGCCTCCTACGTGCATTAAATGTTAAAGGTGTGCCAAATGATTGCTCTGACTGAAGACATTAGAAGGAATAGTAATGCCTTTGATCTGCTAATGCGAGCTGTCAACGAGAATAATCTCCAGTAAGTTTTCTCTGGAGGCTTGGGCTCGTCGTGAAAAAGCAAGCGGCCCTCCTCCTGTTAAATCTTGCAGAGGGCACAGGGGCTGTTGTTATGCTGGGACTGAAGTGACAGATACATGACTGAGAAATTTAGTTTTATTGTGTCAGCCTCCTGATGTTTCTGCCAATGGTGAATATTCCACTCGATTGTGACGGATCTGGACTATGACCTTTGACCTTGATTTAAAAACAATCAGCTTTAATATGCTCAGGGGTGTAGGGGTATTGAAGAAGTTGGAAAGATGATCTTTTTTAGATGCCTAAAAAAGCTGATTTGTAGAAATCATGGGCCTTTTATAACCAATATAACCAACATATAACGTCTTATTGGAAATACGTGCCTCTATCTACATTTTTGTACCTATACAATTCACTGCAGGTTTTACCTCAATGGGCAGTAAAATACCAACAACTTTAATTATTTTTCACACAAATTATAGGGGCAGATTATCGATTAATACAGACTTATTTTTGCGCATTTCATTGCACAATACTATGTTATGACCTCAAACACTTTTACCATAGAGCATGATTTGTAAACGAATACATTTTGATGGCATTACATACCAGCTCAATTTGTATGGTATTTCTGATATTTTAAACTTGCTCACCTGGTACAGCAGGTACAAAACATGTAAAACATGAGTGATGATTAAAAAAAAAATTGTAGAAGCAAGCTAAAATGGCGTAGTTGCTCCAGCAAATGCGTTTTTATTGCTTTGTTTATTGTAGGGTTTAGTATAGGTGGTGTGTTATATTCAAAGATGATAAATATTAACCTTTAGCACCACAGTTCGGACATGTAGGCTAATATAATTAAATGTTAACTTTAGCAAATCATTAACTATCCCTGTATATTTTTCTGTTGATATGATAAATCGGGTGCATTATGCAATATAGCAGGTGAATTATGTATATGATATATATTATGATGTCATGATGAACTATATGCCTTTCTCCACTGACGTTCTGAGTTGTTCAGATGGATGCTGATGGATGCTGATTTTTAGAAGGCAGCTGTCTGTAACATTAGCAACATTATTAGCTGTTTGATAATGTAAACAAGCCAAAGGCTAATCATATTAATTACCGTTATGTGTCTGACGTTGTAAAGAGCGATACATAATACGCATTACCATTCTGATACATCGACTTGTGGATGAGCCTGTATAATTCACTCTTCCACTTCTTCTGATCAGTTTCTGGTTCAAACATATATGGCTGGTTTAAACTAGTATTTCCACTTGTCATTGTGCAGCGTTTACTACAGTAAAGTTGAGCGATTGGTTCTCTGAGTGTGAGTGGAGGCGGGGCTAATTTGCATATTCTAAAGGCACTAAATGCAAGGGTTTAGCTACATTCAAGCTATTTTAAGGCATGAAGAATTTTTTTTCACAGGAAAAAAAATTTAAATATGTAATTTTGGGGATTAAAGAAGGGATAAAATGATTTACTACAGGGGGACTTTAACAAATGAACTATAGTTTGTGATGATGTGGACAATTAAAGTTATACTAACAACTATATCTTATAAAGTGTTATCTATATTACTTAATAAATCAACATCACAAACTTAATTATATCTATTAACAAAATGGTTACTGTTTTATTTTTAAATTGGCAAAAAATAAACACTGACTTCTACAAACAGGCAACATTTTCAAAGTGAGATTTATAGAAGCTGCATGACAGTTGAGACGGCCTCATATACACTTTGAAAAAGAGTAAGTAATAAACACAAAAATTATTGTGAATAAAATAAAATAAAACCAAGCATCTCTTGGTGCTGTGTTTATTAGTCTCGTTTTGTCTCATTACACTCAGCTCTTGCCCAGACTCCCTTGAGCCTTGAGTGTGATAACGAGAGAAACATATTCTGAGAGAAAAACTTCCAGTAATCAATTTTATAATTTCCAGTATGATCTTGAATAAATCTGCCTTTTGGGTTTTAGAAATATCTAATACGATGGAGAAAAGTTTGTAGATATGTCCTATTTTTAATATTAACAAATATTTTTTTTTTATATATAGTAAATATAATAGAAATGTAAAGCACACCATTTCTTTTCATTTTAGCAGATTATTCATTTTTGAAAATCCAGTTTTAGTGATTGACTCCGGATATCTTGTTTATAAGCTACAGGAATGAGCTTTATTAAACAGCTTTATCAACAACTGATAGCCTGTTCATATTTGCTCTGTTTACTCTTTGAGGAAAATTATGTTTTGTGGAGTTAAGTTGGTGAATTAATGATCTAAACAAATCCTACTCAAGCTTTTCAGTCTGAGATGACTGATTTTCTTTAGATTGTACTTGTGAAAACTTTTGACTTATTATTAGTGTTGAAAACAGCACAACTGCTGCTATACTGTACGTACTAAATGACTCTTCTCTCACCATTTAAGTCTTAATTATTCCCAATATTTCATGGATTATTTATGACAACAAAAGTATTTACTTAAACGTTAGTGAATATTTCTAGTTAACAAGTGCAGGAGTATGTGAGTTTAGCTTTTCACAATAGCCTAAGGCTGAGCTACAGTTAGGCTCAGCGTAAGAGACTTCTGCTTGTTTTCACTGGAGTTACTCCATCCAGTGCTTCCTCCTGGGAAAAGGACCTGCCAAGACACTTAACCTTAAGCAACTTACCAGCAGCTAGATGACACTTAACTCTCATAAACAGCTCTCATACACACACATAAGACACGGCATATGTGTGTAAATTGAGAGGAGATCCACCAGAGTATGTGTTTATAAAACCTTTGGGAATATGTTAATGAATGCATAACGGAGTAATGCCAAGGTGAGGTAATCACGGTGAGCTGCCAGCAAGGAGAAGCACCACAACTCAAGACTTAAGACTTATATATATATGTATGTATTACAGTATTTGAAATAACAAGCCACAAAATATTCAGCTACACTAAGGGCATGACTGCTGTTTTCTCTGGAAGTTTTGACCTGCTCTTACTCAAACTGAAAACTGAGAGCTTGCAATGTTATGTTTGGTGGTGAATGTAGAATTCAGAGGCTATTGACCTCAGTCTGATCACCAATGCTCAGTCCTGAGAAAGACAAATTAGTTAATTTTGTGCTAGCCATACCATCACAGCAAATCATGAATTGATGGTTTGATGAGTGATATTTCCTTTTTTTTATATGGAATGCATTTATTATATGTAAATATAAATTTGTGATATGTACTGCAGTATATGCTATGTTCCCCTACTTGTGGACAACATGTTTTTTTTTCTTGCAAAATAACTGCATAGGATTCTCCCTTTAGGGGATTTTCTGTTGAGACTTGTGAACTTCTGTGAAGTGTTTGGAAAGTTTGAGTTTGCTGTTGTTCAGCTATTAAGGCTAAGCACTAAATTAATTTCATATTGTTGTGTGTTCTTTTAGCTTTGTGGCTAGGGAAATACCCATAAGCCTTAGCGATTTTGAATAATTTAATTTTGAGTTTTAGCTCAAAGCATGGTGACTTGTGGGGATGTGTAAATAATTGCTAATTAGAATTCATAACTGCTTTAGGTCTATTTAGTGCTTTTGATGTGCTGTTGAAGTAGTTTTGTTTAGTGTTTAACGTTCCCTTGTAGCATTTTAATGTAGCTTTTGGTCACTATACCGCTACTTGTTGGAAAAAGTTGCTTGTTAATGGAAAAACTGAAGCTGACAAAGTTAGTCTCCAACACTGTACTGCTATATAAGGCTAATGTTAGCCTATACTGCTAATGCTAACTGACATTAGCATGTTTAATTGGATGTTTCTGGGAGGCATCATGTAAAGCTGTTGAAAGTACATTTTGTTTAATTTGCACAATATTAAGGAGAAAAATAACACCCTAGAACGAAATTATTGTTGGGTTGTCTATAAAACTACTCGGTTACTCACGTAACCTCAGTTCCCTGAGTTAGGGAACGAGTATTGCGTAGCTATACGCAGTGGGGAAACTCCTTTTCCTCGATTTACTGAAGCCTTTATGTAAAGCGCATTTGCAGCTGCACAGCTAGAACATGAGCGTCTGGCTCGCTCATAGGCTGCGCTGCGGCAACTGCACATCCAATGGCGCGGGCGCCTCTGACGTGCGACCAATGAGATTACTCTGCGTCATACACGTCAGAGCCCGCCAAGGGGGCGTGACCTCAGTCTATAATAGTCCCCGAATTCGCCATTATAGCAGGTTTAACGACTGAAGCGACAACTTGCCATGTTACCATAGTGCGGCCGGCTACGCAATACTCGTTCCCTAACTCAGGGAACTGAGGTTACGTGAGTAACCGAGTAGTTCCCTTTCGAACGGTCACTTCGTATTGCGTAGCTATACGCAGTGGGGACGCCATGCAAAACGCCGCACTGAGTAACTGGCTGCCACTGCAACTCAGGCCCCTGAGCATACAGAACAAGCCATAACCGCACCATTATGCATAAATAGACCAGACACCGTCCGGTCTAAATAGTACGCATCAGTTAGAATAACCCAACATACTACACCAACGAACCCAGACACTGTCGGGGTTATTAGTATATGAACGTATACCCAGACAAGTGGGTTTATACATGAAATTATAACCGGCCAAAGCGGGTTTTATATATGTATGGAATATAACCGGCAAAAGCGGGTTTTATATCATATAACCGGCCAAAAGCGGGTTTTATATATGTAATTATAACCAGCAACAGCGGGTTTATATATATATATATGTGAATGTGATTGTGCACAGTAATATATGACAAGACCGGCCACAGACGGGCCTTAATCATACCGAAAGCACCTTCGCCTGCAGGGAAGGCACTTCCATATTATAAAAAGTCATAAATGTGGAAGGCGAGGACCAGCCGGCCGCATCACAAATATCACTTATGGGAATGCCAGATGACCAAGCCCATGACGAGGCCATACCTCTGGTCGAATGGGCCTTGACGCCTATAGGGCAAACTTGACCTACTGCGGTATAAGCCATAGAAATAGCATCCACTATCCATCTAGACAGTCTTTGCTTAGTGACTGGATCCCCCTTGGATCTACCACCAAAGCAGACAAAAAGCTGTTCTGATTGCCTAAAAGACGCAGAACGCTCCAGATAGATTCTCAGCGCTCTGACAGGGCAGAGAAGATTAACCTCTCCATCCTCTGCAGAAGGAGGGAGGGCTGATAACGTCACCACCTGTGCTCTGAACGGTGTTGAGAGCACTTTAGGGACGTAACCATGTCTGGGCTTGAGGACGACTCTGGAGTCATCCGGACCCCACTCCAAACATGCAGGGCTCACAGAGAGCGCCTGCAGATCTCCCACTCGCTTGATAGATGCCAAAGCCATAAGGAGAGCAGTCTTCAGCGAGAGGGGTTTTAGATCAACCGATTGGAGCGGTTCGAAAGGCGGACCTTTCAGAGCCCTCAGGACCATGGAGAGGTCCCAGGACGGCACAGATGGAGGTCTGGAGGGGTTCATCCTCCTAGCACCTTTAAGGAATCTCACGACCAAGTCGTTTCTTCCCAGTGACTGGCCTGCCACCAGAACATGATGTGCTGCTATGGCTGCCACATACACTTTGAGCGTGGACGGGGAGCGACCCGCATCCAGCAGCTCCTGTAGGAATGAGAGAACCACAGATATCTCACATGACCCTGGGTCAGCCTGATTTTTCGAGCACCAGCTGGAAAAACCTGACCATTTTGAAGCATAGAGGCGCCGAGTCGACGGGGCCCTGGCTTCAGATATAGTGCTTAAAACCTTCTCAGGAAGGTCTTTGGGTACCCGTTGAGGGGCCACACATGGAGGGCCCATAAATCGGGTCTCGGATGCCACAGTGTCCCGTTCGCCTGTGTGAGGAGGTCTTTCCTCAGTGGGACAGGCCATGGGATTGTGTCCGATAACTGAACCAGTTCCGGGAACCACGGTCTGGTTTTCCAGAGAGGGGCCACCAGAAGGACTGGGCACCCGCTCTCTCTGACCCGTTTGATGACCTGTGGGATCATCGAGACGGGGGGAAAGGCATAGAGGGGACGGTTGGGCCAGACATGGGCCAGCGCGTCCCTGTCCTTCGAGAAGAACCACTTGCAGTGGGTGTTGATTCTCGAGGCGAACAGGTCGATTTCGGCCTCGCCAAACACCTGCCATATCAGACTGACCGTCTGTGGGTTCAGGGACCACTCGCCGAGGGGAGTGTTGCCCCGTGAAAGCATATCCGCGCCCACATTCTGGACGCCCGGTATATGCGCTGCTCTCAGAGAGCTCAGGTTGGTTTGTGCCCATAAGAGGAGGTCTCTCGCCATCGCATGCAGGTTTCCAGACCTGATGCCCCCCTGGCGATTTATGTAGGCCACCACTGACATATTGTCTGTGCGGACTAAAACATGGTGACCTCTGAGGTTCGACAGAAACGCCATCAGGGCCAATGCAACTGCTTTCATCTCCAGACAGTTGATATGTAAGCTCTGCTCCGTGCTCGACCAGAGGCCGGATGCAGGCATGCCCTCGTGCAGCGCTCCCCAACCCAGGTTGGACGCATCTGTAAGAACCACTTTCCTCCTGGAAATTGTTCCCATTGTCACCCCCTCGTTGTACCAGCTCTGAGCCCGCCAGGGAATCAGGGTTCTTAAACAACCGTGATTTACCACGATGCGCAGTTTGCCCGACTGCCATGCGTGAGTTGGCACACGGCGCTTCAGCCAATGCTGCAGCGGGCGCATGCGCAGTAATCCCAAGCAGAGTACTGGCGATGCTGCTGCCATGAGACCGAGCAGTTTCTGAAATTTTTTCAGCGGCGCGTGCTCGCGCGCTCTGAAAGTGCCTGCAAGCGCTCGCACTGAGAGCGCGCGCTCTGGTGTGAGACGCGCTGTCATAGCTCTCGAGTTCAGCACTGTGCCCAGAAAAATCACGCTCTGGCTGGGGGTTAGTTTGCTTTTTGAAACATTGATTGTGAAACCCAGGCATTTTAGATGGCCGAGAATCAAATCCCTGTGTGTTAATAGCTCGATTCTCGACTGTGCCAGCACCAGCCAGTCGTCGAGATAATTTAACACACGCACTCCCTGATGTCTCAGAGGAGAAAGCGCTGCATCCACACACTTCGTGAATGTACGGGGCGCCAACGATAGACCGAACGGCAGAACGGTGTATTGATAAGCTTGGCCCTCGAAGGCGAATCTCAAGAATGGCCTGTGACGAGGGTTTATTTGAATGTGAAAGTAAGCATCTTTCAGATCCATTGTGACAAACCAATCCCCCGGGCGCACTTGCGCGAGGATATGTTTGATAGTTAACATTTTGAACGGCCGTCTCATGAGAGCTTTGTTCAAATGTCTCAAATCTAGAATGGGTCTGAGACCGCCGTCTTTTTTCGGAACCAGAAAATAGCGGCTGTAAAAACCCATCTGTTTTAGCGCGGGGGGGACTAGTTCTATCGCCCCTTTTGCTAATAGATTCTGTACTTCGGTGCGAAGCACGTGACTCACGCTGCTTCTCACCGAAGTCTCGAGAACCGCCTGAAATTTTGGGGGTCTGCGAGCGAATTGGAGCGAGTAACCTCGCTGTATAGTGTTTATGACCCAACTCGACACACCGGGGATAGCTTGCCAGGCTAGAACCCGTGTGGCTAGGGCTTGACACACAGATTGGGGCTGGTCGCCTAATGTAAGGGGACCTGATACCCTTATATTGTGATTTGTGCATACATTGAATATTGGACTGACTGTACAGGCATTCGCGTGTGGGGAAGTCAGTGATACAACAGGGGAGGGGCCACCTAGTGAAGGGGGACCTGATACCCTTATATTGTGATTTGTGCACACATTGAGTATTGGACTGACTGTACAAGCATTTGCGTGTAGGGAAGGCAGTATTACAACGGGGGAGGGGCCGCCTGGTGAAGGGGGACCGTGAACCCACGTGTTGTGTTTGTGAAACATACTCTTTTTGTGCTTTATTTGGGTCGCCGTGAAAACGGCGTTTGTTTGCAAGAACGCGCTTACTGTTGCGGGCCTGTTTGCAGTAATAAAATCCCCAGCCGCCTGAACTGAACAGGGGGCTGTGGGAAGTTTTGTTGACTTCTTTGAGGGTGGTCCGGCTAGTGCGGGACCCGTGCCCTCTCTCTTCCTCTTGCATGCTAGGACGACTTAGGCGGCGCTGTGTGAGGCGCGGCGCTTGGTCTGGGGCCTTGGCGTCGAGGAAGCGGGAAGCGCTTGGTTGCTCTCGGCTGGCGCTGGGCTTCAGCCGCAGGGCGGGGCTGAGAGGCCTGTTTCGCGGGCTTTGCTTGCCGAGGCGTCGACGGGGCTAGCTTGTGAGCACTCGACGCCGAGCTAGAACGTTTTGGCAGGAAGTGACGCATGGCCTGGGACGCTTTCTGTGCCTCGGTGTATCTCTCCGAGAACCCCGTCACCGCCGGGCCAAAGAGGCCGGTGCTGGATACTGGGGCGTCGAGGAACTTCGTTCTCTCCGCGTCCTTAATGTCAGTGAGGGTAAGCCAGAGGTGGCGCTCGAGCACGACCAAACTCGCCATGTTCCTCCCGATAGCCTGCGCTGTGGCCTTGGTAGCCCTCAAGGCCAGGTCCGTGGCGCTCCGCAGGTCCCGAAAAGCCTCAGGGTCCGGGCCAGCCTCGTCCATAGACCGGAGGAGTTTGGCCTGGTAAACCTGCAGCACGGCCATCGTGTGCAGGGCCGATGCAGCCTGACCGGAGGCGGAATACGCGCGTCCAGCAAGGGCTGAAGTGCTACGGCACGGCTTGTTGGGATGAACAGCTCTAGTTCGCCAGCTAGCAGCTGTGTTCGGGCAAAGATGAGCGGCCAACGCCTCTTCGAGGGGCGGCAACGACTCATAGCCTTTTCCCGCTGCTCCGTCCACGGAGGAGAGCGTCGCGTAAACTGCGGGGCCTCGTGTAGAATAAGGAGAGCGCCAGGCCTTGGTAAGCTCCTCGTGTACCTCAGGAAAAAATGGCGCTGGTTTGTGGCGAGGGGCCTGTTGGTGCCCTGGCAGAAACCAGCCGTCCAGTCGACTTCGAGGGGGTTCAGCGGGCGCGGCCCACGCGAGCTCGAGGTCCGCTACGGCCTGCGTCAGGATCCGAAGCATTTCCGCGTCGGAGTTAGTCCTGGTAGCTGAGGCGTTGGGCGTCGGCTGGGAAGCCATGACGGGGTCGAAAGAGCCCGGCCATTCTTCCTCAGACGCGGCGATAGACAGGCTGTCGTCGTGCTCGCTAGGCCCACCGAAGGAGACAAGGCCCGCCACGTGGGGGGGGCGCAGATCTCCCTCGAACAGGACCGGAGATGAACGGGCTGGAGAGAGTGAGGCACGCGGGGACGTGGCCGGCGTGCGTTCACTAACATCCATGCTCTCCGGATGCCGTTGGCTGCGGCGCTTCTTCTTCCTCGGTTGAAGTAGGGCCGGAGAAGGAAGCGCGGGAAGGGCGGCATCACCGTCACGGGAGAGGGCTAGCCGAGATCGCAGCACGGAGATAGGCATGCTCTCGCAGGCCGCACATCCGCCGGCAGACAGTGCATTCTCAGCATGGTGGAGTCCCAGGCATGGAATGCATTTAGCGTGTTGGTCCGCCTCGTGCAGCTTGCATCCGCACGTGGCGCAGGTATTGACACGAGGCATTTGAAACAACGCTCGTAACAAATAATACACACTATAATACAATTGTGGTGAAAAGGATATCGCCGGATAGCCACAGGAGAGACGGCGTCAGGAGAAACACGATGAATAGTGTCGTCTGCTGAACTGTAGCTCGCTCAGGCTGAAGGCTTGTTCGACGGCGAAGACTCAATAAATGGTCAGAGACATGAAGTTTGTCGCTGAAGGAGTAAAATCTGCTATAATGGCGAATTCGGGGACTATTATAGACTGAGGTCACGCCCCCTTGGCGGGCTCTGACGTGTATGACGCAGAGTAATCTCATTGGTCGCACGTCAGAGGCGCCCGCGCCATTGGATGTGCAGTTGCCGCAGCGCAGCCTATGAGCGAGCCAGACGCTCATGTTCTAGCTGTGCAGCTGCAAATGCGCTTTACATAAAGGCTTCAGTAAATCGAGGAAAAGGAGTTTCCCCACTGCGTATAGCTACGCAATACGAAGTGACCGTTCGAAAGGGAACTTAAACTACATCTTCAACAAAGTTCTTTAAGTAAAACTAAATTTTTAAGTCTTAACCAAGTTTTCCACAAGTAAAGGCTTACTCACACCAAAGATGATAATTATAATGACAACTATGACTACAAAAGTTTATTAATCATTCTAATTCTATTAGAATAATGAAGTACACTCCACAGCTATCACTCTCAGAAAAAAAGGTACAAAAGCTGTCATTGGGGCGTTATACCTTTTTAAAAGGTACACTTTTATAACTAAAGAGTGCATATTGATACCTTAAATCTACATATTAGTACCTAAAGTATACATGTTAAAGGAACAAAAGTGTACCTTTTTAAAAGAGGTGCTGCCCCATGACAGCTTTTGTACCTTTTTTTCTGAGAGTGTAAAACGGAAACGTCTGAGGATTAAATGATTGTTCGGAGCATTTGACTGAAGATTTATAAACGAGGCACAGTGTAATGGAGAGTTTGCAAAGAAACTTTAGTTGAAAGATGAAGTAGCCAACAGTATTGGACCTGAGAGCAGCTGCATCACAAACCATAGTTTTATATGGATAATGTTTTCAAAACACTTGCTCATGAGCAATAGTGAGAGGGCGTTGATATTTTGCAAACAGTGACCATTTACTGACAAGTCTTAAAGGAACCTCAAGGAATATAATAAAATAATTTAAAAAAAATCTTGCACAGTTACATTAAACGGAATGTTATCGTCCATTGTTGTGGACACTACTACAGTTATTATTATAGTTATATTTAATGGTGTAAACTGGCCTTAAGACCTATGTATTAATTAGTTAATTTGATAAAACCTGTGGAAGTAATTACTTAAAACTGATCAATTTTAATCAAATCCTTATATTTAGAATACCATGTTAAACATTTTGAAAGTGGTCTTTTAAATGAAAAAAAGAGATCTCATAAATGTTTCTTAACAGAACAGAAGCATTTCTGCCACAGCTGAGACATTGATTCAGAGCTTTTAGCTGGAGTGTTGTTCTCTAGTGGACTTTAGGGTTTAGCCTCATAACGGCACTCATTCGAAGCGTTCGATTGGGCTTTTGTAACCCGAGCTTTGATATTGCTTCCCTCCTCTTCAGCAGCACCTCTGCAGATAATGGCACTTGCAACAGAAGCTCTGCTAACCCCAGACTGTGACACATCCAGCGCAAAGCGATGCAGCTCAGATGGTCAAGGTTCCTGGTGCTTACAGGATATGATTTTTGTGTCCGCTGAAATGCACGCTTTGTCTGAGAGATGTCATTGACGGCGGTGTCTTCCCAGAGGTTATGAGTAATTCATTAAAAGCTGTTTAATGGACGCCCGCTGTGGCCCTGAGTGATTTAGAACCTCAGACTCTCATTCTTGGTAATAGCGCCAGAATGGGATGACTTTACGGCCCATTACTATTCTGCTCCCTTTATATTGCTATAGGGGTAGATATCAAGGCCAAATATTGAAGTTAGTGATCAGGCCATGGAATGAGCCGCATTTCGAGGGGGTAATCATGGCATCATTTCGATTTTTGACAAGAACTTCGTAGCACTTAAAGGGAGTCTCGCTAGCACATGAAGAGACCTATAAAAATGTATATCGGCTCAGTCATGTAATGCTGCATGTACTCTTCAAATTCACCTTGAGCCTTTGAAAACAGCTGATGTTGTTGCACCTCCAGATCATTCAAATAAAAAGCGTTTTGAGTTCTTAGTCACATGACAGGTAGTGAGTTTGGGGTTATTTTGTCTCTGTTTTGTTGTTGAATATAATTTTTAACTGCATGTCATATTGAAAATAAAATGTTGGGAAGTTACTTTAAAACTGTAAATGCAAAATACCAAAAAAACTAAAAAGTACAAAAAAACAGCTGAATAATAGATAATTTGAAACAGCTGTTTTCTATGTGAATATATAGTAAAGTGTAATTTATTCATGTGATTCAAGCTGAATTTTCATCATTTTCCAGTTTTCAGTGTCACATGATTCTTCAGAAATCAGTAAGAATCAGTAAGATTTCAAAGATTTTTTTGGGGAAAGAAATAAAAGAAATCAATACTTTTATTCATCAAGGATGAATTAAATTGATCAAAAGTTACAGTAAAGACATTTATAATGTTACAAAAGATTCTATTTCAAATAAATGCTGTTCTTTTTAAACTTACTATTCATCAAAGAAAGAAAAAATTTACACTAATTGTTTTCAACGTGTTTTTTGAGCATCAAATCCGCATATTAGAATGATTTCTGAAGGATCATGTGACACTGAAGACTGGAGTAATGATACTGAAAATTCAGCTTTGATCACAGGAATAAATTACATTTTAAAATATATTAAAATAGAAAACAGTTATTTTAAATTGTCATAATATTTAACAGTATTACCGTTTTATTTTATTTTTTTTTATCAAATAAATGCAGCCTTGGTGAGCAGAAGAGTTTTCTTTTAAAAACATTAAAAACCATACCGATCCAAAACTTTGACTGGAGTGTAAAGTAACAACAGCAACAAAATAAAAAAATAAAATCTTACTGAAAACTTACTGACCTTAAACATGTTTAATATGTAGTTTCAATAATAATAAAAAAAAGAAAGGGAAAAGAAATGTTTACAGCCGTTGACATTGTTGGGTTGTGTTTGTATTAGTGTTTCTTTGTTGAGGGAGGATGAAATCTGGTAGTGGAAGCAGAAAATGAAGGGTTGGGGACAGACTTCCTTCTGTTCGTGTGAATCTTTAAAGGACGTCACACTGTTCTTCTCAGAACGCCTCAGCATGAGTTTATGTAACTGAGAGCGGATGGGCAAAAGCTTGACATTTCAACCATTTGATCTAATGCCACTAGCTGTTTCTGGTGAAAGTAATATGACTCTCTTTTCTTTTATCCAGTCCTATCGCAGATGATGTCATTACTTTCCCAACAGGAAATCAAGAGACATTCTTTTATTATATAACTCTTATATTTGTAGTGATTGTCTATGTTAGTTATGAAGGCCTTTAAGGTGGGTCACAGTTTTACAACATACCGTAATATGCAGTTTTGCTCTGTGTTTACTATATGACAGATCTGGAATGAATATAACCGTGTTATAATCATAAGTTAAATTACCATGAACCTCTCAGCAGGATGACGTAGAATAGTTGTCGTAGGGTGTTTTTACGGAAGATCGGTCAACGTGAATATTTATTGTGATTACTGTGGTTAAAGCGGGGCATTTATAGCATTGCTGTCAGATTTCAGTTATTACCATAAAGACTTCTGAAGGACAGAATCTGTTTAGTTTTTTTCATTGCAGGTAGATGAAAGGACAGCTTGTCTCCTTTTTGCTTTTATTCACTCTCTCTTTCTCTCTTATACTCTCTCTCTTTCTCTCTTTCTCTCTCTCTCTCAATTTTCAATTTCAATTTCAAATGAGCTTTATTGGCATGACTTGTACAGTATTGCCAAAGCATTGGCCATTACACATGCAATGAACAAATAATCACAAACAATAAATATAATAAAATAAAAATCAATAAATCAGTCAGTGTAAAAAAAATAAAAAATAAATGCATAAATACATTTTTAACATTTAAAACACACATTTTTGTACGTTTGTACCAACATTCAAACAAGACAAGAACAATTCTGACTTTAGTTTTGTCCACTGGCTGACTCTCGTAGTTTGTGGCAGGCTGTTACATACTTAGCTGCTGTTGTGATTGAGCTAGATTTTTCTCCCAAAATATGATTTAATTTTTCTGAATTTGGTAATGCCATAAAATTTGGTTCTAACTGTTGGAATCTAGTGAAATAGTCCGATCTAATGCTGTGATAGTGATCACAGTGTATCAGGAAGTGTTCTTCTGTCTCCACCTCTCTCTGAGAGCACAGAGAACACAGTCTCTGCTCTCTCGGCTGCCATCTCTGCCTGTGTCGTCCTCTCTCTACAGCCAGACTGTGGTCACTCAGCCTGTATCTGGTTAGGGTCTTTGTCACTTTATGCTCTTTCACACAGCTCAGGTATTCTGCTGGTTTATAATCTCTTTTCAGGAGTAAATAGAGTTCCATCTTTTTTTGTAATTTAGTAGCATCTTTCCAATAGGTGATGTAATTGTTTTTGTAATTGTATAATTTGGTTGGGCCAGATAGTGCTGTGCTGGTCTGGCTGTAGTTTCAGCATCAGCTGTGAGAGTGCGCTCCGGTGCCGGTTCTGCTCCTGACACCGCAGGGCTTCAGCCTGATATGAGCTCGGCTCACTGCACTTCAGGTGCTGGTAGAACTTCACAGCTCTTTTTTGGATAGTGATCAGTAAGGGATATTGTCCTAATTCAGCTCTGCACGAGTTGTTTGGTGTCGCTCTGTTTACTTTTAGGATGCTTTTACAAATTTGGGTATGCTGAGTTTCAATTTCCTCTTTTTCCCATTCCTCTCTCTCTCTCTCTCTCTCTCTCTCTCTCTCTCTCTCTCTCTCTCTCTCTCTCTCTCTCTCTCTCTCTCTCTCTCTCTCTCTCTCTCTCTCTCTCTCTCTCTCTCTCTCTCTGTTTTATTTTGTTCTTTAGCTTTTCCCTCAGCCTCCCAGTGTCTCAAAGAAGAGTGAGTCCTCAACAGGAAGCATGGCTATTTATGAGTTACCAAGAGGTCATTGCAACATTTGTAGATGTAAAGATCTAG
Source organism: Gila orcuttii (assembly GCA_026230005.1). NCBI lineage: Eukaryota > Metazoa > Chordata > Actinopteri > Cypriniformes > Leuciscidae > Gila > Gila orcuttii. The sequence continues at coordinate 16,213,993 of JAPDVR010000023.1, read as the reverse complement.
AGAATTCAAATTAAACGCAGTCACAAAAAAATAATAAATAAATTAAGCTATTATATTATATTTAATTTTTGAATTATTTTCATATTTAGAACATATTATTATTGTGGTATTTTTTATTTAACTGGTTGTTTTCTGCAATGGACTATTTAAAAAAAAAAAAGAATAAAATAATTATAAAATATGCATTTATTCAGTTATTTTAAATACAAATATTTTCAACTGAAATATTTATTTTACAATTTTTTCAATTATCTATTTTAATTTAGTTAGTTGGTTAGTTATTTTAAATAAATAATTTCAACTGAAATTTATTCAATAATTTTTTCAGTTATCTATTTTAAGTATCTATTTACCAGATAATAATCTGGTATTTAAAAAAAATCAACTCAAATCAATATGTATGCATTTATTTATTTGCAGTGTAATATGACATAATGTGCATTCAGCTGGTTTATATCCCCTACAGGGAGCCTTCAGCAGTATAAAATAATCTGGTATTTAAAAAAATCAACTCAAATCAATATTTATTTATTTATTTATGTATTTGCAGTGCAATAAGACAATGTACAGTCAGCTGGTTTATATTCTCTTTATAGCAGTATATATAAAAAAACTATCAACATGCATTTATTAGTAAGTATCTGTATAATAAGGCACAATGTACAGTCAGCTGTTTTATATTCTCTTCAGGCAATACAAGACCCTTCTGCATCATGTTGTCAATGGAATGTATATGGGGAAAAGAAAATATATATATTATTATTATTATTTTTTCTTTCTTTCTTTTTTTCTTTCTCCCTGACACACAAGATATGTTGCTAAAAATAAAATGTATAATTTTATGTAGTGGGCAGGTCAAAATCTGTGACCGGGCCAGTGAGAAAAAAAAAAAGGTATTGTTGAGCCCTGCCTTACACACATACATTTACACAAATACAACATTTGTGCACATGACAAGAAGCCCATTCTCTCCCTGCTCGAGTCGCTATGCACAGCAGTTCATCTCTCACCCCTTCTAGAGCAGAAAACATGAAGATTGTAGGTTGGAAGTCGTGAAGCTCATTCGTGTGGAATAATGGCTCTCAGATACCTCTACTCCATCTCCAGCAGATAGACCAGCATCAGGGACTGACCGCAGAGAGGAAAACCATGCAAACATTAGCCATTCCTGTGTAGACAGGGGGTGCATGGCTGGAAACATTAGTATAGATGTAAGAGGAAATTGAGACACATGGGAGCAGTCTCTGAATGTGTGCAAGCTCGCACGTATGAAATGAGAGAGTGTTGGGGAGGAAATGGAAGCGAAGGCCATTTACGAAAGAGGATTTATATTATCCGCACAGATGGACACACGAGCAGCTTTTCTCACGGCATGCTGTGGTGATATTTTACCAAGACGAAAACCTCTGTTTTTTGTAGGTGGCACTGGAGATTTGCAGTATCTCCATTGTGAGAGTGTGAGATGTTATACGCTGACACACGTATACATGATGTATTATAAGCAGAGCCGTAGTCTAATCAGTCTCAATTGGCCAATTGCAGCAAATTTACCATGTAAGTGCTTGATCATGCCTTATCAAGTCAGCTGTATTTGTACAAGTAGCTTAAAGAGAACCTATGCTTTTTTTTACATTTTCAACTTTCTTGCTCTTTGAGCATTAAAAAGGTCTGCAAAGTTACAAAACACAAAGTCCAGTCAAAAGGGATTTATTCTCTGATTGTAGTCTTGAGTTTCCTTCTGCACACCTGCAAACTTGTCGCTTTTCGGCGACAATCGCCGTTTTCTTGGTCAATTGGGTCATTTACGTGAATCGTGTAGAACCCTATTTTTTTACAGTCTATGGTAGAACCGGAGAGGTTTTTTTTTTAGGGGGGGGGGGGTGTAGGCCATTTTTCCTGCCGACCAAAATTTCGTTATTTCAAATGTAGGCGCGTTGCGCGTGGTAAGTGCGCTCATAATCCGCCGGAGCCACCACAACATTGCCCAACATCAAATGGCAAACGTAATGCAAGCGGAACGAAACTGCTCATTATTGTGTGGTTGACGGACCGTTTATCAGTTTGGACCAAAGCAGCGCGAGCCGATCTTGATCAAGCGACACTGTTACTACACAGCGCTAATAAGAGATCCAGTAAAGGAAGCATTTGAATTTGCCACAGAAGTAATAACATCGCTGCGACTCCTGCGAGATCTAGTGAGAAACATTCACATTTCTCCGTTATTAACGGATCAAACATCACTGACGTGGAAACCAGGAAGAAACATTGTGCCATGAATTAACTATCCAGTGTCCACAGATCAGCAACATTCACCATGGATTTACTGTAGTAACACTTACTGCAACCATGGAAGTTTGGCAGGAATAGTAGACTATAATGCCTTCAAGTAACATTACGTCGGTTTTATTTTGACATTATGAATACAATTGCTGCCCTCAAACTAATCTGAACTAAAATAAACCTTTGTTTATAACTACTACAATATTACATTTCATTTTTTCCAAGGAGCTGTTTTGTTTTATATGCTCCTAAGAAGAGTCAATTATAGCTCCAGAATTGCTCAAAGGAAAAAAAATATCATACTTTATGATGTTAGTTTTAATTTAAAAAAAGAATTTAAAAAAATTAAATCAAGGAAATGGCCTAAAACCTGGTAAACATTAATTTCTAACAACATAGGGCTATTTAGATAATCTGGCGAGCATGTTGTTTTAGGACAGTGTTTCTCAACCTCTCCTGCAGGGACCCCCTGACAGGACATGTTTTTGTTTTAACCCTGAAATGGCACACCTGATTCAATTAGTCAGCTACACATTAAGCCTTTGAGCCTTTAATTAATTGAATCAGGTGTGCCATTTCAGGGTTAAAACAAAAACATGTCCTGTCAGGGGGTCCCTGCAGGAGAGGTTGAGAAACACTGTTTTAGGATAATACACCAACAGCAAATTTCTGTTTAATAAAGCGCTCAGAAATGTGTCATTTGCATATTGAAATCTCAAAAATTAAAATCCCCCCGCGCGACACTGTCACCTTTTTTACTCTGAGGAGTTTGCAGGTCTGCTTCTGGGAATGTACATCACAATTAACCCTTAAATGCATGAATGTTTTGCCAATCATTATTAGGGTTGTGTATCACCAACAATCTCACGATACGATACGCATCACGATACTAAAGCCACGATACGATACGTATCACGATATGGATCAATTTGGAATTTAAATTTCTTTTGAGCAGAGTTTAGTAACTTTATTGAATAAACAGTGTTATAACAGTTGTGATAACTGAAAAACTATTTAGTTTTTGTCATTAAAATACAATGAGAGTTAAATTAAATAAGTGTTGGAATGTGCACCAAACACAGTAATTTCTTTACATTATGTTGCAATCATTTTAAACAAATAAATACAATAGAATAAAGATAGCCTACCAATAAAGAGAAAAGTTTTTGAATAGGTCTAGCACTAGTATTAAGAACTTAATAAAGTAATTAAATGTAAAATAACATTGGGTAGTATTTTAGTCCTGACTAAATTAAATACATCGACTATAAATCCAGATTCCTTATAATTAAAGCTATCTTTTGTTGTTTTGACAACAATATTAATGACAGACATATGGCTGCTGTCACTTTAAGAGCTAGTGCACGGATCCTGTTTTCATTATACTGTCACATCACATGCATTTTATGCTTATTTAAGACATAACCGACTGTGTTGGATACTCACCAAGACCGACATTTTTGACATCATTTTGCTTGTTTTTGGCTGTAAAAGCGATATAATCGGTGAAAAAGAACTTTTGTTACTCACAGGCTGTTTGTGAGGCGGCTTTACTCTAAGCATGCAGAGAGCGTGCGAGTACTTAATAGTTTAAAATCGCTTGAATGTTTAGCGTGGTAAGACTTAAAAAGACGAGCGAATGGTAAACTTAAGTGACAATGCAATGCTCGCCTGAATATGCAAGTGAATATTCCGTCATGTCCCAACTCCTAAAAGCAAGAGTGTAGTATCGCCGCCTTCAGCGCGTTTGACGCCTGCCTTGCAGTTGCTGTATCGATATTCTGAGCACAGCCCTAATCATTATTACATATTCGGGTCTTTAGCGACCCGGATCTATATCTAACACCAATGGATCTCTACCTGTCATGATTATAAAACACTCGGTAACAACAGTAACAATGACAGAAGAATAAAATAAATCATATTTTGTTACCTTTTTGGAGCTTGGAAGGGGTTCAGTTTGAGGAGATGTTTTATACCATCATCACTGTCCTCGTCAGAGCTCATTTCCCAGTATATTCAGCATCTGGCTCATATTCGCAATCTCAAACATATTCTCAAAACTATCACTTTTAACATTTTCATAATCAATATTTTGATTGCTGACAGCTTCTTCACCAGATCCACCATCAAGTGACAGTGACACTAATATTTGATTATGTTCATCAGTACTCGCTCTGCATTAAATCGCTAAGTCAGTTTTGCTGATTATACTTCCTATCCTATACTACCCTTCACTTCATCATTGTGCATCAGACATTTGGGTGTGAACACTTTTGACGTGGGCCAGTAAGCAACCAACTTGAATGGCAAACACCATTAACAATTTCTTTAGGAAATATAAAAGACTTTTAAAAAGTTTATAAGGTCACTCACTACTTGAATTTAGACGTTCTTTTGCGATGGACAAGAAAATGCAGTGTGCTGTTACGCTCTCTGGCTTTCATCCTTTGATGTGTCCTCTAAAAATAGTCCTTTTTTTGTTAATACCAACTCAACTTCATTGATTTTAGTGTTTTGTCTGCTGAGAAAAGCTGAGGGAGGAGATAACAGCAAGGTTGGCCTTTGATACTTTATAGTGCGATCTGACCAACAGGTCCCGTTGAGACCGAGCGAACACGTATAGGCCGTAGAGTGTTTTTAAAAGGGTCATTTGAAGGTTTTCTTTTAGGGTTGTGGTTATAAAAGGCTGGTTGTAATCTCTGTTTCTGGCATGACGGAGGTGAGCCTCTTTCTGTCTCTGACTCTTTTCAGTATAGTCTGTGCTCCGATTAAAGCCGATTAAAGACGTTTTCATGGATCAAATTATGCTGATGGGTTTATTGAGTTTTGGAGGTAAAGCAGGTTTGTCGTAATCACCCTACAGCTGGTTGACTTTCCAGGTCATCTGTAAAAAAAGTAAGAATGAAATTCAATATTTTCTAATAAATGATCAAACTGCTCCATATACTTCACTCCAGGCTGCGCATGGAGATGCTAATCAAACTGTCATAATATATATGAAAATTTATGGAGTGCAGATCAAAGTCAAACCCAGGAAAGGGGATTGTTTTGTAATTAGTCTCCTTCCTTTTGATTTTAATTTAAAAAACAGCTCAATGCCAAACTCTTTGTAAATCACAATCTGCATAATATATTTGAGAATGCATGCTCACTTACACATCTATTTCTGGGCTGTTTTGTTTATTTAGAATGTTGTGAATGTTTCTAATTTTTTTTTTTTTTTTTTTTTACTTTTGTGTGTGGCTTATTTCTGAATAATATTTTTACTTTATTATTTGTTATTATTTTATGCTCTTTTAATGTATTTTTTGTATCACACTGTCATTGTCTTTTTTGAGTTAATTTAGTCTTTTATTTATTTATTCTATTTATGTTGTATTATTTAAATAAAAAAAATTAAGTTTTTATTTTTTTATTTAATTTGGATATAATGTAATTTAGTTTCTCTTAAGTCGACTTAATATTTACTTCAGTTTTCTATTTCAGTTAAAAAACAAAAATGTTTTAGTTTTAATTTTTGTTAACAAAAATAACACTGTTAAAATCTTATTTGTTTTGTTGAAACTGTCATAAATCATTTGATCTGAAATCCTGACCTTCCCGCCCAGGGTGATGAAAAAAACTAATGAAATTGGGGAATCGATACTATGCTGTTGGTTAGGCCAAGTAGCTCAGAGATTTTGGTCAATGCCATTAGCTTGTATGGGTGTAGGACAAAACAGGACAAATACTAGTTATAACTGACAAAATAAACTACCAGTAACCGAAATTACATGTCATTATTTTGTGGCACATCAAATCTGTGGGAAGGTGTCGTAGATGCAATTACTTGCGCACAAATGGTCTTCCCACTGCACAAAAAGCTTCTTTTGAGGTCTTGAAAGATGTCAGGTCTCTTAATGGAACAATGCCTGACAAAGCGTCCTGCTCTGCATTCTCATTTGCATATCAGAATGACTGTGAGCGTGCAGGGATAGAGCTTCAATTCCATCAAAAATCGGCTGACAGGTTTTGTTCAGATCAGGAAAGAGCAGACTCCCTCTCATACTCTTGCAGTGCGATGACAGTAATTCAAACTGGGCTAAATGCAATCCCACATTATGCTCACTGTTAAGGTAAAGTGAGCATGACTCAGCAGGTTTTTAAGCACACCATAACTCTGATTGTTAGAGCGTCTGGGAAGCGGGCAGAGCTTTTTAATATTAAGCTGTCAAACGGATAGAGGGGCGAATCCCCAGCAAGAATGACTTCAGAGGGACTTGTGCTCGTAGGAGTCCCAAAAGTGTCTTTTCCCATTTCGTTAATGTGCTCCTTAGCCCTGTGAGAGACAACTTCGTTGCTGTGAATTTTAATGATGCTTTTAGGGGTTGGGAAATGTGTAAAGACGGGGGGAAAAAACACGGCATCTGAGATGCTGTTAGACGGGATCAAAAAAAACAATGGATGTCAAAAGGCAGTAGAGGAATCTGAGCCTGGGGCTGAAGAAAATCCTTTGAAATTACAAATATGGGCCGGTTTGCACGTCTGTGTGCGCAAGCTTTGGAGGTGTTAGTGGTTTTGTGAGTTTAAAGAAACGGAACAGAGCCTCTTTTATCCGGTTCAAGACATTTAAAACAATCACTGGAGTCCTCCTTTCATAAAAGCACTTTGAATGACATTGACATCCCAGAGTAAATACTCAAGTGGAGCTGCTTTAGTGCTTCAGATTTGGAAAGGTTCAGAACATTCCCATCTGTTAATCATGATGCCTGTTCATTTCGTTGTGACGTCATCACTTGGAAGTAATTAGGTGGATTTGCCAAAACACATCCATCTCATGCCTTAGTGACTAGCTGTCTCATTTCGAATGCTGCTTTTGTCTGCCACATACGTCATTACGGCTGCTTCATTTCAGTAAACTGATCACTACATCCCAAAGGCATAAAGAAATTACAACAATTTACTTTTCACTGGGAAAAACTGTCAATTTAATGATTATTTTTCCAAAATAAGATAAACAGCCTGACGGCTGACCGTCGGTCGACTTAGTTTTTTCAGTGTTTTCCGCACCGTTGGCTCTAGTCGGATGCTGTCGGATTAGTTTTTTTTGGATGATGCAGCATGTTAAATAAGTGTCAATCCGTCGGTGAGAAAGAGCACTCTGATTGGCTGTTCAGCTTAGCGAACGAGTCAGTGGCCGAGAATAAAAGCGAAAGTGTTGATGTCAGTTTCTTCAGTTATTTTTCACCTTAATAACTATAAAAGCAATCTTGTTACATTTTTTATGTCTGGAATTTCTGTGCTATCTTCTCAAAAGGTCTTGTTTCCTCCACCAAAGTGCAAAATACTTTTTTTTTCTTATTTATTCCTTATATAAAGACATTTTCCTCATAATAAATAAGTAATTTTAAAAAACAGCTGAGTGCAGGATGATAGCCTTTACATCTATATTTACTAATGGAAGAAATAGACTAATTCACTCCATCTTGTCTGCAAGGTTCAATAAGGTGTTTTCACTTTAAAACTCCATGAATGCATAGCCTTGGCTCAGCCTGCGCTCTTCAGATGCCGGTTCACTTCAAAAGGACTGAAACATTTTAATTTCTCTGCAAGAATTCGAGCTGCGTTGCATTTGCATTTTCTAGCTTTTATTGTTTTAAATTGACGCTCTTTATGGCGGGTGTTGCAGAGACGCCACTCCAGCACCTCCGTTTTGGAGGAAATGATGTAACTGCGTGGGTCCAAACTGACATATTCCTATGGGAACGGCAGAAAGCAGAGCCTCTCTCATCTGAAGGTCGAATTAGCATTGTGTCGTCGCCTCAGCCTTGTAACCTCCCTCCAATGAAGCCATAAACATTTAATAGAAGCGCTATCAATGCCCACCAGATGGCTCGTACAGCAGCACACCTCACCTCACACGATAAGCACAGAGCAAGACAAGTTTTTGGGGCATAAAAGTGCAATTTTTGCTTCAGAATTATCGACTGTGACTCAGCCCCATGGCTATAGCATGTTTTCGACTCGGTTCCTCTCTGGGACTCCGTGTAATTTGCTCTGTAAACATTGGGTACTTAAGCGAAGTACATTGGTTCTGGAAATGCAATTACTGCATGCAAACATCATTGTTATCAATAACAGCGACGCATTAATTTCTGCTCCTGCCGCGGCATCAGATATCGATCAGAATCGAGCTGAGGAGATTGCTAATGAAGTTTCCTGGATGCTCACAAAGGATCAGCTTTGTGTTAAAGCCCTTAACTGTACATATTAAGGTGGAATTGTATACAGTTGGATGCAAACATTTGTTCTCCCTGATGGTTACTTTGACAAAAGAAGCAACAATCGCAAATAGCAAACTTTTTATTAAAGACTTAGTGGTGTTTGCTAAGGCTATTATCACTGCTACTGCTCAATCTTATGGTTAAAGATTTGGAAACCTAACTTAACCTGCACTGCACAGTTTGTGCAACAGATATGAATGATATTTTAAATTATGTGGCTTGTTGAGGTGGGATATTAAGTTTCTAGCCGATCAAACTTGCACTTTGTGGATGATAAAAAAAATCAATATATATATATATATATATATATATATATATATATATATATATATAATTGTCATATAGGCTTGAAGGAGGTAGGTTTTTTTAAAAGAAATACTTTTATTCATCAAGGATGCATTAAATTGATCAAATTGATCAAAAGAGACAATAAAGCCATTTATAGCCTGTTGTTAGAAAATATTTATGTCAAATAAATTCAGGGTGTTTTTACTTTCTATTTAAAAGTCCTGAAAAAATTTATCATATTTTCCCCAAATATATTATGCAGCACAACAGTTGTCAACATTGATGATAATAAGAAATGTTTCCTGAGCAGCAAATCAGCATATTAGAATGATTTCTGAAGGATCATGTGACACTGAAGACTGGAGTAATGATGCTGAAAATTCAGCTTTGAAATATCAGGGATAAATTACATTTTAAAATATATTCAAATAGGAAACAGTTATTTTAAATTGTAATAATATTTCAAAATATTGCTGTATTTTTTGTATTAATAAAATTAATGCAGGCCTGGTGAGCATAAGAGACTTTTTTCAAAAACATTAAAAAAGAATTATAACAACCCTAAAACTTTTGAACGCTAGTGTAAAAAATGCAACTGCAAGAAAACTTTCTAGAAAACACCCAGAATATTTTAAGATATTTTGGAGAAATCATGTACATGGAAGCATACATTTCAACCAAATTCATGATAGATGTTTTGGGAAATATACAGGAATTATTTGCGGTTACTGTAAGGAAAGCAGATCAATATTCATGTACGCATCAGTCTCTCCGCCACTGCATGCATATCTGTTTATTTTCCTGTATGCTTACATGAAGAGGTTTCAATGAAGCTGCTGTAATGTGACTTGGCGCAAAGTGTTTCACTCGAGGCTGAGAGTTTCTGCTCATGTCTGTGTGCACTCACTGCCTCAAGGCCCATCTGTCCACTTCTCAGATGCTGCCACACACACCTCCACAGCACTGTGGCTCGTCAGCATACTTTTGTTGAAGAAAACATTGAGAGCTCATTAAACCGCTGCTTTGATAAAGACTGCTGAACTGACTTCCCTCTTGCTGGTGAATTTTGCACAGTTTATTTTAGGTATGTTGTAGGCTACCACAACAGGCTATATATACAGACAATACACACACACACATTGTGTGTGTGTATATATTATTTACCGTAATGACAGCTTATTGTTTCATTTTATTTTATGAATTATTTATTAACTAATGTTCAATTATTTCAATTAAGGGAATTGGGATTAGTAGGTAAATTGTTATAATTCAAAAAATGTGCTGGCTCTAAAATAAGATTAATTTTATATAATTTAGTTAATTATACAAAAATCGATTTTTTTATTTTTATTTGATGATGAAATTTGACATCTTGACATAATTTTGTGAGATTAACCCACTACTAGCCTACTAGTGATCATTTGTGCATCTTCTCTTCACACAATAATGCATCTCACATGCCTTTTAGATGTTTAGACTGATGTTTTGAAGATGCTGGAAAATTTGGTGAAACATAAAAAAGGCATTTGCATTATTATAAGACTTCTTCATTTCGATGTATTGCTGAAAATGAAGGAAGCAGAGGCGACGCCGTGTCAAAGTGCTTTGTCGCCATCACTGGTCAAATTATGAACTGCAAGATGACACCAGACATTGCTTTAGGTCTTACCGTTTGATGAAAAATATTTCTCGTTTACTCACTAAATGTGCCTCTGTTAAACAACGGCAACCGGGGGTGGTAAGTTAATTGCAAGGTTCAGTCAAGGTTATCGATGTTTAGATCTCTCCAGCTATTGTGTGTTTGAAATTGACTTAATTATCAGTGTGACGCTTGATTAACTGGAGGAGCCCATTGTGAATAGTTCATCGCTTGTGACAGACTAAAGTCAGTCGTCTCTGCTTGTTTCTAATGCCTTTGAAGTCCGGTGATATTTCTTTAGACTTTGAAGTCTGTTCAGTAGCCTCGGAGTAAAACAGCTCATCGTCAGCTAGTGCCTTGTTTACTTCGTTTTCTCTTGCTTCGACCGGATAATATATTTGGGGAAATATAATTTTCATGTGTTTAATGTTTATGCGTATTTACTGTGCAGTGGAATTAAGTCTTCTTCGGCATAGGCAATTAACGGATTCTGGGTCTGAGGTACAACTTAGACTTTATGTAATGTCCTTTTTTGTATACTCAGGCTTAAGTGTGTGTGTGTACTTAAACTTGAGTATACTAAAAAACGACTACATAAAGTCTACACAAAGTTGTCATTCACAATAATATTGTAACTTATATTGACTCAGTTCCAATTCCAAGGTAAAAAAAGAGATACTTTATATTCTTTAACATTTCATTTAAACCTCCATTATTGTGATTTCTTATAACTTTGTCAATTTTGTTGAGCTTGAAATCCAAATAGCCTCCTGGCTGAAGGATTATATTGGCATCTATTATTATAGTAGCTATGGTCATCAATTATCACATCTATGGAATCAACTGCATCCAAATGTAAAGTTGAACAATTTCATGGAAGAAAATGTTTTGGTTTGATCATATGGCATGTCTTAGAGATTTTTTTTTTTTAAAGAGGTTGCTTTACACAGCCTTTGTATCAAAATGTAAATACTGTATATTTGTGTAAACACCACAATGCAGTTTTGCCACTGGGGGTCAGTATGATCTCACTTTCGGACCAGCCAAGACTAACTTCTTGAAAGGTCAATGAAACTGAAGCTGAATTCAGAACCGCATACTATTACTATTTTCACTTTATCTTTGTATGGCGGGAATAGTTATAGTATACAAGTATGCATTCCATTTCTGAATCCAGCATGAATGAGAAAAGCTGAGATATGATTCTCATGAAAACTTGTAGAATAACAAAACCGTAGACTAGACCAGTCTGGTGCTCCCAATAATAAACTCTGTTCCACTTCAGTGACCTCAAATGACTTTAGTCAAGGATGTTAGATGTTTTAAGGGACTACTGAAAATCTTAATTTGGTCACATACCAGCCAACAGGTATAACTCCTTTGTGAATAGCACCTGGGTCTCACTGAAAGAAATAGCAATGCTCAATGATCAAGAGAAATGTATTCTTTTGTTGCTGGATGGCTGGGGCCATTGAAGTGAGAGGCATTGAACTCTGTCTGGCACCCAGATTACAGCACCGCTGCTGCTCGGGATTTCCAGTGAGCAGTTCAACTGAATGAGAGACCCAGAGACTGAGAAAACAGCGGCGTTCCCACCAGGTTACGCGAGGGCATGTTTTCTCCCGCTTCTCTCATTAGAACATTTTCACAAGCACTCCCGGCGGGTTTGGCGAGAGGTTTAGGGAGGCCGATTTAATTAAAACCTAGTGGGCGGATTTGTACATTCACAGCTTTTGGGGGAGACTTGTAGACAAAGAACTTTTTTTCTTATCCTTTCCACTTCCCATCTTTCTCAGCACCTTGATAATACTCAGATATTGAGGACCTTGACTATTTGGGATGTGCATAATACCAGACTTATCTTTTGTCTCCTTTTAGACAATCAGATATTGGCTTTTGGACAGCTTGTAAGCACATCCAACACTTACGAGGATCACGACCCCAAAAAAGGCAGAAAACCTGTGACGGTCACCACCGACAAGCCACTTTTATGGAGCATGGGAATTAAACGACTGTGAATAAAGCACTGGAGGGCCAAGCCTTTAAAAAGTGCCTTTTTTCAGCACTGACAGCAACCTTTTATTAATGAAGACAATGAGTAGTGTAACCTTTGATTTATTAACAGCCAAATATAAATGTTAACATACACAAAAAGCATGATTTATACAAATGTTTGCGTTCAGTCCGTCATCGTTTCCGGCAGCCGCTGATTCAACCACCACTGTTAACAAGAGAAACAACAACCCTGTTTTAATCACTGGTAAATCAAAAGCTGAATGTAACAAAGCATTAGATCAAAAGGCAATTTGCACATTATCTTTAATGCTCTGTAGTAAATTACATGTTGGGAGTTTAATGATTTTTGTAACCAAATATTTTTCACAATTATAGCAATAAAAGTCTGAATTACACTAGCAATTGTGTTTTTTTGTGTGGATTACTTACACAATGATGTTGTTGATGGGGATGTGGATGAGTTTGACAAAGAATCCAATGAAGCCCATGATTGCAAATCCAATTGCTGTTGCCATGGCAATCTTTTGGAATTCTAGACAGCAGGGGGAAAAATTCATAAATTAAAATAAAGTACATGTTAAATATTATGTATAAAACATTGTATATAGTCTTAAGTCAAGGTTATTTTAATATCTCAAAACGAATGGTTGTAAAACAAAATAAAAAGTTTATTTTAATAAAGTTTATTTTATTAGTTTAATTCCAAGCATGACTTGTTTCACACTCTATGGAAGTTTCTGCCACAGATAGATAGATTTTATATATATATATATATACATATATATATATATATATATATATATATATATATATATATATATATATAAAGTATCAATTCTGACTTCTCCAAATTGTGAGATATAAACTCACAAATAAATCAATACTTTAAAAATTAACATCGTAATTAGCTTTTTTTATTATTATTATTATTATTATGTAACAGAAACAAGCATTCATAGCTTTCTCCTTAAAACAGCCCTCTGTATGTCAAATTTTCTGATTTCTTTTCTTCAATTAACTTTTTTGCCCGGTTTCACAGACTAAGCTTAAACCTAGTCCCAACTAAAACGCATATTTGAACTGTCTTAACTCAAAATAACTTGCACGGACATTTTTTAACAACATCAGTGTCATTGTTTGTCTCAAGATGCACACCAGTAATGTTTTTTCCTAAGGCACATACAAATATATTAAAAAATTAAAAAGTCTTAATTTAACTCAGGCCTAATCCTGGCTTAATCTAATCCAGATCTGTGAAACCAGGCCTTCATGTTTTAAATGTAAGACCTTTAAATATATTACTTATAGCATCAGTTATCCAGATTATTTTTTGCTTATCAAATCTTTGAATTTTAAAAGACAATGGACTATACATGCCTTTTCTATCTGGCTTTGTGCATCTTTTGACGAGTCTGATGGAGTCCTTGACGAACTGCCTGCTGGGCTCCACGAACTGCATGACCTGATCCATCCTGAAGTGATGCTGAAAACAGAAGAGCATTAACTTCACATCTGTGAAAGACCAAACCTTAACGTGCTCATCAGAGAACAGAACACGAAGCACAAAGAGATCACAATCACACTTCTGCACTGCTACATCAACATCTCACTTAAACCACTTACATGTTATGCAAGTTTCACGACGTATGAATTGATTTTTTTTTTAAGTTGATCCTATATTTAGGATAGAGCCAGGAACCCTCCACCCCGAAACCCAAGTACATGAATCATACGATCTGAAAACCTAATTAATAAAATATATTCTCAAAGGAAACCAGTTGTTAAACCCTTAACTACGTCAACTAACCACAAGTCTTTAATATATATTTAACGTTATTAATGTAGCTAACGTTACAGCTTAACTTGCTAGCACAGTTAGCCTGAACGCTGCGGACTTTACTCTGGATAAAAACAGCTGTGAATGGTTTTGAAATTGATCTTTAAAAAAAAACAATAGAACACACGCAACAAAAAGTGAAGTATTTTGAAACTCAGATTAAGAAAATTATCTTATATGACCAGTCTGAAACCGTGTTTACCCTGAAACTCAACGATCACATCAGACACGTCCTCAGTAAAGACACAGAACTCTGTATAACCTTATGTTAAAGCTAAATTCTTTACTTAATACCAATATAGATTTCTAAAGACGCAATGTAGACAAAAAATAAACTTACCTGTGTTGACAATTCAAAGGATAAAGCAGTAATTCAGCTGGATGTGACACACTGACTCCGTTGTGTGTTACGCCACGTCGATTTAACAGAGGAAAGACTGACGCAGTGCTAAGAGCGACGCATGCGCACTAGCTCACAACTCTGGCGCACAATTACGTTCTTACTGCCATCTAGCTACTGGAGTTTAGATCGCAGCGACTTGTCCACATCATCATTACTGTGTAGAGCTAGATAAGCATTGTAGAAGTTGTGTAATCCAGCCATCGGTATGTCTGTGAGGATTGTTCCTGGAATTTGCTAACAGTTTATCTAAACTATTTACATTTTAATTGCTGTTGATTTTTTTTTTAATTTCCTAATACATTATTAAAATCAAGTAGGCCTATCTGTTAAAATCATTTAGTCCTAATGGTCCTGAGCTAATAAGAAATAACAATGAACAACAGTTTAATTTTTATGAACTAACGTTAACAAAAATTCATAAATAATGTAAAAAAATGTAGGCTATTGCTCATGGTTAAATAAATATTGTTAGTATATTCGTGTTTGTAGTTCTAATCAAATCCTCGTCAAACGCACAATGTGTTGTGGGCAATATTAGCCGTTAGAGTGTGCACAGATCTGCTCTTCAGATTCCAACCTGAAAAGGTAGGCTAGATCATCCGGGATCATCTTTGTAATACTCATTTTAACATACTACGATTTGGGACAGTTATTTGTAGTGGTGTCCGAAACCATAGTGGCCGTTATCAAGTACACTTATTCAATCCCACTTTGCAATAACGAGTGTAGGCTACAGCCGATGTACACTCAACGGCAGCCTGAATTCGCTCACTCGTTTTCATTCACTCCTAAAGTCACTTGTATTAGTGGACTAACGTAGGGAATAGGGATTGATGGTTTAGGGGGCGATTTTGCATTCAGCCTACTTCTCATTTTGAATAGGCCTACTATTTAGGATGAATAGTAGGCTATGCGAAATGGGATGCAGCATTTGCGTTCGCTTGCAAACCTTTTGAGTTCAACAGAGACCCTAAAAGGACATGTTACTGGAAAAAATAATATGGCTGCATCCGAAATACTATATAGTAGGCGAAAAACAGTATGTGACAAAAGAAGTAGCCTATGTCCGACTACACAGTACTCCCATAAAAAGTATGCAAAAAGTACCCGGATGACATACTACTTCCTTCCAGCGAGATTCTGAAGTGTGCATACAATGGATAGTTTACATAAGGCCACGGAGAGGATTTATGAATGTCAGTGAAGCGACTTATCTGACGCTTATCCACCACCATGTCCCTTTAGGGGCTCCGTACTAAGTCGTTCCATGCTACGAGATAGCAAAAAGGCAAATATCCTGAGAAAGTTCGTTAAATACCTAGTTCTGGCATGAAACTCTAGATGGCGGAAGCTGATAAGTCTTTAACTCATTTGGTAGTGATCACATCATTATCTACATGGCACAGCTGATTGGTTTCTGTTGCATCAGCGGCCAATGAGCTGCGGCTCAATATTCAAACAAATACCAGGGTGTTGCTGGTAGCTGTATGCAGCACGCTTTCAGAAACCCTTCACCCTCCCCAGCTCCACCTCTATTATAGATCTGCTACAGGGGGTTAAATCATGTATGTTACATGTGCAGCAGCAGCGGTGCAGATCTTTTCCGCCAAAACCAAATACATTAACATTGCCATATCCATTACCATGCCAATCTCTATTACCATACCAATCTACCGAGAGATGTCATAACAGAACTGTGGATATTACAACAGCTCTTCAGCAAAACAAACAAACAAACAAAACCAAATGCAAATTCATAAAATAAAAGGATTTAATAGACCAAAATACATTTAAATTCATAACATGTCTATTGAAATTATAACAGCACAGCCAAGGGCATTAAAAAAAGAGTTTACAATGTACAATATAAAACAGTGCTGATTCAGGCATGCATTGTATGAATACTACAGTTTCCATTATCTATGACATTAGTACAAAAGCTTTCATTTCCGCTCGTATAAGAGTGTCACTGAGAGGAGCGCTCGATCAGTCCCATGTAAGACTGAGCATCTGACAGCTGAGTTCCCAGAGTTTCTGAGCCATTTCATCATCTGAAGCTTCTCTTGAACACTGTGCTGGGGCACAGTCACTGGAAACAAAGATCCTCAGGTTTAGTGATCATTAATACAGCTATAGAATAATATCTCTTGCATGTTTAACCTAAACACATTTAATTATCTTATAAACCTAATGCAAGTGATTATGGTGTGCATATTGGGACGTGAAAATAAATAGGAGTAAGAATTCTATTTATTGATCATAATACTTTGCTCTGTACCTGTAATATCCTCCACTCTCATTGTCCAGCTCCGGCTCCACAGCGCAGTAGATGGTGGTCTGCGCCCCCTGAATAGTGGTCTTGGTGAAGGGGCTGAAGACCTTGACTGCGATCTGCACAGGCTTGCTGAGGTTCCTAAACAGCTCTGACTGCACCACACCAGGATGGAGGGAGTACACCGTCACACCACTGCCTAGGAACATGACCATATTTCATTATAAGAGTTCATATAGCAGTTTGGTACTGATATATGAACAGAATTGTTTTAAAAGAAATAAGTCTTGGATTAAATCCTTGAATACTTGAAAATTATACATTTATTTCCTGCATGTAAAATACAAAAACGCAAATTTGTAAAATTGACGACGCCCTGCGCATGGGAATTTTTGAACGTACTGTTTATTTACAGTGACATCGCCATCTACTGGCATGCCATGCATAATACAGCGTTTTTTGCCGTTTTCACGGATCCGTGTGAACGGGGATCTTTTTGACAACGTTGTCGTCTGTTGCTACGCAAAAAAAGGACAAGATAAACGTGTCCGTTTTTGGTACAGCATTGTCGTAAATGTACCAATGTACAGTGACATTTTCATGATACTCTAACAATCTGATTGATACATGTTCAAAAACGTGATTATTGCCACAGTAGTACATTCTAGAAAACCATATCCAAAAACATGGTGATACCATGGTATTTTTTCATGACACTTTGTTCTTTCACAAGCTGTTTTTGTTGTGACAGATTTGTTCGTTCAGGAATCAGACTAAGCCTACACTGGTTCAGCTGTACATTTTTGACTCACTACAAATTTATTTATTTATCTATATCCATTTTGAAGTGGAACAGTTTATTGAAACTTTATACAAAAATAATCTAAAACATCAGACCTATGGACCTTTTATGGCTCATATACTGAATGATATATTGAAGAATATATAGCTCACATTCGAGAAGGGAAAGTTCATATTCATATATGGCCAAGAAATTCTGATGTGGGGAGCAAAACATATAGCCTAGTCTAATTCAGTGCAAAACAATTATGATTGAGAGATGTAAAAAATTGTGCTGTAAAATAACAGTAATCTACTGGCAGCTACGGTTGCCAGCAATGTACTGTTAATTTACAGCCCTCTACCGTTAATATACAGCTCTCCTTTTTTACAGTATGTTACCGTAAAAATACTATGGAAGGTAACTCATATCATTTGGGAAACCGATTGCTTTAAACAGTTCGAGATTAAAAACTAGTATTTATACTGATAGTACTGTGAAGTTACTTCATTTGAGTCCACTGAAAACTAATATCTCTTAATATTAAACTGCAAACACCTAATGTGTAATAGTAAATTAATTAAAAACATGACTTTAACTCAAATCTTTGCAGTTCGCATTTAGTGAACATTAGCATACATGTATGTGCTAAAGTACTTAGCAACTTAAATTATCACTGGATCAGCAATACAGTTACTGCTTTTAATTAAAGCAGTGTTTCTTTGCTCATCTTTGACTGAAGCACAGACTCTACTCTCCAGCACAATGGTGACACACACAACTAATTCATTAAACTAACAGATCTCTCCTATATCATCTTGCAAAACACATAAAACACTTCCGTTTAATATTTACTCTCCTTATCAGTTATTGGCTTTGCATAACTTTTTTCTGTAAACGTTTACTAATATTTCAGTGAAAGTAACTTCTTTTGTTTAGTAAATCTGACTGTTAGGTTTTACAGTATATTATTGTTTTTCCTTGATTTTACGGTAATCTACTGGCAGCTGTGGTTGCCAGTAAATTGCTGTTTTTCTACAGTTTTATGCCGTAAATAAATTTACAGTTGATTACCGTTAAATTACGCTTCATTCTGTTTTTTTTTTTTTTTTTTTGACACTTTTAACCCTTTCAACCCCACTTCAGTTTTAAATGAACACTTGTGTGTCCACACTACAGAGTGTTGGAGTAACACTGAAGCAGTGTTGAAGTTAATGATATAATTCAGTGATTAATTAACTGATGATTGAGCATTAGTGATGAACACCTGATGTTAACAAGCAGAATCACTGAAGGACAGAGGAACAACACGAATATAAAAAAGTGAAATACAAGAACTACAACTGACTTCAGCCACAGAAGACATTAAATCTCTGAAGATCTCAGCAGAGGAGGATTAAACAACTCTAAAAAATAACTTTACTAGCTTCACTTATTACTAACCAGATTGACTTTATTTAATGTTCATATACGTCTACAACAATTCCTATTGAGAATTAACAGAGGTTTAGATGTTGTTTTGTTTCATTTGATGTTACCATTATGGAGATCAGTGTTGGCTTTAGTTGGGCTCTTGACCCTTGACTTTAACATTAGTTTCTCTTTGGTTGCTGTAACTGTGTTATTAAGACACATTTGTTGTAGCAGAAACCAAGCCAACAAAAATTATATCAGGTGTTGCTGGTTATGTTTAGAATATATCATCATCACATGATGATATTTGGATCATCGATCTGATCCAGAGTCTAATCACTTATCACATTTTTTTAATACAGCTTAATTTTATATTACTGCACAGTGAAACTACAGCAAAAGATCAAGCACCCTGCACAATCAGTTATGAAGGATTTTTAAACTCATCATTCACTAAAAAAATTAACTGCGGCTTCAGTTAGACACACACAAACATCAAGAATCAGCCAATGACTCTCAACAATGGTGACAATCAACAAAAAAGATAACATCCAATCTGAACATCACAAAACACATTACTTAAAGTCAACACAAAACCAACAGCAAAAATAAAAGCAAAAAATAAACATTAAAGAAAATAACCAGACAAGTCAGCTGCATAATTTATTAATGCCGCAATGCATGCTGGGAGTCATGCATCATTTTTTTGTACTATGCTGGTACCCAACATGCATTACAGCATGCCACTTTTTTAATTGTCACCATTGTTGAGATTCATACGCCAATTATTGATGTCTGTGTGTATCTGTCTGATAATATACAAAAAAAAATATTCAGAGAATTCATTTTTTAAAATCCTTTATATTTTCTGGTTGTCAAAACTCAGATAGATCTTGATATGTAAAATCACAGTGATACTATAATCATATATACAAAATGTCACCCAAATAAATACTTTAGACAATAAAAAGATCAGTGCATCGGACCACTAGATGATGATTGTGACCATTAACAAATAGTAACTGTCATCTAATACTGTTTTCTTTCAGCTTTTTTGCAATAGCAAATGAAAGACACAGCTGACACAGCTATCAGAGCCAAATAGAAACTAATGTTCAAGAGTCAAGGGTCAAGAGCCCAACTAAAGCAAACACTGCACACCATCATGGAAACATCAAATGAAAATAAAATGACATTAAACCTCTGTCACCTTTTAATAAGACCTTCTGTAGACGTCTGACAGAAATAAAGTAAATCTGGTCAGTAATAAGTGAAGCTGGTAATGCTGTTTGTGGAGTTGTTTAATCCTCCTCTGCTAAGATCTTCAGAGATGTAATGTCTTTTTTCTTCAGTTGATTTGATCTTTTTTGCTGTTCTTGTTCCTCTTTCATTCAGTGATTCTGCTTGTTAACAGCAGGTGTTCAACAGTGTCTGAATTAACTTCGAAATTGAACTTAATTAACTATGTAATTATTCACTAAGTCAAGTGGACTATATTAGTGAAATAATGGGGAATAGTGAATGAGGGAATAGGGTGTGATTTGGAACACAGCCTCTGAGTGTCGACTGTTAGCGCTGTTAATTCACTGTATATTCCTGTAGGCTACTTTCTTGAAAACGACACATATCACCCAGAATGCATTTTTTTCAACGGTATATTGCTGTTTTAATGGAAAACAGCATGTTACTGTCAAAATCTGGCCGTTTTTTTACAGCAATTTTTTACAGTGTACATAAAATGTTCCTCAAAAGCATGATTTAACAATTGAACAATATTTTTCTTAAAAATTATGTATTGATAAACAAGTAAACCCAAGTTACTTCAGTCTAGTATGGGTTCATCTTTAAATATTAACATAAAAGTTCTTCTTACATTGACTTGATAAAAAACAGTAAAGATAAGTATTATCGCTCAGTTGAATGCGGTAGTTCACTATTGCCAAACAATAACTACTATTTTTTTCATATCTTCCAAAGGACTACCAAGAACTACAAGTTTTTTTTTTTTAATTAATGTGAATAATGCATAATGTATAGTTAATTCTAAAGTGAAGATCATGGTAACCCACTAGTAATGGCTGAATTACTACAAAATCCATAGGAAGGAGTTACTATCCAAAACCTTACAAAAATGTAGAAGAAAAATAATCCAAAGCTCACAATAGCTTCAGTAATTACTGGAGAGTTATCATGCTTTTCACTTTAGAATACTGTTCCAAATAAATAGTATTTCCTTCTGAAGGATGTAGTAACACGAGTCATTACTATCCAAAACATTATAAAAAAACTCAAAACCTTGCAATGACTTCAGTCATTACTAGAGTTACCATGTTTTTGACTTTAGAATACTGCATTACTCAATTGTTCCTGTGTAGTCATTCATTAATGACGGAACAATATTCTAAATTTTATTTCCTCTACATTACTCCTCTTTCGTAGAGCGGTAGCTATTCTGAACAGATCACTGGTCATCTGTCATTTACATCTTGAGTTTGAGTTGTCACATGAATTAAATCAATGATAAGCACAGAAAACAGGACATTCTCCTCATGCTTCATTCAATCCTGCATCCTTAAGGAAGCACTCAGAGACAAACATAGAGATCAGTTCTGACCGAGCGCATTCCGCTGCCACTATGTTGGTTTTGACTGAGATTAAAAGTAAAATATCGCATTTAAAATCACCATGAAATCAAAATTGACCATTCTTGTTTTTTTACTGTGGAATTTTGCCATATTGATTATAAATGATTTATCCCTGCGTGTCTTAATTTTTGTTTTAATTCATGTATCCTCATAATCTCACTGTAAAAAATTATATGATAAATAAGTTGACAACATTATGTTTTTACACTGCTTTAACTCATCAAAATAAGTGAAGCAATTTTCTTTATAAGTTATACAAGATTCAACTCATTTTTCTAAGTCAGTTTAATTCAATGTAAGTTGAAATGACGTAAACATCCAACTATTTTTTACAGTGATAACTTTCCCTCCCTCTTGCAGTGACATCTCTTCTCTTCTCTGATGACGTGTTTATGGCATAAGGGCGGGACAGCCTGTCACTCACTTGAGATCGACCAATAGCCATCCACAACAATCCAACTATCCAATCAATTCTGGATGGACAAAATAAAGTCCCGCCATTTCATGTCGACTTTAGTATAGTGATACATTTAGTCCTGGCTCGCTTAGTGTTCATACTGTCATTTAAAAAATTAAAAAATGCTTTTAATGATGTACATAGCGACTATGACAATAAAAACCAGTATGCTTGAGTATTCACACCCTAATGTCACGTTGTTGTACTCGCATACCAAATCAGGCAGTGTTCAGGATAGGGAAGACAAACAAGACTTTAGTTTGTCTCCTTAAGGATCATGTTTAGTCTAGCATTGATAGCCCTGCTATGAAGGTCACATACCCTGCAGTCTTTTAGCCAAGGAGCGTGTGCAGAGGATGTTAGCTAGTTTGCTCTGGCCATAAGCCCTCCGCGGAGAGTAACCCTTCTCACTGTTTATGTCATCCAGATGGATGCTGCCCCACGTATGGGCCATAGAAGCCACGTTTACAATCCTGGAGGGGGTTGATTTCTTGAGGAGGTCCAGCAGAAGGTAGGTGAGCAGAAAATGACCTGTTGGTAGTTTGAAGAAGATAAAAATAGTCAGGGGTCGTACCTTTCATTGTCCCTCATGTCCTGTTGATGCTTTATTTGTCTATTACTCAATAAATGCATGGAAGTGGATGTATATGGAAAGGATGTGTACTGTATGTGACTGTTTCGGTTCCTACAGGAAGCCAGCTTGGGCTGATAAACGACTAAACAGCACACACTGTCAATTTACAGGGTCACTACTCCACACTAGTATTAAGTCTGAGACTTCCTCTGTGAAACAAGGTTGTCTTTTACATAGGGCTAGTCTATAACCAAACACAATTTGTGCTTAATTTAAAAGAAGTCGATTTTATTGACTAAATTACTTGGTTAAATTACTGGTCAGAAAGAGTAACATTATGGATTAAATACAGGAAATCTAATTTTACTAATAGTCTTATTTTTTTCCTGAGTCGTAATGAGTGTTTACATCTACAAAACACGTGTTGATAATTATTTGAAATTGCCGCAGATATTTGTCAAATTGCCTCGGCTTAAATTTTAAAATACAGACATTTACGGACAAAATATTGTGTTCTTGTGAACTTTCTATCAATCAAAAAATCCTGAAAAAAATGTAGGACGGTTTTCACAAAAAATATTTAAGCACCACAACTGTTTTGTTTCAGAAGCAGTAGGCTAATGTCTCTTGAGCAGCGAATCAGCATATTAGAAAGATTTCTTAAGGATCATGTGACACTAAAGAATGGGGTAATGATGCTGAAACTTCAGCTTTGCCATCACAGGAATACATTTTTAAAAAAAAATTTAATTAAATTTAAATTTTTAAAACATTTTTAAATATGTTAAAATAGAAAACAGTCACCTTAGAATGTAGTAATATTTCACAATATTACTGTTTTTACTGTAGTTTTAATCAAATAAATGCAGCCTGGTTGAACATGAGACTTCTTTATATTTTATACGATACACCTTATTATTGGAAGCAAAGGATGTTTTTCATGAAATGTACAAAATTTCAGATGCATCTTTTTATGGCCATGATATAAAAAAAAAAAACATTAATCCTTCAACATGTCCTGTCCAAACTTCATAAAATAAATATAAAGATAATATAAAATTCATCATCATAATTGTCAGGGTTCTGTTATGTTTTATCTGTTTGTTTTACAGTGAGTTGTTTTGCTCTGTTTTCTGTTTCCTTATTCCTGTTCTTGGTTTGTCGCCTTGGTTTCAGGATGTTTGATTGAATTTGGTCTATTGATTAACTCTGTTTTGTTCAGGTCACCGTTCACGTCCATGTGTTTCATGGTTGTTCTGTTCCTGTTCATAAGTTATTTGTGAGAAATCCTGGGTATTTTATTCTTCGAATTTTTTTATTAAATCTGCACTGTTGTGCGTAAATCCATCTCTTTATTTCACCTGCTGTAACCCTCAATTTGTGACAATAACACTGTACTATGAAGAGAGTGTATGCATGTACATACTGTAAGATATCAAAGTCTTTACCTAAATGGTTTACTCCAAACTGCATCTCGAAGCCATCTGCAGTTTTTGAATATGGGCACATCATGATTCCAGCATTGTTGATCAGGATGTTAACTTGCTTCTCCTCTAAAATACAAAAAAAATATGAATAAAAACCCATTAGCAAATTGCATAAATATTATATTATTACTATTCATATGAATGTGTAATCTTAATATGAATACAATAGTTATATTAATGTCACTTACTCCAAGGAAATACATACATAACAATGCATTTAAAGTAATAGTCAGATGTCTTACTCACCCTTGTTTATGAGTTCTGCGAATGCTCTGATGGATTTGGTATCTGATAAATCAAGTTTTTTCACCACAATGTTTTGGTTTCCAGAATCCTCCATTAATTCTCCTCTGGCGGACTCTGCTTTTTCCAGGTCTCGACAGGCCATGATGACTCGAGCTCCTGAGGACATCATAAAGAAGCTAATATAAATGTGCTTTCCAGTGCGAAAAGCCACAAAACAAGAGCAGCTATCCTTCATGGATCTGAAATCATTCTGTTTATATATTCCAGCAAACGTCCTTGCTGTGAAATGTCCTTGCATAATAATTCATTTGGTGTTAAACTGGGATGTAAGGCTGATGAGCTAACACAATAGCTGTTTGCCTGGTAATTACTGTGCAGAACGCCTATTATACTATTCAGAGCAATTTGGCTGGCAAGCATCAGAGTTTCTTTGTTGGAATTCAGAGGGTCCATGTGGGAAAGTGTACAGTTTTACATCTCTTTGGCAGATAGCATTGTAATCCTGATGTTTATTTATCAGCATGCATTCAAAGCTTCCAAGAGCCTGTCATTTATTACAAGATGAAGTATTTGCTGTTTTAATTGTATCACATTTGACATTAGGACACGTAGTATGATTTGTCCTTGCAGTTGTTATTATAGTCCCAGATCATGCTGATTTTACGCAATATTTTAAAATGAAATAAGAATCCAAAATGAATTTGTCAACGCCAACGGCAACAATAGTGCAAATACAGTGTGATAGATTGCAATTATTCCAGCTAACCTCCCCATACCCCACTTCTAATTAGAGTGGCATCACACATGGCATGGTTTTGTCCCGTAAGAGGTTGGCAGTCGATGAAGTTCACAGCATGTGCTTCGGACAGAACAAATCAAATCATTCAGAGCATTTTTAAGGTTTTCCTTTTAAGGTCAAGATTGAGTTGAGAGGTATGTCCTGAAAACTAAAATGAGGTCTGTTAGTTCCTTACCTCTTCTGGCAAGGTCTCTCGCTGTCTCTTTGCCTATGCCTGTATTAGCTCCTGTGATTATGACTGTTTTATTATCAAGACGTACAGAAGAGCTCCACTGACCACAGAAGAAATTTCTGGAATTGATTACAGAGCAAATGTTAATATATCATAGTGAATACCTAAAGTGAAGTAGTAGGTGAGAGCGGGGCTAGTAGTTGTCACTCCAGTGTATTTTGTTGTATCATTGTTATTACTCAGGAATTAAGTAAATGCACACTGTAAAAATTATATGATCAATAAGTTATGACAACATATCTTTTTTACATTGATGTAACTTAGCAATTTTCAATTTTTTTCAATTTTTTATACAAGATTTAACTAATTTTCAAGTCAGTTTAATGCAATAATGACTTAAACATGTTGATTGTACTTAAATTTAAGGCAGTTAAAAGGTTTAAGGTACTTTAAAATGTAAAATATAACTTATAATGTAAAAACATAACTCTCTGAAATATCAGACCATTGTTTTGACCTATAAATATTGTAGCTACTTAATACTCTTAAAAGTGAACTTAATTTAAGTTTTCTAAGTTGTTTGAAACCAACATACAAACTCACTTTAAAACACATTTATGTAACTGCATTTATGACTCAAATCTCAGTTGCTGACTGATAGAGCCATATGACAACTTTCTCCTGTGACAACTAGCCCCATTCTCAAATATTTTAATTAAATCAACTGGTATAATCCAGTACAGGTAATTGGCATTTTAATTTGAATTATATTGTTTGAAAATACTGTTTAAGAACAGTGTTGGGTCCCATTTATCCAGTTATGAACACTTTGGCGAAAAGAAAATGTGTATCAATACAGTTTTTCAGACTCCGCATTGCTTACCTTATTGAGTGCATTGTTCCAATATTTCCTGGTTCCCCTCAGCAGACAGTAGTGCTCTGCTCTAGCGTTCCGTGTAATTTATGAATGAGATATTACTATGCGGTCCGAATTCAAGCCCCTCCCGTCCAGAGCTCTGTCCTCTGGCCAATGAAACGCGACTGAGATCAATATGAAGACCGTTCAGGCTCCCACCGCTCGCAGCAATGCGCTCGCTCATATGGCCTTGAACTCAGCTTTGTTGAATTGAATCTTTTTTTGCGAGGTTGGACATTCCGCTACACGTCACCAGAACACACAATACAATTACGTCACCCAGTTAAAAATGAGCCAAATTGTGCAAAAGCAGTGACCGTGTGTATCCACTAGATGTCCTTGTTGTGTCAGCCTGATGTTTCTTACGAACTATACACAACACACTGAATATTGTCTTACTGTACCTCAGAGAAGCAATGTAATTCAGCTTAAGATACTTTATTAGTGACAGTAAATCGCTAAATGAACATGAACATTTTTTTTTAATCTTTTGTTTTCTATCTGCTCTCGTTTGCACCTACTACTATCCTTACTAATGTCACTTAATATTAGGCTACTTAACATTTTCTATCCATTTTAGGTAGCCTACTCCATCCCAATACATTTATATCCCATTAACACAGTATTATTTAGCTTTCGTTTATTTTTCTACTGTGTCTACCAGGCATATGTTTATTTGTCTATTGTCAAATGACAAAAGACTCACTTTAGCCATTAGATGCTTTTAATAAGAAAATTACGCAGCATGTTTCAATAATCATACCTTGCTGAAAAATCCAGCATAAACCAGCATGAATTCCATGTTGGTCCAAGTTGGATTGAGTGCTGGGGCCAGTTACACAAAATTAGCCACTATATTTAGACTGCATCTAGTTTGGCCAACTAGCAGATAAGACAGGTAATCAGTCTTACTTATCAAATTCAAACTAGACAAATCTACCTTTTATGTAACTGACTTAAAGAAATTAGAACCAGTCTTGAAGAAAAAAATTAGATGATTGACTTTTAAGACTACTAAAGGTGATGATACACGGGGCAACTTTTTGGTCTAGCTGGTGGACAAGCATAGTCATGCTGTTCTCAAGCATGCTGTTCTCAAGTCCATCAGCATTCCTGCTTCCCATGCTGGGAACCAGCAAACCAGAAACCAGCATCCTATGCTGGTCCCAGCATGCAACACATAGTAGTCTGCTGGATTTTTCAGCTTCCAAATGTCAATACATTGTTTTTCTGAATTAATAACATCCAAAATATCACTAAATTAGTATAACACATGAATACAGAGAGGGCTCAACTGGGCTGCTGTTGAAACTGGGTTGTAATAACTCATAAAAAGGACATTAGTATGAAATAAGGCTGAGATGGAAGTCATATCTTCTCATTTCCAACGAATCCCCAGCAGGTGGCAGCTGACAGCCCACAGTCTGCTCGCAGTGTTGATGTCATCGGCAGCCCTGGAGCACGGGGCCACGGCACAGTTACTGTGATAGATCATGAGACAAAATATTTACTAAACAGTAGCGTGACGAAACTCAGAGCAGTTCATTTGGTTATTGCCAAATTTAGCATTCCTAATGCAAAATAAAAACCATGTTGTGAACAATAATGCTTGCTTATGGGAAAGATGATCATTGAGGTTATTATTTCATGAGTGCAACCGCTAGCATCAGCTATACTGTATTCTAGTTCTGACAAACCTGTAGTAGGTTCCAGTGGGCAGGCCAGGAGTAACGGCACAGTACAGAGTGGTATATGCGCCTTCTGCAGGGGTTTTTATCAGGAAACCAAATGTCTTCACAAAGACCTGCAGAGTCTTCTTCAGGTGCCTGACGATCTCTGTCTTCACTAGGCCTGGATCCACAGCATAAACACTCACTCCCATCGCTGCCACAGAAACATCACTCTACATGAGCTACAGTTAGAAGAATGAAAAGTGTGCAAGAACGTTCTTATTGCCTTAATGAAGAATGTGTGTGGGTAAAACATGGGACAGTCATGTTAGGATAGCATACTGATCAATTAGCAAAGAATTATTTGGAAGGTTTGCCCGTCACCCTCTGACACTTATGATCTCCTTAAAGGGATAATTCAGACAAAAATGAAGATTCACTTTCAGTCATCATTTAGTCACATACCCTGGAAATAAGGTGGGAAAGAAGGGGAATGATTGACATCTTGGACACTCATGCACCATTCATGCAGAACCTGTTTTTGTGTTTAAAATGTGACATGCAAGGCAGTGGAATGGAGAAAATACACAAGGTCTATAGAATTTTTTTTAAAAGTTGAACTTCTTTTAGCTTAAACACTAGATTTTTGGAATGTTGTATCATGCATGAGAAGCTGCAATGGGTCAAGCATGTCCGTATTGGGGCGTCTGTTTAGGGGCCATTCACACAGAATGCGTTTTTGCATTCCACTGTTTTTCATTGACTCGTGCACGACACGAAAATAAGTTTTAAAAAAACGCATCTCAAAAATCTAATGATACAAATGTTTAAAAAAAGTTTTTTTTAAAGCGGTTCAAATGTTGACATATCTTACTTAAAGATGCGATTATATATAGTTTATATATAGTTTATACTCTTTATTATATACAGAAATTGACCATGGTGAACATATTTAAACAGTTTGTGAACCCGGTTTTATTGTTAGACAGTTTAATATAACTTTCAAAAAAGTTCAGAACAAACATTACTGTTAGTCATCAATGGCAGCTGTTACAGCTACAAGGCAACAAGGACAATCCTCCGTAGGCTAGACCGTCACATTTAACAACACTTCCGTCCTTCGTGCCCTCTGTAGGTGTTCATTCCTTTGAAGTCCACATCCTTCGAAGGATGCATCCTCTGAATTTTTATTTAGTCGTTTAATTTATTTCTGCTTTAAAATAGTCAGCAATCAGTTGTTTTTAGGTTCAGAATTTAATGTTTGTATTTGAACCCTTTTTTGCTTTGCACTGCATAGCCTACAAAAATTCACCATATTTGATTTCATAGGCTTTATACTACAAATTGTTTGGAGGACAGCATTGGGCAGGATATGGAATAACATTGTTTAAAACAATGGATTAAAAATAATTTTGGATGTATAGTTTCATCCGATTAATCGGAAAAATAATTGACAGATTGAACGATAATCAAAATAATTGTAAGTTGCAGCCCTAGTTTTGAGTGTGTGCTGCTGGCGATTAACAACGAACTCTTTTGTTGTGTATATTCGTGTACTGTATGTTCATTTTTTGTTCTTCCTTGTCATTTGTTCATCGTGTTCCTAAAGCTTTATTTTGCTTCGCTTTTGCTAACATCCACTCTTGCATTGTGCATTTTGGGGGCGGAGCAATGAAGGGAGGGGTGTGTTTGTTTGGGCTGATGTCAAATATTAAAGGTGTCAATGATTCTAAGAAATCGCTTACTGCTCCTTTAAAACTTTCTATGTAAACGTTTTTTTTGTGTGAGCGGACCCTTTAAAGGTAGTTTCTTTTTTTTTCTCCAGATTCCCAAAACATTATAAATAAATCCTAGATTTGATGTGGAATCTGATTTTTGGATCTCACTTAGCCTACGTTTTATGCATGATTACATGCTGGCTCTTACCTTCCACTCTCGTGGCCAGCTCTCGTGTGAAAAGTACGTTGGCCAGTTTGCTCTGTACGTAGGCCTTCACGGGATGATAGCCTTTCTCACCGTTCAGGTCCTCAAAGTCGATCTTTCCCATGGGGTGAACCAATGAGGAGACATTAATCACTCTAGAAGGAGCTGAATGCTTCAACAGATCCATTAGGAGGTACGTGAGAAAGAAATGTCCTGTAGAAGAAAAGGAGTCATACATCACGTGTCAAGAGTGAACAAACTCTATAGCTGCTTAACAACAAATAAGGATTCTTTGATATAGTTTGAAAGAATGAGAATGACTAGTGCACTTCATCATACCTAAATGATTGACTCCAAACTGTGTCTCAAAGCCGTCTGCTGTTGTGGAATATGGGCAGATTGCCACTCCAGCGTTATTAATCAGCAAATGAAGAGACTTTTCAGCTAAATAAAATAGAATAACTATTTTAAAGATCAGATAAGAGTTAAATATGATTCATTGCATATTTAGCCTTCATTATAGCCTATATATATATATATATATATATATATATATATATATATATATTTTTTTTTATATATATATATTTATATATATATATATATATATATATATATTTTTTTTTTTTTTTTTTTTTTTTTTTTTATATATATATATATTTTTTTTTTTTGAAAAATGTTCTTCAACCTTAACTCACTGTTGTAAATCAGTTCAGCAAAATCACAGATGGATTTAGTGTCGGCCAGGTCCAGTTTCCGAACCACCACGATGGCGTTGTCCACGTCTCTGCTGATGTCACTGGCGGCCTGCTCAGCCTTCACCGTGTCTCTGCAGGCCAGGATCACCCGCGCGCCTCGGGATTAATGATACGCTTTGTTCCATTATTTGAAAAACTCGTACATTCTTTTGAGCAATTTCAGGGGGAAAATATTCTGGATAGGCCTAAATATCAGACCAAATGGCTATGCAGTCAGATCTAATATATTTAATCTGTGCGTCTAATATGAAAGGAAAGAAGGCTCGATGAGTTTTTGGCGACAGTACCCACCCCGCTTTGCCAGGTCCTTCGCCGTTTCTTTCCCAATCCCAGTGTTTGCTCCAGTCACTATAGCAGTTTTTCCATCTAACCGAATATCAGATGACCAGCTTTTGGTGAAAAGCCCTCTGAAAATAATAAATAATTATAAGCAATACCCTTCAAAGGCAGATGTCAAAATAAAAAATAATATACATTTCAATATATATTAATCAAGTTAAGTATACTGATTATTTAAAATAAAATATAAGTACATTTGTAATAATAATAAATATTTAAATTTCTCTTAGTTCATTTAATTACACTCTTTGTTTAGAATAAAAATAAATACATTTGTATTAATAATAAAAATAATAATCCGAAATAATAATTGATACTATAAATTTCAATCTCTCTCAATTAAGTTTAATATACTGATTAAATAAAAAGCACCTTACCTTAACACATTCATTTTCTCAAAAGTTTCATTACATGTGAACCAGCTAGAAGGATCTTTTTCACAGCTTCTCATGATACTGAGTGTCATAATAAATGCTCGAGTGTCATTTGTACTTGAATAAGGAGGACAGAAAATCCCCTTTCTTTTTACTGAGGTCAGAACGAATTGATCATGTTTTGCATGCAGAATAAATTTATTCGCTTTATACTCTGCATATATCTGAAAGGCCACGCTGCTCAATAAAGTGGTGTGTGTGACCTACTGGCTACACTAACTGAACATATTCCAGGAAACTCTTACACAAAATGATCCCCACCGGCAAAATGTTTCACTTGATTTTAAAGAACTTTCCTTCCTTTTAACACTAAATCAATAGCGGTATTTTTTGTCAAAGGCACTGCTGTTTTATTTCACAAAACATCCTTTGGCAACCACAGTAGATTTGAGTGAACCTTAAAATGGCCAAAAACTACACACCAATGCCAGTGAGTGCTGTTCGATCTTTAATGATGGGAAACTCAGTTCAATTTTTTCATCTTAAAAAAATCAGGTAGTTTCCAGCCAAGCCAGAGGAGCACCTGTGTCCAAACCTGGGGTTCTCCCATCACCTGATAGCACATGATCTGTTAGGACATGACTGTAACATATTAGGATCACTGACAGTGACACCCTTAACAGTGACCAACGGGAGATAGAATGATCCATATCTCTTTATCAGTGGGCTTCCCCTAGATTCCCAATTATCTGCAGATAAGAGCAGTCATATTCAATTAGCCAAAGTGGATTATTAATAAAAAATAATAATAAAAAAGAAATATATATATAGTGCTGCCAAATCAATTAATCACGATCACATGTAACAAAAGTTTGTTTACATAATATGTCTGTGTGTATATTGTACAAACACACACACACACACACATATAATATACAGTATATATATATATATATATACACACACACACACATATTATGTAAACACAAATGTTTATGTTACACGTGATCGTGATTAATCGATTTGACAGCACACACACACACACACACACACACACACACACACACACACACACACACACACACTCTCTTGATGACCAGCTGATATGTGTAAGAATTTAGGG
Source organism: Gila orcuttii (assembly GCA_026230005.1). Classification (NCBI taxonomy): domain Eukaryota; kingdom Metazoa; phylum Chordata; class Actinopteri; order Cypriniformes; family Leuciscidae; genus Gila; species Gila orcuttii. Next base: position 16,181,315 of record JAPDVR010000023.1, on the reverse strand, counting down.
TAACACTTTATTTTACAGTGTCCTTGTTACATATGTTACATGTACTTACCATAGTAATAACAGTAAATTATGCATAATTACATGCAATTAAACCTCAACCAAATCCTAATCCTACCCTATCCCTATAGTAAGTACATGTAGTTGCTTAATATTACTCAGTACTTAAATATATAATTACACTGTAACAATGACACCTTAAAATAAAGTGTAACCGAATTTAGTTTACATGTGATTTATTTATTGAAGGATTGATTTATTTAATCCAAGTTGTTTCAAGATGCTGGGGGGTCCATGGAAATATGAGATTTTTTACATCCTTTTTTTTTAAATAGTAAAATAATAATTAACTACATGTACTTACTACAGGGTTCGCATTAGGATCGGGGTTTGGTTTAGGGTTAGTAACATGTAGGCTAATTATGCATAATTTCTAGTTATTACTACAGTAACTACATCTAACATGTAACAAGGACACTGTGAAATAAAGTGTTACCAAATAAAGTGTAACCAAAATGTCTTATTTTTTTATTTGACTATTTTTCTATGAATATATCTGCCTTTAGGTGGCCCCTCACTATTTTTTTTTATTTTATTTTTTTTAGGGTGTCCCTCACTAGTGAATCCATTTCGACAAATTCGTACGCTTATTACAATAGCTTTCCACTAGATGGCAGGACAATTCAACATTCATTGTTAGTCACGAGTCACCAAATGTGCCTGAAGGCTCCTTGAGCAGAACCACATTAAAAACCAGTCATAACTTCCTGTTTTGGCAGACAGAACTCAACAACAATTTTCATTGTTTGTTTCTGTTGCCATCCCAGAATCGTGATTATCCCAATCACAGCTGAACATCCAGCAGCCTTTGGTGGGATTCTCACCTCATGTGGCTAAACACTGTACTTGAGTTTGCATTGAGCTCGCGACAGCTGGTAGCGATTCAGTTATTTATATAGGCATTATGTCAACATTGGTTATACTCGAATACTGAGGTTTTACTGCACATGTGGTTAGTGATGCACAAGCAATAAACACAGCTTATCACTAAACCAAATATCTTTCGCATACCATCACACTCATTTAAGGGAAAGAAATTGTTTCATACAAACAAGCTTTATTTACAGTAATGGGTGGAGAAAATCACTATTCGTGTATCAGAACATTGATTTTTCAATCACTATATACATTATGTTTGTGAATAATGTCCGTGATAACATGTTCTGCTCCAGTCAGACTGACTTGTCGGGTTTGCGGCACAAAAAAAGGCACGATAAATAACAAAAAGATGATTAACAAATAGTTTTTAAAAAATATAAACACCACAAATCAACATCCCATTTGTCATTTCCATGTTACTAACTAGTCTGAGATTTAACAACACCATAAAATGGTTCTTGCCATGAGGTATGGGACGATAGCTCAGTTTCAGAGAAGGCCAAGAGAAAGGAACAATGAAAAACATCAAGCTTTTGTTGTGGTGGCTACGTTTGTGGCCTGAGTTTGGCTTCATGGCTTTGGCTTCCAAACCACCTTTTATTCTGAAATCAATGTTCTGGACTTTTACTGTCATCAGATCAATAGCATCCGCACCATAGAAATCCTCTCAAAAGCTGACAAGTACCTAATTTATTCTATATAAATACGTAGGTCAACAAATGCATAGCATTTTTTTTTTTTCATGAAATAGCACTCATACAGAGAACATGAATCAATAATAATCATTTAAAAAAGTCCATTCCTGTCCAGTAGGAAATGTTTGCACCTTTTTTTTTATTTCTGCCAGGACCAGTCGCTAGTCATTTCCTGTACGGGCAGGTGTTTTTCCACGTGTCCATTTGTGCTCTTGGCCTGCGGTGTTGTGCTTGTGTTAGATTTGGGCTCACTTGGAAAGCTGTCCTCATTAGACTGTTCCTGAACCGGGCAGCTAAAGGGTTCGTCTGTCCCCCCGCTGCTGCCCAGTGATGTCTGACTGACGTAGACCACGATGACCTCACCGCTGAAGTTCATCACCTGCCCGCTGGAGATAAAAGTAGTGTTGTTGTTTCCTGTCACCTGACCTGACAAAAAACAGGCAATGCATCAGAACTGGTGTTAGCGGAAGGTGGCAGAAATAGTATGCAATATTTCCATGAACTAAATATTCATTCCTTTCCTGGAGACAAATTAACACCAGTGTTATTTTAGTACCATTGATATACTATTATAGTTTTTGTTCATATTTTGAATTGGATTTTATTTTTATATTTACTGCATTCATTTTTATATATATATATATATATTTTTTTTAGTACTTCAACTAAACTTATTTCATTTCAGCTAATTTCTCATTTTCGATTGGTTTAATTTATATATATATATATATATATATATATATATATATTTTTTGCTGTCAAATCGATTAATTGCATCGAACATAAAAGCTTTTGTTTATATAATATATGTGCGTAATCTGCGTGTATATATATATATATATATATATATATATATATATGTGTGTGCGTGTGTGTGTGTGTGTGTGTGTGTGTGTGTGTGTGTGTATAAATTAAATATACATATACACCTAAATATATACATATACATATATATATATATATATATATATATATATATATATATGTATATATATATATATAGTGCTGGTCAGAATTATTTGCCCCCTTGGTAAATATGATCAAAGATGGCTGTAAAAAATAAATCTGCATTGTTAATCCTTTTGATATTTTATTACAAAAAATAGCAAAAATCTAACCTTTCATTGAAGTAAAAGAATCGAAAGTGAGGGGAAAATCATAATATGAAATAAATGTTTTTCTCCAAAACACGTTAGGAACAATTATTTGCCCCCTTTTATTAAACTATTTTTGCAACCTCCTTTTGCCAAGATAACAGCTCTGAATCTTCTCCTATAATGCCTGATGAGTTTGGAGAACACCTGACAAGAGATCAGAGACCATTCCTCCATACAGAAGCTCTCCAGATCCTTCAGATTCACAGATCCATATTGGCGCTTCTTCAGCCTGCTCATTTTCTATAGGGTTCAGGTCAGGGACTGGGACGGCCATTGCAGATGCTTAGTTTTGTGCTCAGTGACCCATTTTTGTTTTGATTTTGATGTTTGTTTTTGTATCACTGTCCTGTTGGAAGATCCAAACATGGCCTGTTATAAGATTTCTAGCACAGGCTGTCAGGTTTTGATTTTTTATCTGTTGGTATTTGATCGAATCCATGATGCCATCACAGCCTGTGCTAGAAATCTTATAACAGGCCATGTTTGGATCTTCCAACAGGACAGTGATACAAAAACAAACATCAAAATCAAAACAAAAATGGGTCACTGAGCACAAAACCAAGCATCTGCAATGGCCATCCCAGTCCCAGACCTGAACCCTATAGAAAATGAGTGGGCTGAACTGAAGAGAAGAAGCACCAACATGAACTTGTGAATCTGAAGGATCTGGAGAGATTCTGTATGGAGGAATGGTCTCTGATCTCTTGTCAGGTGTTCTCCAAACTCATCAGGCATTATAGGAGAAGACTCAGAGCTGTTATCTTGGCAAAAGGAGGTTGCAAAAATAATTTAATAAAAGGGGGCAAATAATTGTTCCCAATCTGTTTTGGAGAAAAAACATTTATTTCATAATGTGATTTTTATTACATTTATATATATATAAATGTAATCATATGTATACAAACACATTATATAAGCAAAACTTACATATATATTTACAGACTTTTATGTTACAGTTGTTAACACTATAAACCCTGATTAACACTCCTGGAAGATGAATTTTCAAGGCTAAACATTTTGCATATTAATGTAACCATATTATTTAGTCATACAAGGAAACGGCTTTGTAGTCTGGTGATGTCTTGCGTGTGAATACGCTGCACTACTACTTTAGATGTTTAGTGGTCTCCATAAATAGTCTACATTACAAACTGGAAGCTAATAATGCCACATAAGCACTGACATGGCAAAAAAAAAGCTGTTTTGTGTCAATCCCTTTTGAGCAACGAAACAGCTTCCTTCCACTTAAAACTTCAACATGGGCAGATTATATGGTTCCTTTTTTTTTCTCAATATACACACAGACTATCAGTGACTCACATTTCACACATCTTTTAGTCATTTGCCGCTATTCCAAAATGGACCCTACTCCCACTCTTTGCTGTGGCTGCCTGCCATATTTTCACAAACACGACTTACTGGAATGCACATGACCTGAATGTGCTTGTTCTAATTATTAATACAAGATGTAATGCTTTATTTTATAGTGTTCAGGTTACTGTGTATTTACATAAGAAATTACTGAATAATACTAATGAGCTACATGTTTATACATTGTGCAATTCATTTGCAGAGATGTAATTAATAACAATAGGATGGAATACGAGTAAAACAGACACTTTGAAATAACTTTATTGAAATGGAAACATTTATTTTGCCAATACTTATGATTATAAACCTAAATAATAAATTATATAAAAGCGTAAATGATATAAAAATCACCAAGGCTGCAACTTTTTAAAATAAAAAATACAATAAAAACAGTAATAATGTGAAATATTATCACAATTTAAAATAACTGTTTTTTTAATAAATATATTTTAAAATGTGATTTATTCCTGTGATGGCAATTTACTCATTCTTCAGTGTCACATGATCCTTCAGTAATCATTCTAATATCCTGATTTGGTGCTCACTGCTCAATAAACATTTCTTATTTTTATCAATGTTGAAAACCGGGATGCATTTTTTTCAGGATTCTGTGATGAATAGAAAGTTCAAAAGAACAGCATTTTTGTAAACAGAAATATTTTCTAACATTGTATTGTCTTTACTGTCACTTTTTATATATATATATATTATATTCATTCATATATATTACTGATATTTTTAAATATATTTTTATTTTTACTTTTATTTATACAAATAATTATGTTTTATATACAATTATATAATATTATTTATATATTAATTTATTAGTAGTAGTTACATTTATTAGTAAAGAAACATAAACATATAATAAGGGCTGTTTTCTAGCACTTTTAAAGGTTTTACATTTGGATCCAGTGATCTAGACATGCATATCTAGATCACTGGATCCATATGTAAAACCTTTAAAAGTGCTAGAAAACAGCCCTTATTATATGTTTATGTTTCTTTACTAATAAATGTAACTACTACTAATAATTGCAAGTAAATCAATGCAATACATCAGCTGATACAGTTTGTTAGCTCAGACATCTGTTTCCAAAATGACTCCCACACTGCATTTTAACCCACTATCACTGAGAGGTTATGACTTTGATCGTTTCCAATCTTTCATCATATCATACTGCTTTTGCCCAATTGGAATAGAATCGCACGACAGTGCTTGTAAATCTGACATTAACGTGCCAAATGAGTTCAACAGATTCCTGTGTACTGGACTATGACTAGCAACAGCTTCAAATACCTCAGATGCACAGACAACTTCTCATTTATTTTGTCAATATTTTTCCAAGTGTTAATGTCTTACCAGATGTGAGGACGGCATCTGAGCACTGGTTCTGGTACTCCACGTCAGGGTCCGACAGTTTGTGGTCATCGCTGTGGATCAGTGAAAGGCCCTGGTCATTAGCGCTGACAGACGGCAAAGGCGGAACGGTGGTGGAGTCTATGCTGCAGCAACAAGGTTCGTTCTGTCTATACAGCCCCTCGACCAAACCTCGGTCCCCGTAGACGCCTCTCATCTCCGACATGGCTTCCTTGCCAGCAGGGCTGCTGTAGTCCAGATAGAGTTCCTGCGAGCCCTGCAGATCCATATAATCGCATGCGGGCAGGCCGTCCAGCGAGCAGCTCTCACACAGCAGAGGCTCTTTCAGGCCGATGACCTGCACTTTTCCTGTGGCGTCCCCTGTCCTGCAGGAGCAGCACGACGCCAGGCCCGTGGCAACCAGCTGACTGCAGTCCTCGTTCTCTCCAACCTCTATGGGCTCCTTCATGGAAAGCACACAGCTGCAGGAGCTGCCTGACAGGGGGGACGATGGCCCGCATCCGGAGTCCACGCTGGAGCTCCCCGACGAGGTTTCGGCTCGGTCCAGGTACTGTTCTTGGTCCGTGCAATCTGACATTTCTGGGATGGTTAATTTGGTGCTGGGACACATGATCAGGGACTCCGGAGGGGTTCTTTCTTGGCAGATTAAAGGGTGGGTTTGTAGACCGTTTCTAAAGTGATATGAAGTTGTCACAGTTTCCTACAAGAAAGCAGGATTGGTAAGTCTTTATGCATCGCCAGGTTTCGAAACAAGTTTTCAGATATTATCACTTACCTGTCGATTCCTGCTTCCTTTTAGGTTTTGGACGCACGTGCGTAGATTTACTGTGGAGTCAGAGAATAAGCTTTAATTAACAAGATAGACAGGATATCTACCACAAATTGTAGCAAACAAACATGATCCTGAACAACATTTACCTGAGAGGAAGTTCAGCTTATCTTTGCAGCAAAACAAGAAGAGAACGACCAGAGATAGCACGATGATGACTGAGAGGATGGCCACAAGCACCCAGGGTGTCATACCTGAGGAAGTTTAGGTTTATTCGTTACACCGGTCTGTGAAGGTTCTCAGTTATTCAGGTCATCATAGAGGGCTTAGTAAAGTTTGTCTCTGTTGCTCAATCACATTTATTGCTCTTGGATGAGAGGCGAAACTGCTTGAGCAACAAAGAAACACATCCAGACTAATCCTGCCAGATTTTAAGGAATTATATATATATATATACACTTGTTTTTTTTTTTGTTTTTCTTTGGGGGGGGTCAGTAAGAATCCTTAAAGAAATTTTTATCAGTACTTTCAAGAATTTGGTGCATTGATTTCCAAAAGATGCAACATCATTTCACAATATTGCTGTCTTTACTGTATTTTTGATCAAATAATTGCAGCTCTGATGAGTAGAGTATAAGAGAATTCTTAAAAAAAAAAAAAAAAAAAAAATTTAATTCTTACCAACCCCAAACTTTTTAAACCGTAGTGTATAATCAACAACTATGAGGCCGAACATAAAGATTTAATATAGCCTACCAGGAGAATGGAGTCCACACACTACATCTGTCTTAGTGCTTCCTGGCTGTTTTTCGGTCTTGCCGATAGCTTTACAACTGGAAGAGAATTAGACATATCAACACAAGACAGCCCAATAGCCTGGTCACTTCTGGTTTGATCTGTCTCAATTTTCCCCTCTAAGAGCAACCACAAATGAAAGGAAGAAAAGGGGCTCTTTCTAGGGGAAGTGGTGGAGGAATTAATCACAATGCCAGAGTGTGGTAAGACTGCGGGGGCTTTAAAAAATGACAGAGCATGCCTGAGACCTTCCCCAGACAAACAACGCCTGTGAGAATGAGAGCTGTGATTTTGCAAATGAGCCCTGTTAAAGCATAGATCTGCATGTGTGACTCAGAGGACAGGCATCTTTGTGGCAAACTCTCCCAACTGTTGTTAAACCTATTGAGCTGTTATTGTATTTTTTTAATAAGAGCTGTTATTGACTTTTTAAGCTTAGATAGAGAGGCATACTCACTCTGTCCATTTCTTGCAGGATTCTATTGATATAGAATCTGAGAAAAATCCAAGTAGGCAAGTCACACAGGAAGCTCTGCCAGTCTCTAAAATGAAGAGAGGGATAAAGGATTATAGATAGAGAGACAGACTTACACTAGAAAGATTAGCACACTTATAAGCATATTACAATTTATTCTTATTTATCATATCTAGATAATTTTTTATTCACTTAATTACTATTTTCTTAATTACTAATTAATATTTTCACAAGTTGTACATTTTCAAAGCTCTTAGTACTAATATCACAAGAGATCATCAAAAGTGCACTTTTTTTCCAAACATTTCAGCATGTTTTCAACTGTGGTAGTACAATACACAAAATCACAAAATGTCCTTTTCACAACACAAAATAAGTGTTTCATCTATATAAAACAAAGCTCTTACTATCAAACTTTTGATTTGCATCTATTCTCGTTCAGTTCAATACATTTGTCTATTATTTAATACAACTGAACCTAATGGTTGATCAATGGATCATTTGGTACACCTATACAGTATATGAGAGAGAGAGAAAGAGAGAGAGAGAGAGAGACTGTGTAACATCAGAGAGAGAGAGAGAGAGAGAGACTGTGTAACATCAGATTGATCAGAGATGCATCAAGGGAGACAGATGGCATCAAATACAGCATTTTACATTACAGTATGTATGCCATGTGATAGATTACCATGGTAGAGATTGCCACATTACTGTAACTCACCCCTATAAAGGTCAACTGCAGAATAGATTCAGTCGTATGGGACAGTGAGAGCATTTACTGTACTGCCAGCAAACTCTGTTCTAGCAAAAAAAACTTCATGGCAGTTTCATAACTTTCACCGTTTAATAACACACTAGATAGATACTATCACAAACATTATGGATTAAATTACATAAGTTAGGTAATGTAAGTGTATTTTCTAATGTATAATATATTGCTGTAATTATTTCACCAACAAGGGTGATTTGAAACATGTATCTTGCATTGTCTGCTGTTGAATGAACTGATTGTTAAAAGTATTACATTTAAATTAGATCATACTGTTGTGTTTCGGTGATTAAACCAAATGTTCTCATTACATATTACAATAATGAACTGAAATGTGTATACCTGTAATAAAAGCATGGGATCAGGTTTTGAAAGAATTACTAGCTGTGTTACAAGTGTGATCAGTTTCGATTTTTGTACAAAGAGTTTTGAAAATGCACACCTTACTTGTGAAAATAGTACCAATGCGAATAAAAAAAAAAAACTGTAACTTTATTTCCTTTTTATTTTTCATACTCATTTTCTTCTCATTTGTATTTCTGTTTTTAGCATCTTATTTACTTCCTGTTGAATAATTTCTCTTGCATTGCCCTGTTCAATTTTGTTCTATAAGCAGTGAAAATATTGTAAATGCCAATCAACCCTGGATGGACGGACGGATAGATAAATAGACAGATGGATGGATAGATAAACAGACAGACAGATAGAAGACAGACAGACAGACAGACAGACAGACAGACAGACAGACAGACAGACAGATAGACAGACAGACAGACAGACAGACAGACAGACAGACAGACAGATAGATAGATAGATAGATAGATAGATAGATAGATAGATAGATAGATAGATAGATAGATAGATAGATAGATAGATAGATAGATAGAGCCTATAATCTACAAAGTGTAAATGTCAAGATACTAATGATCAAATGTAAACTACAGTGTGTCCACATTCATTTTTGAGAACTGTGTTATGATGTTCCTTTCCATTTGGCACTAAACCTTGTGCTCTAAACCACAGAGCTGGAACAGCCACTGATTTACTGCACTCTCAATTACGGGTACACTTCATCTATCTATAAGCCACATGATTAATGTTTCCCACTTTAAACTTCGGAATGGACTTACTAAAGGGATAGTCATAAAAATTCTGTCATAATTTTCACACCTTCCATGTTTTCCATGTCGTGAACTATCCCTTTATGATTAACCGGAATAAGAATCTTTCTCATTTGCCCATAAACATTTGTGTAGAGTGACCGCAAGCTCTTACCACCCATCACGACTCCTTCTCCGGCAGGACATTTTTGAATGGCCTCACAGTACTCGCAGTTGATCAGAGAGCAGTGGAAGCCCTGCTTGCACCGACACGGTTCGGCCGCGGTGGGGTTGTGTGGAAGGGTGCGGTTAAATCCTTTACCTGCAGAGGAAGATTGATGGCAGGTGTTCAGAAATAATGCAAAATCAAACCATACTCTTTCTTTACACGCATTATGTGACACTGACCCTCATCGCAGAACTTCTGAGGAATACACTTAGTGTCACTGTTCCAGTCCGGCTGGTACTCATCACGGCCACAATCCAAGCACTTTGTCGGACTCCCGTCGCAATGGGCAAAAATATATTTTCCTGCATTCAAAGGACAATCTTACTGAACTAAAGATGTAAAATGGGTTTACAAAAGGTCAGTTAATGCATATTGCAAAAGATGATATTCTATATTTTTTGGTAGAAGGAAGTCATGGTAGGTTTTAGTTCTTGTGGGTGTGTGAAGGCATCTTCCTCTTTCTCTCATTCTTCTGCTTTTCAAATGGGAAAAAACAGCCAATGCTGACCTGATCTTGTTTTTCCCAGACATCAGCTTCACTCACACCATAAAATGAATGAATGAATGAACGGATGGGTTGTTTTTGTAGTGTGTTCATCATAGTATAATTAACTAGTCTGTATTACTGCTCACCTGGTTCACATTTTTGGCAGCATCCCCCATTGTGCTCGTACTCGTTCTGTTGGCAGCTTATGGCCAGTCCTGCCTTGAAATTAAATGTTTAACAATAGTTAAACGAACATGATGGCTCTTGTATGATAAAATGCTTGTGATGTTCCTCATTTGTAAGTCACTTTGCATAAAAACATTTGCTGAATGAAGTCACATCAACAGCAACAAAGATGACTACAACTAATATCATAGTAAGATATATAAATATGATAAGGTCACCCATGGGAGGTTTTTATATTATTTTTTATGTTTACCATGAGAGAGATTTAATCAAAATACGAGTAAATTGTGTCAAAAGTCATATCTGGTGTCATCGCAACAAATTAAAGAATATGCAATAATCAAAATCTGTCTGTTTTACATTACATTTACACTACCTGTTAAAATAAATTAATTACACTACCCTTTTTTTAGTAAATAAATTAATACTTCCACATAAGGGATGTCTTTCAAAAACATGAAATAATCTTACCGGCCCCAAACTTACAATCTATATTTTAAGAATGGTAGTGTATTTTCTTTGCTGATATTTTCTTTCCATTCCAATATAAAACAAACAGCAATCTTCAATTTTCCGAGCTAGGTTTTATAATAGCTTTTAACCAAAGGGTACAGACTTTCAGTCAACATAAAATAATTTCCCGTCAAGTTTGATTTTAATTTTGAACAGTCCAATTATTGTACTATTGTGAAATGGGCTTTCTTGAAAAAAATAAATAATTGATGCAATGGCATTCAGGCATTTTGTATTGTGTCTTAAGCATTCAAATACTTTTTTTAGGGTCGCTGTATCTCTAGTCCGTTGGGTGATTTACACAGTAACTCAAAAACGACACAAAGTTTGGCATGTTGAAACATTGGCTCTCGGAATGAGAATCTTTAAGGCATAATGATCATTTGAGTGGTAAAAGCATCAGGGAATGAAAGAGAGTGGGGGAGTGTGTGTATGTGTATGTGTATCTGTGTGTATGTGTGGAGGGGGTGTATTGCCCAATTCGGAGGAAGAAAAGAAAAAAAAAACACCCACATCCCTCCAGATACCACAAAGGCATTCCACGGTTTAACAGCAGGGCAGAATTAAATGCAATCCTTTAATTCAGCGTAAATCTGAGAAAAAACGTCCGTAACTCATGTAAAAGACAATAAAAAAGAAAATAGTGCCAAGCTCAGCATACTGGGCTCTCGGGTGAAGGTGGAAATGACTTGGCTGAAGTACTAAGTGTTTCTTAGGTAGAAATAATGCTCAAATGTAACTTTTTTGGACAGCACCGTAAAAAAAAAGAAGAAAAAAAGCTTTCAAATCAGCACCACTGGCAAAGCCTTAGTTTTCTGTATTCTAGCCAACATATACAATACATACTTTAAAATGCGAGAAATGGAAGAGAAATAATTTTAGTTGGGGACAATAGAAGATGATTTATGAATTATAAATGCTCTCATTATCTCTCTAAAACAAGGACTCTTAAAAAAAAAAACAGAAGCAAAAATGTTCCTATGTGACCAGGATCAATGGATTTATCCATCATCAGACAAATCCATGGATATCATGGAAATTCATGGGGAAATAATCCTTATCAGATTTGTTGATGACAACAAGCTTTGTCAAAACAAGTGACTAGTACAGTTCACTATAGCAAAAAATCAGGAAGGAAAACCCAAATTTATTCAAATGATGAAACAGGTTATGTCCTTTTACATAAAATTCAATATAAAACAATGATATTTACTCCTGCAGTATGTCTAATGAAAATCATTAAATGAAACATGTAAACTTGAATACTTGAAAATAATCTCCTTTTTGTTATTGTAAAGACGTTGATCATAGTTAAAGATGTTATTCTGAGGGTTTTTCTACCACTGCTGAAAAACCTAAAGGCCTTTTGATGGATGCATGTGAAAAAACACAGGAAACCAAAGGAATGTTCAGAGTTCTTTTTTGAACCTACATTTGAATGTAAGGCTATACTCAGGCAACACAACATATTTTCATTGACTAAATATATAAGATCATGGTCAGTGACGCCCTGAAAAATTACATGTTAGAAAATATACACCGGACAATGAGGTAACAAACATAAAGCTATGCTGTGTTAGTGATACTAAAGTCAAATAATATAAAATCTTAACAAAAAAAAAATGAATCTGAAGAAAATTATTCTCCCTATGGAAGGTTGAAAGAGGAAGCACCATTTCCAGAATTAAGTTCCCACATAATGACATTTTCTTTCATAACTGTACAACCTGGCAAACACAAGTTCAGGCCTGCGTGTGATGCAACAGAAAACATGTTAAAACTTTTGACCTGACAGAACATTAGACTACTAAGAAAGACAATTGAATGAATGAATGAATGAATGAATGAATGAAAATGGGCTTTGACAAAATAATACGTATCAGTAAAATTTGCTCATTTCACAAACCAGAATACAGAAATATGTTACAAAATACCTATGTTAGGGATTTTCCTAATGTTTACATGGGGAAAAAATGTCACTGCATCCTGTGGCCTAATTAAGTCAAAAAGGTTATATGTAAATGCAGTTTGGAGTTTTTCAAAATTCCTGTGAATGTAATGATAATTTACATTTGATAAGCATCAAATTTATATTTGACTGAAAAATCCAATGATTCACACTTATGGTTAAGAAGACCATCTAAAACAATGAAAAAAAGCAGAATCCCAGAAATATTTACATGGAGTTCCCCTCAAAGTGTGCAACATTTCGGGGGAAAGTGCAGAAAAGCCGAAATCTGCTCATGACAGGGAAGGAAAGAGTTTGGATGCGTCTCAATCCCAGTGAGTGGATAGTAGGGTACATTTTTGGGCATCGTGAGCTATAATTCCATCACATGCAGTCTTAAAAATGTCTAGTCTAGGTATGTCTAGGTATGTCTTCAATTTTGAGACACAGACTGCTTAGTGATGGGATATCCCAATATCCCTGTGAAAGATCAAGTTACATACTTAGGAATTGTAATTAATAAAGACCAAAAAACAAGATGTCAACTAAATTTTGATCCTCTAATAATGAAAACCCAAAGTAAACTCAATTCTTGCAGAGAGACTTGTCGATAAGAGGATGAATTCTACTCTCTAAAGCTGAAGGATTCTCGAGACTAACGTATGCAGCTCTCTCCTTGGAGAAACATTAAAAAAGGTTGATAGCATGTTAAATAATTTTGTTTGGAAAAATAAAACCCACTTCATTAGAAAATCAGTACTGATGAATCTGGTAAAACACTACCTTTACTACCTTTTACTACCTATTACCTGTCAAACTCTCTAATTTTCATAAGCAGATGCTCTTGGCATGGTCCCTAATATACAAACACAACTTTTCCCCCACACAGATATTACTTATGGAACAATAAGGATATTCTCTACAAGAATAAATCACTTTTTTTGACAACTGGTTCAAAAACGACATTCTTTTAGTTGGACAGCTTTTTGATTCACAGGGCAGACTTTACAACTATTTCGATTTTTTACAGAAATATAAAATTCCTATAACTGCTAATAAATATGCTATTGTTTTCAATGCAATTCCCTCTGGAGTGTCTTTTCTGTTGCAAGGTTCTACATTTCCATGGCCATGTACTCTTTGAACCTAAATGACACAATGATCGGAAATCTATGCTTTTCTGTAGAGCAACAAAAAAATTATTATAAAATCAGAGATCTCTTCCAGAAAGGGATAATGACAACTCCTTATGTAATACCACACTGGAATAATATTGTAGAGAATTTACTGTGGGAAAAAGTATGGCCTTTGTCTCATAAGTATCTGCTTACCAATAAAGTAAAATAAATAACATTTAAATTAGTTCACAAATGTTACCCAACCAAAGACTTTCTTATGAAATATAAGTCAGACATTGAAGTGAATTGCTGTTTTTGTCACTCTCCAGAGGAAGATGTCATTCACTTGTTTTGGCAATGTACCCACACAGATACATTTTGGTCAAGATTTGTTAATGTTATCCAATCTTATAACTGACTTTTATTTCTGTTTTAAAGATGTTTTCTTTGGTTTGTTTGACTACTCAATAGAGAAAACAGGAAAATATTACATAATTAATTTGTGTTTCCTTCTAGCTAAATTTCACATAAACCTCTAAACCTCTCTTTTCTCAATTCAAAAATGATCTAGACAAATACATGGAAACTATCCAAAACTCTGTTAATCCCAAAGCTGTATCTCTATATGCATCCCTTTTGTCCTCTTAAGATAAATGCATTACATTGTTCTTGTCTTTTTTTTCTTGTCTTCTTTTTTTTTTTTTTTTTTTTTTGGCAACTTATTTGTGTCTGTGTATCTTTTTGTCAACTCATTTCAGCGAAACGGTTCTTTTGAACAGTTCATTTAATGAACCGGTTAAAAATAAAACGATTCATTAATTCTCTTGACATCATGTGGACTTCACTAATGTGTCCCAGTTTAGTTTGTTGCAGCCATAATCTTAAATTAAACATAACAACATTAAACAATGTTAAAATATCCTACATCACTTACAAAAAAAAAAAAATGCATGAAAAAATCGTTTCGTGTGCGTGTTGATAAAACTGTCTGTCAATAAAGTGTAAAGTCACAAATATGAACACTGTGTTTTATTTGTAACATTTCCGCCATTCGGCTAGGCCTATTACTGTTCGCCCCCAAAAAACTTAGCATAGCTAACGTTACTGTTCGCCCCGTCAAATCTTCACTCCAAGTGCTCTTGCATTACCGAATCTCGACTCATTAATACGAACTAGGGATTTTCGAAAGCTTTGTTCTCGATTCAATGAGCAACTTTGAGTTGTTAACACAAGAATCGTTTGGGCCGATTCAGTCAGATCGAACGAAGCGATTAGACCGGATATAAAGATTCACTACAAAGGTCCGACTCAAAAGAACAAGTCGTTCACGAATCTATCGCTAAATGTACACAAACCATTTTCCCAACAAAGTGCTGAAATGAATAGTTTAATAAGGCAATTTGGCATTTTGGGGATGAGGATAGGCTACAACAAGAATTTTCCAGTATAAAGAGTGAAAAATAATAATTTCCCTGTCATAATTTTTCCCGGTTAGCCGAATCCCGTGCAATTCAAAAAATAAAGTTTGGTTAACAGGAATCATTCGCAAAAACATACCTGCGTGCATAGAGCAAAGACGAAGTGTGTGATCCATCCTTGAAATATCCAACTAGCAGAAAAATTCACTCTCATTATTCTAAACTTTAAAACAGGACTCTGTAATCTCAGCTTCACTAATTGTTGTATTGTCCAGTGAGGATCAGCAGCAGACGTCTGTGCGCTCTGTGATGAAGGGATGAAGCTCCAGACTGCTGTAGTTCATTCCCAGAGAGCATGTCCCATGATGTTCACTCACTTACCCACGCCTCGACTGCTGCTCTCCCTGTGTTTCCACTGCACTACAGTCATGTGGAAGCTGCTCAGTTTCTTACACGCTCCTCCCAGTTTTCGTAATCAAAGTATTCCACATATAGCCTATAAACGGGGTGACGTTCATAACAACCAGACACTCTCGGCTGCACTTTATTTTACAGTAGCCTACGTGCACTTACAGTGTACATATGAATGTACTGGACAATATAAGATAACTACATGGGTTAAGGTTAGTTTAGGGGTCGGTTCAGGGTTAGTACCTAGTTATTTAGTTATTGCAATTGATAAGTAGCCTACATCATAATGGACGTGGGTAACAGTAGATACTGTAGCCTAAAATAAAGTGCTGCCACAATCATGATCTGTCATTATTGTTCAATTCTGTAGCACTTTGGTGCAGTGAAGATGAAATAAATTACTTTTGAAGTCGTAAGGTAGCGAGAAAACCCCTTAAATCAAAGGTTTAAGATATCTATTTGCTAGTAAAGGCTATGCAACAGCTCAGTGCTGGAATACTGTAGGCTATCCTAATGGAATGCACTTGAGTTGCCATTCCATTTCCAGTGTGTGGTAAGTGAACCTAAAATAATATCAGCCATGATTTCTGACATCTATTTCTAAATGTTAAAACGTGTTATGCAAAATGGGATTAAAAATAAAAAAATACAATGTAGTAGGGCCTATAGCCTACGGCTGTTTAAAAATATGGTAGTATATACTGTGCAGAATTTGGTAAGCACGTATTCCATTTTGAACACATTATAAAAAATGATATGATCAATAAGTTATGACAACATTCGATTTTTACATTGCGAGCAAAACTTTTTTTGTACGTTGTGCAAGATTAAACTAATTTTGAAGTCAGTTTAATGTAATTTAAGTTGAAATTACTTTTTTTTTGTACAATCATTTTGGATGTTAAGGCAGAAACTTATAGTAAACAGATAAAAAAAAAGGACTCATTCCGCACTACACAGATTTTCATCCAATCAAATGTTAGGTTGGCAGAACTCAAATGATGCACAGGAGTGAGATCATTTTACAATGTTTCAAACAAGGCTTATCCAGTCAGATTTTATAACCGTTTTATTAAAAAGTTGGTGTAAGTAAATAAATATTTAATTGGACCTATACTATTTTTAACACAAGCCATTTTTAGGCAACTTGACTGTGCAAGGCTTCTGGTGTAGTTATTTGAGTTGTACAAACAGTTCTATATGCTGCTTGATACTGCAAAGTGCAAACTGGTATTTATATTATTGTAATTTATTATTAAAATCATAAATACACTGGTTTCCAGCGCAAACAAGCAGTTTGCCATTTACTGTTTAAGGGAAACTCCATAGTTTGAGCATTAAATATGCTTTTTCCATTAATTTCAGTAAATAAACCTTAATTTCCCTCAAGCTCATACTTGCTCATATTCAAGAGTAACCTAAATCCTGTTTCTGACAGCCGTGTAGAACATGTAACTGATAAGGAAACTGTGCACTTTTTCTCCAGATTGGTTTTGTGGTCCTGGACCAGAGAGATACAATTCTCAGAGGAATAACATATAGCTAAATGATAAATGTCTTTAGATTAAACTTATGGTCCACTAGTGTGTGGTCTCACTGAGCAGAAGGTCACTCTATTTAATGCTAAACTGTGAGCTGTTTGCCTGTAATTCTTATCATGCTTAACTGTCAACTCATAATTGCTCACTTGGCATCTGTCTTAGAGGGTAAATGGGGCAGATACACGTAGCAATGCGTTCGGGACATAGGTGGGGTGTTTGAAACATTGCCAGAAGTTTCGCTAATTCACCATCCTCTCGCTTTCAAGCACAAAGCTGCCGTGACTGTACCTTTAAGCCCTCGCTGCCTGCTTTGAATAACGGTCATCAGTAAAGCTCAAGGGCATGTTTCGGCATCCATGCGCTCTCCTCCATGCAGTTACCGCAGCACCCTGCATGCAAATCAGGTGTACTTGGTGTCCTCAATTCCTGGAGACTTTTCAAAGCTGATGTCAGGCAGTTGTAGGGATGTCATAATAGACTGATTGTTCTAGCATGAAAACAAAAACAACACCCAACCTGATGTGAATATGTTATGATTTTTTAATTCAAATTCATTCTGATATTTTTAGGGGGCACAGTCAAGAAAAGCCAGGGTGACGCATGATATCCTGATATTATAACGAAGAAAAAAAAGTATCTTTTAAGAAATTAAATGCTTTAAAAGAAAACTGTAAAAAGTACTGTAGTTTGGTGTAATTTTTCATCATTTGTAAAAAAAAAAAAAAAAAAAACTTCACTGCTTTTTAAAATGTCAAAAACTTGCTTGCAAAATCAAAGTTGTGTGGTACAACCAGTATAAATGCATAGAACAGGAAATGACATCACTGAGAGGGCATTTGCAGACCCTTATGGCTGTCAAGGTCAGTAAGTCTCTTAAAATATAAATATGGAATCCATTTCCACGATATATGAACAAATGTCATATTTTGGTTAATCATAATAATTATGACATATTACATAAAATGTCAAAACTGATGTAGTCATAATTATGATAAGTCAAAATTGACAAACGGTAAAGTTAAGTCATAATTGATGTAAAAGGACAAAATTAGACACCAAGTCAAAATTATGAGAAAAATGACAAAAGTAGAAAGTATACAATCTATTAATTTGTTGAAATTATAAGATGTCGAAATAAAATGCTACTCATAATTATGAAAAATGTAAATTATGACATTGAAATGCATCTAATAAAACAACTTTGTCATAATTATGTCTTCTCATTTTGACTTTTCATAATAATTTCAACTTACACCATGTAATAAGTACTTCATATAATTGTACTTTTATCAATTGATCTTTTCTCATAATGCAAATGTTATGAAACTGCTCCAAGATTCAAAAGTTAAGGATCCAAAAGCAGTATTTATTAAAAGGGTAATCCACATCCATGCAAAAGGTCATACACAAATAAACAATCCAAAACATGACTGAGATAAGGGCAGATGTAAACTGGGAAATCCAAAAGGCCAGGCAGAAAATTAAAAAAACAAGACACAGGAAAACCAGAATACAAGGCTCAGTGATGCAGTACCAACAACAGACATGCAAGATCTAGTAGTAACTGATGTGGGGGACCACCATGGCTTCATGTGCGACGTTCATAACGACCCGGAACTCTGGTGGGGCAGCCATCTTGTGAGGAAAGGAAAAAACAGGGATAGCGACCATTAAAACTGGGCATGCTGGTGACTGTGATGGGCCAAGCACTGTGGCCATCAACAGAGCTTCCATTGGCAATACCTAGGGAGTCCTGAATGTGGTCCTCGATCGAGCGTGTTCCCTGACGAAGGCGGACAAAACGTACTCCTGGATCCATAACTGGAGAGATCTTCTGTTATGAAACTGATCAGGGACACAAAGGTTGAGGATCCAAAAGCAGTATTTATTAAAAGGGTAATCCACATGCATGCAAAGGTCATACACAAATAAGCAATCCAAACAATGACTGAGATAAGGGCAAAGGTAAACTGGGAAATCCAAAAGACCAGGCTGAGAATGAAGAAGAAGAGGAGAGAAGAGAAGAAAAAAAAGAAAAAAAAAAAAAAAAAAAAAAAAAGACCTGGGAAACCCAGAATACATGGCTCAAGGATGCAGTACCAAAAGACATGCAAAATCTAGCAATGACTGATAGACCAGGCTTTATATATAGGATGGCTAATGAGAAACAGCTGAAAACAATAATGGAAGATGAGTCCGGGGGAAAGGATGATGGGAAATGAAGTCTTTTATGAAATGGGAAAAGTCCTTGATGGAGTGCCCCCTGGTGGCTCTCAAGGGCACTCCAGCTAGTGATCGTGACAGTAAACTTTATCATTGTCTTTTTAAATCTCAGAATTACTTATCTTATAAATTCCATATTTTATGCCATAATCATGATTTACCAATGCATGATTCTTTTCCTTATGTGGCAAAAATGGCCTTCCATATATTTGTCATTGAGCCATGTGGTCTAGTTAAAACAGATCCAGGCCAGTCTGCCACGTCTACCAGCAAATAATTAAAATTAATCATCCCACCTGTAAAATATATATTTGATTCACTCACAAATATGCATGTGTTTTAAAGTTTTAGGAGAGGAACCCAGGCTGAACCTGGCACTTTCCAAAATACTTCGCTTTATAGTTTGCCATCAAAGTGGTCGCACATTGGCCAGAACTCAAAGCTTTTTAGTTCCCATTTGCAGTCTTGTTATGCACTCAGTCAACAGCACAACAGGAATAAAAACACGGAGAGGCGGAATGTTCCCGTGGTTTTAGGCAGCCACTCTCTCCGGGTTTGGAAATGTTCCTGACGTCTGACTCACAATCCTCTTCAACTCTTGCCCTGCTCTCATGAGTAACTTATCCCTGCTGATGAAATTTCCATATACTACTGTACATCAGCTCCAAATCATGCGGTCACCTCGTGCTAACTAAAATATTTTATGCAAATACCAGCTTTGTTTTCTTTTTACTATGAGTTAAAAGAGAAGAAAAGTTATAGTACCTGTGATAAGGTTAAGGGTAAACACAAAAGTTAAAGATTAAAATTAATATGCAAATTTCGTTTTCATTCAGTCAATAAATGATTCCAACACAAAGGCTTCTGAAGAAATCTGTAGAAGTATTTTCTCCCGCCAACTGCTGACCATGTGATCAAGAGGCCCTTGAACTTTGGAACCTTTATTCCAAATGTGGAGGAAAACAAGCCCACGTCTTTGTAGTTTACGGTTTTTTTGGTTGGTTTTCAAGGCCATGCGTTTATTGTAGTAACACCTGTCGAAGTTTAAAATATGCGTCTCAATTCAGTTGCATTAGGGACATGCTGTGTATAAACTGATATGAACCTCTGAGTCAGATAACATGAGGAACAAACAATGTGCTACTGATTTGCTGTATCAGAAGTACTTAAGTGCAGATTTATTATGATTGTTGTCAAGCCAGATGTCTGATAAAAGTAAAGAATCATCTAAAAGACAATCTTAAAGAGTTCAAGAGACAACACACAGAATCAGAAGTACATAAGTACACAAGTGGTCTTCGCTTTTTATTTATTTTATGACACGAATGTTCAAATATACATGATATTGGGTACTGTTCTCTCAATTCACTGTATTTTACAGTTATTTACTGTTGGAGCATATCCAAAATAAGAGAAACAAATCCCCGGACAATTTTACACACCAATAGAAAATTTTCTCCAGAGACACAGCAACACATAAAAGTCAAGACGAGGAAGGAATCATTGTTTTGATTTCATAAAGTTCACATTGTCAAAAACAAAAACAAATGTAGTGATGTAAATAAGCCTCTGAAATAAAATCGAAATAAAAAAAAATGGAAAACATTGAAACATGAGTGCAAATTTCTTTGGAGGCTGGAATAAATTTAAGACATAAATATGTTAAAAATATAGCCTATCAAATCAAAGACGAACAAAAGAAAGGCAGACGATTGACTTCAAGTAGCAGATCCCAGAAAGTGGAGGATCATGGGAAACACCCAAGCAGCTCTCATTTCTTCCTCTGGAAAACATTAGCCAGCATGGCACCGGAGGTTGTCAGCTGACCCATCTTACTTAGAAACTTGGTCTTCGCATCTTCGCCCACCAGACTCGCTGCAATAGAGATGGACCTGAAAGGGGACATCACAGCATTCGAGGGTTAGAACGTCCTACCGGGTGCTGAGAGTGACAAACTGGCAAGGATGATACTCAGACACACTGGCCACCCAGCATTTGAGTGTTACACTGTGTCCTAACCAGATGCGACGTGTGTCGCTACAATAAAAGTTATCTTTTCTATGTTAATCAGAGTTTTTGTCCTAACCAGCCACGATGGCAAATGCTACGAGCGACAGGGAATTCTATTGTAAAAACGTTTTTTATTTCTTTGACTTTGCGGCTGGAACAACATATATAAAGTATGACAATCTCAGGTACTGATTATGTGCTTTATTTAAGGTTAAAATAATATATTGTGATTTTGAAAATCCTTTTGTGTGACCTTTATAGCCATACTAAAAGCGGCAAGTGATAATTCAACACAGATCTTGAAAATAAATAAAAGGAAACAAGAATGTTCAAACTGTGAACTCAATGTGACCAAACAAGTGTATTCTATGACAATGATTGTTTTCAGTCACTCAGTACATATTATTAAACTTATTATTACATATTGTTCACCCAAAAATGAAAATTCTTTCATTAATTACTCATCATCGTGTCGTTCCAAACCCATAAGACTTTAGTTCATCTTCGGAACACAAATGAAGATCTTTTTGGGGAAATCTTAGTGCTTTCTGTCCTTCTGTTGACAGCTACGCAACTACCACTTTGACACTTTAAAAACTAATCCATTTGAATTGGGCGGTTTAGTCCAAATTTTCTGAAGAGACTCGATCGCTTTATATGATGAACAGATTGAATTTAGGCTTTTCTTCACACACTTTTATTCGGTCTATGGAGGAGCAGAAAGCTCTCAGATTTCATCAAATAGATGAACGAAAGCCTTATGGGTTTGGAACGACATGGGGGGGGTGTTTAAAAATGATTACAGAATAAAAAATTTTAGGACCGGTATATCGTGCAACACTAGTGTGGACAAGCACACATTGCTTGTCGCTGGAATCTTATCGCGTCACGTCTGGTTAGGACACAGTTACGTGGAAATGTACAATAGACTTTGAAAGTCTATTGGTGATTCATCATTTTTGATTATTCAGCTCAAACGGTCAATTTAATTTAACTCTTAATTCTACTATTCATTTGCATGCTCACTCTGTGTGGCATTATTAAAATGTGTCTGCAAAAATAAGAGATTTATCACAATTTATTATAAAAATATAAAATATCATGCTTCCTTGTAATTATTTAATGCAAAACATGACTTGATTATACACAGAAGTTATTAATGTTTTTGAAAGAAAGCTCTTATGTACAGCAAAGCTGCATTTATTTTATTGAAAATACAGTAACCGTAATATTGTGAAATATTATTCATTTAAAACAACTATTTTCAATTTTAAATGTAATTTATGCCTGTCAAAGCTGAATTTTCAGCATCATTACTCCAGTTTTCAGTATCACATGATCCTTCAGAAATCATTCTAATATGCTGATTTGGTGCTCAAGAAACATTTCTTATTATTATCAATGTTGAAAACAGTTTGTTGTGCTGCTTAATATTTTTGTGTATTTGCTTTTCAGGATTACAACCTTTGGTCGATCAGGTGTGAATAAAATGTTCAAGGTCATGCAATTGCAAGATGACACATAAATATTGTTGATAAATAGAATATTTTAACACCATCTCTGTTTTATGATCATACCCAAACGTGGCTTTGGGTATGATCCCCATCATTTGGGTATGATCCCCCCATAAACAAATTATATAAATCAAACACTTTATGTACTAATAAGCATCACTGCTATATAACCAATATGTTTTGTTCTCTAAAACATACTAAATATATTTCTCTCACCCAACTAACTAAATATAAAAGATCCTGGATAACTCATGGCAGAACAAACCTACACCATTTGTGAGAGACAGATCAACTGATGTATCATGAATTGTCGTGACAGTCACAATGATAGACTTCACTCCATTTATAAAGTTCAAACATTTATAAATATCTCACAGAGGCATGGAACAAAACCACTGGAAGCGTTGCTAAGACGGCACTGTGAAATTAAGACAAGTGCTGTTTATCATCAAGCCACATCTTTAAGTTCAAGCTTTTAAAGACTGCCACACGTGTTTGCATGCTTCATGTTGGAAGCCCAGTTAGAAAGAATCCTTAGCAAGCAAAAATCTGACTGCATACACACTCTCACGTCTTCACTACATCTAGAGTCATTCAACTCTTCAAACTTGTACACTTAAGCAAATGAAAATCCATTCTCTGCATATTGTTTGACCATTTGTGACCCTGGTCCACAAAACCAGTCACATGTGTCAATTTATTTAAATTGAGATTTATACATCATCTAAAAGTTTAATAAATAAGCTTTCCATTGATGTATGGTTTGTTAGGATAGGTCGATATTAGACAACATTTGGCCGAGATATGAAAAATTTAAACATTGAGAAAATCGCCTTTAAAATTTTCCATTTATGTTCGCGACTGTGCAGCATTCACTCACAAAAATAAATGTTTTATATATTTCTGTAAGGAAATTTACAAAGTATCTTCATGGAACATGAGCTTTACTTAATATCCAAATAATATTTGGCATAAAAGAAAAATCGATAATTTTGACCCATACAATGTATAGTTGGCTTTTGCCACAAATATACCCGTGCTACTTGTAACTGGTTTTGGGATCCAGGGTCACATTTATATAAGAAAAAAGCCAAAATTGCAGTGGCAAAATGAGATAAATAAGTGTATGAGTGAATTCAGATGCTTAAAGTGTAATACGAAGCAGCCTCCGGGTTTGCAATAATCATGTGGCTAAGCCTGATGGGAACTATCCTAGCAGCGGAGAGACGGAGTCAAAACCAAGCTATTAAGGAAATTAGCATGCGAAAAGCCTTCCTGAGTACTATACGATTGAGTAGGTGTACTTGAGAAGTGTTGTAAAATGAGTTTGTTTTTACTCTGCTACAGAATGAGCACTTGTTCGCTTGTTACGTTTTGTGGCCAGGGATTATTTATAATGAAACAAGAACACACTGTATTTATTCAATTTTCAACTTAAATGTAGTGATTTGAGGCTCCATTTACTGTAAATAAGAAGACAAATCATGGTGTGCCAACTATGAATAAACGAAAGAGAGCGTCTTCTCACCCTTGTGCCTCTCCAATGCCTTTGTTCTCCACCTTTATTTCACACTCCTTTATCATGGAACTGAGAATAACCTGAAGGACAAACGGGAAAAGGAGGATGTATTCTTAGAGCACTGCTGGGAAGTCTGACATACACGCAGACACACACGCACATCAGCTGGACATTACTAGGCAAAGGAAATTAAATAAATAGAAATTGGGTTATATGACATGCAGCGTAAAAAAAATATGTTAAGACAAGACTGGACCAGGCTAAGGAAAGGGACTCAATGTTATGGGTCTGTATTTAATTAGGAATTATAGTTGGCTACTGTAGTAATGTCATGTAGACATGAAAATGAAACAATTTAGGACATTTTTGAAATGTTTGATTACATACCTCATGCTCAGGAGAGAGCTGCTCCATATCTGTCCTCAAACATCTCAGTCCAGGGAGGAAATGATTCACCATAAGTTCTTCAGAAATAACTGAAGCCCCAGAGTTAAGAAAACCGACCTGTAAAATATACACGTCTTCCCCTTCCATGGTTCAGTACGCATACTTGAAAACTCCTTAATATAATGGAATACAATACAAGAAAAATTAGACATGAAAATAAAATAAATATTCATGACTTGATAAAACCAAAAATTGCAAAACTTCATTTCATTCTTTGATACACAACAGCAAAACACTAAAACTAAAATAAAAATGAAATAAAAATGATAAAATACTGAAAAACAAAACAAAACTACACTAAAACTAAGTCACAGAGTAAAAACAGTAAAAAATAGACCAATATTATACCAATATCAAACAGATACCAATATTTGCTATGAAAAGAAATCATATCCTTAATGCAGAAATACATATGTTTTAATAAATTTAATGTAAATTGACAGTTCTACACATAATCGCTCTGGAAATATAAATTTAATAATAAAATGTGTTTGAATCTTCATTTTTGAGTAACAGGTAACTCAGTTGAATTGCTGTACTAAAACTCCAAATGAACGAAACCATGAATTAGACAACAGTGTTAAAATATCAGTTATCAGTATCAGCTTAAAGTTTCACGATTAAATAGAGACCAAACTGAAACAATGACGACCACAAAACTTGATATAAACTGAACCGTGAGAAATCTGCACTGCTAAACCCCTAACAACTACCCATAATGACTTGCACTTTTACAGTGCGTACACACCAGTATACAGTCCACTGATTCAGACTCAACCTCATATTGATCATGTTGCAAAACCTCAAAACACAGACAGGACGAGGTTTTATAAAACTGCCTGGGGGGCAAGCCACTGCTACAGGGGGGTCTCAACCGTGGCAGAGCGGACAAAAATAAAATGAAACTGAGAAGAGGGGGGAGGGAACAAGACAAAGGAGCATCTGCAAAGGCATGTATGCTGGGAATCCTGACCAAAGGGCTGGACTAGGCTCTTCGCTCAAACGTACATCACAGAGCGTTTAAAGACAAATTCTGCCATCCACCCTGCAATTTAGTGTCCAAATATGGCTGAGGTTTTTTTTCTTCTTTCCCTGCCAGCGGGATATGCAAACATTTTCACAACGTTGAAGCTCTCAGAAGAAAAATTCAAATAGTTGACCATTGCTTAAAAACGGAAAAAAAAACAAAAAACAGAAAAAGTGTCCACAGAGATTGTGTGTTCAGTATCTGTTATTAAGTTGAAACTGGAGGTAAAAATGTGGTTATACTGTGCAATCTGTCATACGCCACAAAATCAGTAGAGAAACCAGTGAAAAAATGCTTCTGCTCCCAAACATGAGCACTAGAGGTGTACAGTCCAATTCCGCTGTCTATCTGTTTTCAATTTGTAATCAAAATGGTCCCTCTTAGAGAAAAATCAGCTTCTGGAAATTTTGGAAATGCAAACCGCTAGGCATTACTCTGAGGCGCACAAAAAAGAAGAAAAAGCTTGATTGATTTATTGAAAAAAAAGAAAAAGCTTGAAATAGTCAGCCAAACAATTGCCCACAGACTTTCATGGACTGTCTAATGTATACTTTCCCCCAAAATAGCAAAGGTTTGGCAAAATGGCAAGCTACAATTTGATTGGCTGGGTTTTACTCAAATATCAGGTTTTTAAATCGCTGTATGAGGACATAAAGCACTGTTTACAAGACACTAAATAACTATAATAAGTGTTTTAATACATCTCCACAAAGAAGCAGCTCTTACCACATTAGCTACAGTATGTTTCCATCCAAAGTTGCAAACTAAACGTGTGCAAAATATCGCATAAAACTTTTGCGAATAAAGCAGAGTTTCTATTCCAATGTGCTCAAGAGAACAAAATCGTCACTTTCTGGGAAATAGGCGCACAAACTGGTAATAATAATGGAAGTTTCTGCAATCGGGAAAGCCACTGTTGCTATTTTTTGTATATCATCAATTCCTTGAGCGAAATGCAATAAAAGCTTTCACGTTATCTTGCGTTTGGATGTCTGGTTTTTGGGAACGCAATCGTGATAGACACTTCTGGGAGGTAATTACACCAAACCACTTTGATTGAAGACTTTGGCTCAGGCATTTCAGAATAACTAAAACAACATTTGATATGCGGTGTTGGTCCGCTGGTTAGTCCAGTTATCCAATCACATCCTCTGTTGAAGCAAAGTGACGTTAGTTTTTTTTTTTTTTTGCGGATCGAGGGATTTATTCTGCAAATATGCTTCCATTGTAGTTTGCAGTATAAGTCTTATTATTTCATAAAAAAAAAAAACTATCTGCCTCAATTGAGCATACGTTTGTTTGTTTTTTTTGAATTTATGCGCATCTTGATGTTTCCATCCAGCATTTTTTTTACACGATAACCTCAAATTTGCATAAAAATTATTAATTATTAATTGCATTAATTAAGTATATAAAGATCTGAAGAATCGATTTTGTGTGAAAAATCATCACAGTATATTAATGTATGATTGTGTCAGCACAGCACTTTCTGAGACTAGAATTACCTGCAAAGTGGACCAGACTTCATGCTACTAGTCAAAACCATGCTATGTGAGACAAACCGAAAGGTTATTAGCAGTCAAAAGTAGTTCTAAACAGACAGAACAGTGTCTAACTTAGAAATGACCTCCCCTTAATGTGACTATAAAGGATACAACAGCAGGATAAGGCGCTGTACGCCTCAAACAGTTGAGTGGCAATGTCAATTCTTTTACTCTCCACCGTCTGCTGGTTGTTGCACAGAGCCAGTTTGTGCAAATGAGGAAGAACAACTGTGAGGGCGAAAAAAACAGGCAGAGGACAGAGCATGAAAAAAAAAACCATCACAAAATACTTCTGCCAAACTAATGTGTGCACAGCTCCAAAGCATGACGGTACTGTTTTCATCACATTACAACAAGCTATTGTGTTTTTCTCTGTGCAAAATAGTCAAAACCTTTGCATAAGCATGTAACTCTTTCTTTAGTGAATATATAGAGAAGACACTCACATTCATCTCTGAAGCGCGGCTCTGCGTTGGGTCCTACTCTTCCAAATGTTTTGATAATTTCCATGTGCAAAGAATGCTGGTCCTGATACTGGGGGTCTTCCAGAAAAGAGGCCAGCTGCATTTTCACTCTCTCTAGCAGCTAATGAAGTATTTTTCATTGTTAGTTCACGTTAACTAATTTGAACAAATGGAAACTTATTGTAAAGTTTTACCCATAAAATATAACATAGCAATAACCAATTATATCTATTTTTCTATAATATAGCAACTTAAAAGATTTGAAAAGTGACAAATATGTGCAGTGTCTGTAATATGGAAGACTTGTACCTCTTTTTGAGTTACAGTTTCCATAATTGTTCCGAAGGCAGGTATTGTTGATATCCTCACGGAGCTGAAAATAGAAAATCCGTCACTATACATCCAAAAGAAACCATTAATTTCCCCAATAAAATGATAAAAGATGGATGAATGGAACAGAACCATGAGATGCCAATCACTTGATGGAATATGTGGTAAGCATTAATGTCACATGATCATTCCCATGTCAGTATGAAAACCAAAACAGAAAACAAACAGACAACAAATATCCAAACCCACTGAAACCCCCCCAGAAAATAAAATATAAAAATAAAAAATATCCAACTAAGAGAATGCGGAGAGGAGGTTTTTAAAATGTCTCATAGCTAGGGGTTAACTCACAATTCAGGACCACTGCACAAGGTAATAAGGGCCGGAGCTACTCGCTTGTCAATTAAGGCTTCGCTCATGCCTCGAAGAATCAGCTGCAAACCAGTCAGATGCAAAAGAGAGACGGGGGGGTCAAACACAAATGGCTAAGAACCTAGCAGGGAGGGGGGTGGTAGAGAAAACTGTAGTACTAGGGGCCTTGGGAGAAAGTGACTGGCAGCCAAACATGCCACAGGCTACATGGATGGACAGATGGGCTGACTGAAAGAATGAATGGATTGCGGATAGCTGCCTGGTAGCTTCTCCAAGCGTGCAGTGGTTAGTGAAGCCTGAATGAAGGATGTTAGTACATAAACAAAATAAGCACTGTCTCTCAAGCCTTGGTTTCATCAGGAGAGCCAGATATACACCTTCACACTGACATAATGATCAGCATTAATTACAAATGGTGCACATACAAGGAATGAAATTAATGATGGTTGATTTCAAGAATAAACATGTATGGCTGTGCCATATTTCTACCTCAAAATAAAGAATAAAATTGAAAAGATAAAAACATGGAATAATTGCACGTGTATTTTTAGATTTATTTGCAGCATGACATTATTTTTATAGCAATTATTCATTTATCCTTCTGTTGGTTAGTAGCCTATTATAATGCAAATAAATTATTATGAGAAAAAAAAATACTAGTTCTGTCAAATCGATTAATCACATCTAAAAGTTTGTGTTTACATAATATACATGTGCATATATATATTAATACATTTATATATTATATATATTGCTGTGTGTATACACTGTATATAAAACACATACACACATTTTTATACACGCATACATATACACATATATATGTGTGTGTGTGTGTGTGTGTATATGGACATATGCACAGACACGCGCACACACATACAGTACATATATTATATATTTATAAATTAATGATACATACACATATACATATTATGTAAACAAACTTTTGTTAGATGCAATTAATCAATTTGACAGCACAAAAAAAAATACATATAGACAATTCATTTTAATATGTGAAAAATTTTTTGAATAATTTTTAATTTCAATGTCTGGGCCATATTTCAACCTTAGAATAAAATAATTTAAAAAAAGATAATAAAAAAAGAATAATAAAAAATTATTTTTATTTTCTATAAAGAATGAAACCTTTTAATTTATTTTTTATATATACACTGCAGTTTGTTTTTATTACTGTATTACAGTCATTATAATGATAATGAGATTACTATAATAAGAATTTGTGAGGGAAAATGTGGTTCATTGTGATGGAATTTTAGTGTGAAATACGACCCATGCATTTCATTAAATAATAGTAATAAAACATTTCTATGTGCTATCAATCCTGACCTTCATTTATATGAACTTTTTATTAAAAGTTAATTTTATTAAATTATTTGAAACCCATACATCTTGGCTCCGCCCATCTCGTGGCACAGGTAGGCAGTACTCAATAGGAGAGAGGCTAATAGAGGTGTGGTCTCCAGAGAGAACCAAGGCGGAGGGAGGTGCATGGATGAAGGAGGCAGGAGACTTACATTTCAGGATCACTGGAGAGAGTGATAAGTGCTGGAACAACTCTCTGAGCTACTAGAGTTTCATTCACCCCCTTCACCAACAGCTGATTGGTCAGAGCAGGGGTGATGTCACACAGGATGCATGGAAAGAGCGAGCACAGTATCATGGAACACCGCAGAGAGAAAGAGAGAGAGAAACAAAAGAAACAACGGTAACAAACTAAAAAAAAAAAAAACAGCGCAGACATACAACAAAAAACATGACAGAAGCCCAAAGAGGCGCTACACAGATGAATTAAATAAAAACAAGGACTAAAAAGGCCAGGCAAATGTAACTAAAGCTACGACCACAGATGAGGAGAAGGGGGTTTCTCAGATGGAAGAGTTTATTAACACTCCTCCAACCTTCATTACGGCCTTACAAGGGGCGTGTGTGTGGGGGGGGGGGATGAAATGTGGGCGTTTGTTACGTAATTTTTGTATGGCAATAGCAAGCGTGCTGTGGTGCAAAAGACATACGGATGCTTTAAAGCGGCAACAACTTCAAAAACACATCCAGTGATTTG
This sequence comes from Gila orcuttii, assembly GCA_026230005.1. Taxonomy (NCBI): domain Eukaryota; kingdom Metazoa; phylum Chordata; class Actinopteri; order Cypriniformes; family Leuciscidae; genus Gila; species Gila orcuttii. The sequence goes on along the minus strand of JAPDVR010000023.1, from coordinate 16,150,486 downwards.
ACAGATAACAGGGATGACAAGGCACAAGGGGGGGGGGGGGGCTCTAGAGGTAGTGTGGAGAGGTCTGAAAGTACATATATACCACCTCACACCAACCATAAACATTTGAAATACATGATATTACAGCTAATCTGAATAAAAAAACAAAGCATTAGGTCATAAAAATAATCATTTGACTGGCCTGGAGGAAGGTAAATGTCTTTAAATATAAACTGTATTTACTGTATGGCTAAAGAAACATTATGAATTGAGGTGGAGGAACGGCTTACCTCGAACATACGTGCAGCTGTGCAGCGTACCAGTGCAGATGTATGGACCACTCCATACCAAAGCACCGTCAGAAGAAGCTCATGATAAGCTGGGTTTGCCCTGGAGACAAGTAACTGTTTCAGTAGGCAATCACTAAATGACAGTTGATGATCCCACTAAACCTGATATTCAAGACATCTTAGATTTCCATTAGCATGAAATGTCTGGTGCATTAGATCATCTAGTGACAGTGGAAAGGATATGGGAGTGAAACGCATTGGGACATGTTTTTTTTGTGTGTGATACTTAAACTATTATTGTTGGTTTATAAGGGCTCAACATCAAGGATGGCCCATTGACCTGGATCCAGTGTGTGAGTGTTCCGTGTCTTCACGCCTAGTAAATTAAAACATTTTCTTTTATATAACATCTAAAACAGCTTGTCAACCCTTTGAACGTCAAAGGTATTACGTTTATATTAACTTAAATATTTATTATCTAACTAGCAAATAAAGATGAAGCTGTGTCTATATTGCAAGAATGACTTGTGCTTAGTAGGGGGAAAAAATTGCAAACCAATTAGTAATGTTTGGTAAACCATCCTTTACAGTAAAATAATTGAGGAATTTCTTGTATAATTATAATAACTGTACAATGTCCTGCTATTATTGCTAATTTTATCTGTAATAATTTTAAATGTGAAATAGTAAAATACAATTATACACATAAAAAATATTTTAAAATGAGTCTAAAAATTGTTGAATAAATTACATTTTTAAAAATAATTAAAAACTATGAAACCATAAAGTATCATTATTAATGCAAATGTATAAAAATAATATAAATAAATATTAAAATAATGTTAAAGCTATGAAATCAAACAAAATAATACATGCAAAATAGAAATATTAAGCTTTACATATCTTGCCCTCTGTAGAAGCTTGGCGGACAAATACTAAGTCTAATATTAAATACTTTTATGGGGTTTATGTTTGTACGTTTTGGAGATTCACAGGCCCTGATTACAGTTAACCAGCTCCTTATGTGTTCCATGAAAGAAATAAAATCATATGGGTTTGGAATAGCATGAGGGTGAGTAAATGAGGACAATTCTAACATTTATGTGAGCTACTCCTTTCAAATGGATGTATTAATATAGTTTTCCAGCACAGAAACTGACAGGTTCTTTCAATAGTGGGGTCTTGTGAGCAAGTCAGTTTACATCATCTTAAAGGAATTACAGCTTCAGATGAGCTCATGAAAAAGACTTCTTGGCTGTAGAGTTAACATTGCTGATGGACACTCACCCCAGCTCAACAAATGAAGCCTTTAGACTGTCAAGAGGAGCATGGGAGAGAGATAGGGTGGTCATGACATCCTCAAGAAAGCCCACCAAGAGTTTACGGTCCTCCTCCTGAAACAAGTGACTTCATCAGAGAAAGGCTTTACTGAATTATGACATCCTATATCATGCGTACAGTGACAATCCTACCTGATTGTAGCATGTCAGGACTCCGGTTGCATAGATCGGCACCGTAGCCTTGGTAAGGATGCCGTTTCCTGCGGTGGCGTCTGCAGGAGACAAACCTCGTTACAATCACTAAACTTATATAACAGAACACTCAGTTCTATATTCAGTTAGACTGGACATAAGAGGTAATTGAATTCATCTGGTAATAATTCAGAAAGACTCAAACCATTAAAATGATACCACATGCCTAGTTTTGTTGGCAGATACTTAACCATTGACTTGTTTTAACTCAACAAACATTCAAAGAATGAAAGAAAGAGCTCCATTTTCAAATCCCATGAAGAGTAAAAACACATATTTGACACACAAGTCTCCAGCTTGGGAAAGAGATATAGAGACTAAGTGTGTGTGTTCTCTTTCCAGCCCCTCCTCTGACAGCGGGGGTGTTATTCTTGGTTAACTGAACATTCACTCACCCACATTTTCCTCCGATAGCCGCAAGATTTCTTGGAATTGAGGTTTTACCTTCAAAAAGGAGGGAAAAACAACACCTAAATTAAACTGGAAGTGCTGAACTGTGTAACTGAGCCAGACTATTTGCAGCACAAACTCTATTTAGCTACTTCTCTTTTCCAAATAAAGAAAAAAAAAGGTAATATATATATAGAGAGAGAGAGAGAGAGAGAGATAGAGAGAGATGTATGGGAAGCATGGCCTATCCTACCTTGGTGTTGGTAAAGATTTTCCCAAATGTTCGACATAATCTCCAGAAGAACCTGGAGAACTCGTGCACACAGGTGGATGAGGTGACGTTGATGCGTCCTACAATCTCTATTATCTGTGGTAAACTGTGGAGAGAAATCAGAATTAGGTCCAGTTCATATTTAGGTGAAGGCGATTTATATGCAACACATGAACTACATGTCAGTTCACAGTGCATTAATGTTAACAGATACAACTTTTGATTTTAATAATGTATTAGTAAATGTTAAGATTAACATGAACTAAGAATAATAAATGCCGTAGAAGTATTGTTTATTGTAAGATAATTAATGTAGTTAACTGATGGAAACAAATAAAAGCTTACTGTAGTGTTCCCAAAAATTAGAAGGATTTCAAATAAATTGTACCTTAAATGAAAGGGACAATATTTTGCACTTTAGTAGCAATTTATTTTTTACAGCCAAAAATACTTACAATTTAGTTTTAAATATACTTCTGGATTAAACATCCTGTTTTGTTATACCTTTAGACCTATGTTATAAAGTTTTTTTTGTTCAAGTTCAAGTTAGCGTGTCAAGCAAGCATGACTATATTCATGGCTATATACAAATTGACATGACATGTATGCATATGCATCAAAACATTTATATTTTATATATAAAAAAATATTTTTAAAAGGGTTTTAAAGTTTATCTTTGATAAAAAAAAAAAATTTTTTTAATGCAAATGTGTAAAAAAAAAAAAGAAGTATAAATAATATTAAAACAATTTAAATAATGTTAAAACTATGACATCATAAATAAAATGTACAAATGCTTTAAAAATTAGAAATATTAAGTACATTTAAATGAGTAAATAAATCTTGGCCTCAAATAAATATGGCCTCACTCACTTAAAAACCTCTTCATAAGAATTAACAGAAAAGTAAAAGAGGACTAGGAGTTAAAACCATCACAGTCCATAAAAATATGCTTCAGAGATATTGGACTCTGACATATGATCTTCCCCCATTTACAAAAAACGTTTGAGTCTGGAGTCATTTTACACTTTCTGACCCTTAGTTTTCACTTATAAATGATCTAGTTGGCATGAAGAATAAGCTTTGAACTATGAATACTAACAGTACAGCAAAATATCAAGGAAAACTGTTTTTATGAACACATATGTATGCCATTTAACTCTCTAGAACGTCTAAGGTGTGGCCTGCTGGTAGTGCACATGCTCCAACATGAGTGGGTGACCCAAGTTCCTGTCTCCACCTTCAATAAAAATGTCAAAAGAGGCCAAAAACCAGGAGGTCAAAAGGGGTAAGAGTGTGCGTGAGATATCCACTCACAACTGGTTGACCACCCAGAGCAAACTGTCCCATCCTGTAGTTCCTTCATGCTGGAGCTGATGATCATATAACTGCAGCAGAACTGCCAACTGCTCTCGGCTGCCCACGATGGTGGCCACGTCCTGCAACGGGGAGGCTGGCCGCGGGAATCGGGTCACTGCAGGGTCACATGAACGCGCACACACACACACACACACACACACACAGAAGCAGACTTTAAAACCAGGAATACACACAAAAAAGCATAACTGCGCAAATCATCTGACACGGCCGCAGTGCGTAAATGAAAGAGCACTTTGATAGTGAGCCCAAAACCAGAAAGCAACCTCAACATGGCAAGAACCCTACAGTTACACTGAGTCAGGCGCCAGGTCTGCATCGCTAAACGTGCCCTGACTGAAAAACGCGTGCGTGCACATGTTGACGTTGGCCGACCCTCACCCTCGATAGGAGGCACGTCGCCCTGTAGGTTGGCTCGGCTGGTGAAGGGGGCGTTCTGAAGCAGCACCGCAAACAGAGCCGGGATGAGCGACTGAAGCGCTGACAGATACATATGCAGCTTGTGTTCATCTAGACCATATTCACCCTGCTGGAGAGACACAGACAGAGGGAGGAATTTACTGAAGGGAGCTAAAAGAGTGTCTGTAGTGCTGTACATGTTTTGCTAACTTCGTGGGGACAACATTTCTTTAAACATCCCCAGAAGAACTGCAAAACCTTGCCAAATCTTGAAGTTTGAAATATTTGAAGTCAACTTAAGAGTTAATTGTAGAAAGAATATTTTTGGAGTTGAATTGTTAGAATCAAATATATCGACTCGGTTACTAACGTAACCTCGGTTCCCTGAGAGGAGGTCTCTCCTATTGCGTAAGTAGCTTACGCTATGGGAAAACTCCTTTTCTCGAGAATATTGAAGTCTTTATGTAAAACGCATTGCAGCTGCACAGCTGACAGCAATGAACGAAGGAGCTCGGTCATTGGCTGTGCTGCGGAAACTTGCTCGAACCAATGACGGGGCGACTCTGAATGCGCGACCAATGAGCGCGCTTCGCGCCAGTGCGCGTCAGAGCCCGCCAAGATGGGTGTGGCCAAGCTATATATTGGGCGCTCCGTCATGAGAGTTCTTTAGGTTAAAACAACTGAAGCGAACTAACCAAGCACAAGCACGGCAGCTTACGCAATACTCGTTCACCCCCCTCAGGGAACCGAGGTTACGTTAGTAACCGAGTCGTTCCCTTTCGAGAGGTCTCTCCTATTGCGTAAGTAGCTTACGCTATGGGGACACCATGCAAAACGCAGTGCGTGCTGAACTTCGCCTTATGATAGCCAGAGGCAGGTGCCTGAGCTAAAAAGCAAAGTTATCATCCAACTAGCCGGCAGAGGCGAGCTTTATATGTGGGAAAAAATACAGAGCGGCTAGAAGGCGCTCAGTGTGACACAAGCACATACATAATCTAGATACGAACTCGCAGTTCAACTAGCATCATGCTGATAGCACATTGGAATGCAATGTCGGAACCTGTAGGTTGTAGAACCTGATAAATGTGGACGGTGAGGCCCAGCCTGCCGCCGCACAAATATCCTCGATCGGTATCCCGCTCGACCATGCCCAGGAAGAAGCCACACTCCTGGTGGAGTGTGCTTTGACTCCCCAGGGGCATTGAAGTCCCTTAGCTTCGTAAGCCAGCGCTATAGCTTCAACTATCCAGTGAGAGATTCTCTGCTTTGAAACGGCGGAACCTTTCGTACGGCCGCCAAAGCATACAAACAGTTGTTCTGTCTGTCTGAATAGGGCAGAACGCTCCAAATACACTCTGAGAGCCCTAACGGGGCAGAGTAGATTAGTAGGAATATTACCACTTTAGGAATATACCCCTGTTTCGGCCTAAGGACGACCCTGCAGTCGTTAGGACTGAATTCTAGGCAGGCAGCGCTTGTCGAAAGCGCGTGCAGGTCGCCCACTCTCTTGACCGAGGCGAGTGCCAGCAAGAGTGCAGTCTTGAGCGAGAGCTGTTTAAGGTGCACGGTTCGGAGTGGTTCGAACGGGGGCCCTTTAAGAGCGTCTAGGACAGTAGCTAGGTCCCAGATCGGCACTGAGGAAGGGCGTGAAGGGTTCATCCTCCTAGCGCCCTTTAGGAAACGAATAATTAGGTCGTTTCTTCCCAATGGACGTTCCATTACAGGGTCGTGTGACGCTGTGATGGTCGCCACACATACTTTGAGCGTGGAGGGGGTGCGGCCCGCCTCCAGAAGCCCTTGTAGAAAAACGAGTACATTCGTAATCTCGCATGTCTCAGGGTTCAGGCCCTTGGCATTACACCAGTCACTGAACACTTTCATTTCTGGGCATATAAGCGTCTCGTGGAGGGCGCCCGCGCTTCAGCGATGGTTTTTAGTGCTCCGCTCGCGAGGTTCCTGGGAACCCGTTGAGGGGCCATGCATGAAGGGCCCACAGATCGGGGCGGGGATGAAATATCATCCCGCTGGCCTGACTGAGGAGGTCTGGCCTCAGTGGAATCGGCCGTGGTGCAGATTGCATTTGCATCAGATCTGGAAACCATGTTTGGTTCTTCCAGAGTGGGGCTATCAGCAGCACTGCGTTTTTCTCCTCTCTGACCCGACTGATGACCTGTGGCAGCATCGCGATCGGGGGAAAGGCATATAAGGGGCGGCTCGGCCAGCTCTGGGCGAGCGCGTCCGTGCTTTTCGTGAAGAAAAAAGAGCAGTGCGCGTTCTCCTTGGAGGCGAAGAGGTCGATCTCCGCTTTGCCAAAGGTTTTCCATAACCACTGAATCGTCAGCGGGTTGAGAGCCCATTCTCCTGGGAGAATCTTGTCTCTGGATAGCATGTCTGCCCCCTGGTTCAGGGCGCCTGGCACATGCGCTGCTCTCAGCGAGCGCAAGTTGTGCTGGGACCATAAAATGAGTCTCCTGGCCATTGAATGCATGGAGCTCGACCTGAGTCCACCCTGGCGATTTATGTACGACACTACCGTCATGTTGTCCGTTCGGACCAGGACGTGTTCGTTTTTTAGATGTGGGAGCAGGGCTCTGAGAGCCAAAGCGACCGCTTTCATTTCCAGACAGTTTATGTGTAGGCGCTTCTCCGGGTTTGACCAAAAGCCGGAGACAGGCCTGCCCTCGTAAAGGGCCCGCCAACCTATTTTGGAGGCATCTGTCGTTATCATCTTTCTCCTTGTGTTCACATCCAGACTCACGCCTGACTGGTACCAGTCGGCGGCTTTCCAGTGCGTCAGGGCTTTTATACAGCCGTGGTTCGCTCTGATTAAAAAGTGGCCCGAACGCCACGCGTGAGTAGGGACGCGGCTCTTGAGCCAGCGTTGGAGAGGGCGCATATGCAACAATCCTAGCTGGAGTACGGCCGATGCTGAGGCCATGAGACCGAGCATCCTCTGAAACCGCTTGACGGGGGCGCGCGCGCCCGCCCTGAATGATGTTGCAAGGCGCCGGATGGTAAGCGCGCGCTCTGATGAGAGACGCTGTCATTTGCATCGAGTCTAGAACTATTCCCAGGAAAGAAATCCTCTGGCTGGGAGATAGTATGCTTTTTGCAAAATTGATTCTTAGACCCAGGCATTCTAAATGGTTGATAATCCAAGATCTGTGTGTTATTAACTGACTCTCTGATTGTGCTAGAACCAGCCAATCGTCGAGATAATTCAGTATTCGCACTCCCCTTCGTCTTAGGGGGGAAAGTGCTGCATCCATACATTTCGTGAATGTACGGGGAGCCAGGGACAGGCTGAACGGAAGTACTGTGTACTGGTATGACTGTCCCTCGAAAGCGAATCTCAGAAACGGCCTGTGATGAGGCGTTATTGGAATGTGAAAGTAAGCATCTTTCAGATCCACTGAGAGAAACCAATCTCCTGGGCGTACTTGCGCGAGGATATTCTTGGTTGTTAACATTCTGAACGAGCGAATCATTAGTGCTTTGTTCAGGTGTCTGAGATCTAGGATGGGGCGGAGACCACCATCCTTTTTCGGGACGAGAAAATAGCGGCTGTAAAAACCTGTCCCGCTCAGAGAGGGGGAAAACAGTTTCCACAGCGCCCTTTTCAATTAGTTTGCGCACCTCGGTGCGTAGAACATGTGAACACTCCTTTCTCACTTTCGTCTCGACCACAGTCGTAAAACGTGGTGGTCTGCGAGCGAACTGGAGCGAGTATCCGTGCTTTACTATATTCAATACCCATTTCGGCATATCTGGAATGTTTTCCCATGCCGCTGCGTGTACAGATATGGGCTGAATACAGGCTAGGGGCGGGCCGCTGTGACGTAGGGACCTGGCCAGCGAATCGCCTGAGCTCGTAGCTCTCAGAGGCGCGGGCGCGCGCTGAGCAGCTGAGTGAATGGGCGCGTGTGTGATTACAACAGCGCGCGCTGTGTTTGTAAAACTCACAGTCTGAGCTGAGGTTATGTTTGACACTGTAAGGACAGTGTTTATAAGTGGGGGTGCATAAACAGTGGTAGGCACACGCGTCACCTTTATAATGTTTCCCGCTTTTACTGGGGATGAATTTATAACTGTGTGAACAGTGCTTGTGTGTAGTGGTGCGTACATGACCGTAGGCACGTGATCTACATTCATGGGAAGCGCAGCCTGAGCTGGGAATGAATTTGGCACTGTTTTGACAGTATCTGGGAATGCACACTTTGTGGACATGTTAACCCTTAGTGACGCAGGCAGAAAAAGACTATTTTTTGTGTTTTCTTGGCGTCGCCGTAAAAACGGCGTTTGTTTGCAGGTGAGCGAGCTCTGTGACTGGCCCATTGACTGCTGTATGGACATATCCAGCCGCCTGTAAGGGGACTGGGTAATGTTTGAGCTTTTGCAGAGAGAGTGGTCCGGCTTTTGCGAGACACGCACTATCTCTTCTCATTTCTGTGGCTAGGATGGCTTTTGAGAGCGATAGAGCAATAGACTGGGCGGTGGCCTTCGTGGCTCGCAGAGCTATATCAGTTGCGCTGCGTAGGTCCCTGAAGGCTTTGGGTTCGGGGCCAGACTCGTCCATAGAGCGGAGAAGCTTGGCTTGGAACACTTGAAGTACCGCCATTGAGTGAAGCGCTGATGCAGCTTGGCAGGCGGCAGCGTAGGCGCGACCGGCGAGAGCAGAGGTAGTGCGGCAGGGCTTCGAGGGGTGGGAAGCTTTGGCTTTCCATCCGGTGGTGGAGGGTGGGCAGAGATGATTGGCCACGGCCTCCTCGAGGGGCGGCGTTCCCTCGTAGCCTCTTTCCTTCGCGCCGTCCACTGAGGAGAGCGAAGAAGAAAAAGAAGGCTTTAGGCGCGCAGAGTGGGGGGCTTTCCATGACTTGGCGGAGAACACCAATCGAGCCCGAGGTCCTCCACGGCCTTCGACAGGATGCGGATAATCTCCGTATCCATGGTGGAGCCCGCACTCGTGCTAGCTAGCGTCGACGGGGCGGGGTCGAAAGTGGAGCCCGGCCAGTCGTCAGATGCAGCGTCGATGGACAGGCTGTCATCCACTCCCCCGTCGTCCTCGGATGCGCCGAAAGTCACAAGGCCCACCGCTCTGCTAGAGGGGTGTGGGTCCGGCTGAGTGAACTGAACCGGCGGTGGGGAAGGCAAGAGCGGCGGTGAAGCACGCGGACACTGGCTCGGCGTGACGTCACTGAGCTCAGGTTCAGGAAGCCACTGTGAGCGGCGCATTTTTTTTTTTTTTTTTTTTTTTTAAGCGCGGCTCAAACAGAGGGGTGGCGGCGATGGGCTCGCTCGCGGCGAAAGTGGCGAAGCGAGCCCGCAGTGTGGAGAGACCCAGGTCGTCACATTCCGGGCATCCGCCCTTGGTCAAAGCAGCTTCTGCGTGGTCCCGGCCCAGGCAGCGAGCGCAGATGATGTGACGATCCCCGTCCGGGAGAAGGTCTCTGCACGACGCGCAGGAAGGCATTTGAAACAACGCCTCAGAAAAATTGCTCTTTTACAAATGTCGCGGGGCGAACAGATGTAAAATACTTGCGTGTGTGGCGCGCCGGATGGCTCAGTAGGATGGTGTTCGAAGGCGGCTGAAGGTGCCGACGTCCTCGTAGCAATCCCGCTGGTATGCTTTTCCACGGCGGCGAAGGCTTTCAATAATCCGGAGGATCCAGCGAAGAAGGTTTTCGCTGAAGGAGATTAAATCTAAAGAACTCTCATGACGGGGCGCCCAATATATAGCTTGGCCACGCCCATCTTGGCGGGCTCTGACGCGCGCGGGCGCGAAGCGCGCTCATTGGTCGTGCATTCAGAGTCGCCCCGTCATTGGTTCGAGCAAGTTGCCGCAGCATAGCCAATGACCGAGCTCCTTCGTTCATTGCTGTCAGCTGTGCAGCTGCAATGCGTTTTACATAAAGACTTCAATATTCTCGAGAAAAGGAGTTTTCCCATAGCGTAAGCTACTTACGCAATAGGAGAGACCTCTCGAAAGGGAATCTAAGATTCCATACTAAAGATCCAAATGTACAATACATAATGGGGTCAGTAAGTTTTTTTGATGTCTCTTATGATCACTATGGCTATTTATAATATATTTATTGTTAAATACAACATGTATTGTAAGTGTGAAATATAACAATCTAAAATAACTATTGCTATTTTAGTATGTTTTAAAATGTAAAATATTCCTGTGATGTCAAAGTTGAATTTTCATTATCATTACTGCAGTCTTCAGTGTCACATGATCCTTCAGAAATCATTCTAATATGCTGATTTGCTGCTCAAACATTTATTATTAATATCAATGTTAAAAACTGTTGTGCTGCTTAATATTTTTGTGGAAACCATGATATATATATATATATATATATTTTCTATTCGGGATTTTTTGATGAATAGAAAGTTCAAAAGAACAGCATTTATTTGAAACAGTAAAGACTTTGACATACTTACAAATAGTTTTCTGTCAATTTAATGTCCTTGCTAATTAAAAGGACATTACAAAATTTTGAATGGTAAAAAAAAATTATTCTAAACAAATGTTATACTGGTCCGTGTACGTTTTGATCATTTCATTTCTTGTTTAGAATGGAATAACGAGAAATGAAAAGACAGCTCGTAGTTCAAAAAACGTAAAATTTGATTTTTGCTCGATTTCTCATTTTTCGTTTGTGATTTACAAATTCGGTTTATGGGTTCGGTATTTTATTCGCACATGTGGGCGCCGCTGAAACGTCCCTTTAATCTGATTGGTCAAACCGCTCCGCCTTCAGGCATTTCATTTTAATTCTGTCAGACAGAATGAGAGTCAGTACGAGTGCACTGTAGAGTATTTCACTCACTACTGGGGAAATTCTGGGGTGGAGGCCGATAGGATTAATTTTAGACGACTAAGAAACCAGTTTACAGCAGCTGTCCGACATGCTAAATCTGAATACTATCTAGCGGCCACTACAGACAATCTAAATAACCCTAGGACTTTTTGGAAGTCTATCCAGTCAATTTCATTAACTAAATCTCATAATGAACTGCCTCCCCATATCATTAGGGACGATATTATTATCTCGGAAAGATCGGCGATGCTAGAATGTTTTATTGAACATTTTGTTGCATCTGGTTCTTTGTTTGACCAATCTTTATCTCCAAAAACCTCCTCTTCTGATGGTAATGCTGCGGGAAGATGTTGTGCTGGCCAGCCTTCTTCTTTTACCTTTGCCCCGTTCTCAATCGATGATGTGCATAAAGCCCTAATTTCATTGGACATCAAAAAGCCTGCCGGCTCAGATTGTTTAGAGCCATATTTTTTAAAAAATGCTGCAGATTTGATTGCTAAACCGCTCATGTATATTTTTAATTTGTCTTTGGTTCAGAATGTTATGCCATCAATCTGGAAATCTGCTTATGTCCTCCCTTTGTTAAAGGGAGGAGATCCTACTTTGTTAAACAACTATAGGCCTATTTCCAACTTGTCTGTGCTGTCAAAGGTCTTAGAACGACTAGTAAGTGAACAACTGAAAGAATTCCTGAGTGTTAATAATATCCTATCAGAGTTTCAGTCGGGATTCCGAAAGGAACATAGTACCATCTCTGCTTCATTAAAGGAGGTGAATGACATCATTGAGGCAATGGACAGCAAAAAGATGTGTGCAGCTATTTTCAACGATCTTTCTAAAGCTTTTGATACGGTGAACCATTGTATTTTAAAACAGAGACTGCTCAACATTGGTCTTTCTGAGAAGGCAGTTGGTTGGTTTGAAAATTATCTCTCAGATAGGACTCAGTGTGTCACCTTTGACGGTATTTCTTCAGGTTTCTTACAAGTTATATCAGGGGTTCCTCAGGGATTGGTGCTGCGCCCACTTTTATTTACCATTTATGTAAATGATCTTGGTTCAAATGTCCATAATGCTCTGTTTCATTTTTATGCTGATGACACAATTATTTACAGTTGTGGAGAAACCCTTCACCAGACTTTTCAGTACCTGCAGGATGCCTTTGACGTTGTACAATCTTGGCTTTTTGACTCGAAGCTTGTGTTGAATGCAAATAAAACAAAGACGGTCTTGTTCTCAAATAATAGGAACTCCACAGCTATCCCTCCAAACATTGTAACCCTGCAGGGAAATCTAATAGAGCGTGTGGCTGAGTATAAGTACTTAGGGCTTTTACTTGATGAACATTTGACTTTTAAGGCTCATATCCAAAATTTAGCCCGGAAACTTAGGTTAAAGCTTGGGTTCTATTTTAGGAGTAGGGCCTGCTTTTCTCTTGTAACAAGGAAGAAATTGGTCGAGGTTACTTTTCTGTCTCTTATTGATTATGGTGATTTTTTATATATGCACGCCCCAAATAAATATTTGCACCAACTGGATTCAGTTTATCATGGCGCACTGAGATTCATTACAGGGTGCAAACCCTTTACACATTGTTGCACTCTATATGATCTGGTCCAGTGGCCCTCCCTTGCTCAGCGCAGGCTAACCCGGTGGCGATTGTTTATATACAAATCCATTATTGGGACATTGCCCCCTTATTTATGTAGGCTTCTATCCTTCAAGGCCAATATTCGCTCTCTGCGGTCTAATGATAATCTCCACATGATTGTGCCTAGGGCTCGAACAGAGTTAGGGAAGCAAGCATTTAGAATTTCTGCCCCATCAGCATGGAACCTGTTACAGAATGACTTAAAACTGGATAACTTGGTCTCCTTTGGTCACTTTAAGAGGCTAGTAAAGTATCGGGAAGCAGGCTCAATGGGCACCTGTCCCTGCTTCCCAAATTAGGATAAGTCTTAATAAGTCTATTGTATTGTAATTTGTTACATGTATTTCTAACTGTTGTAAGGCCATTGTATGTTTTTTTTTTTTTTTTTTTTTAAATCAGCGTGGCTGATTCATTGTATTGTTAATGTATTATGTCTTGTATGTTTATTGTATTTATTATATTTTGTATTTTATGTGGAACTTTTATTGCGGCCTTCTTGGCCAGGGCTCCTTCGTAAAAGAGACTTGTTCTCAAAGGATTTCCCTGGTTAAATAAGTGTTAAATTAAATAAAAATAAATAAATAAACTACGCATAATATTTGAAGCAAAAATATGTTGCTGGTCACATAATTCGTGCTGCTGTGATTTGCAAGCGACCACTTTAATGTGAGCTAAATGCTGACAGATTATTTTAGCATTGTATGTATCTTTTCCGTCTCTTTCTTTTCATGTGAACTGAGTAGAATGCACATTCATAAATTTAAACCTTAATTCTATTCAATTTTCATAATTATGTATACATGTGTCACACACACACACCAACATAGTGCCTTTTGATCTAAATAAAAGACGATTGTATGTTACGGACATATTATAATGGTACAGTTCAGCCTATTATTGATTTTTATTTCCACTTCCCTCCTATCTAAAGAGACGGAACTATTTGCACTGTATTTATCAATAACACAGGACATGGGCCTACATCATACAATGCTAAAATAATCTGTCAGCATTTAGCTCACATTAAAGGGGTTGCTTGCAAATCACAGCAGCATGAATTATGTGACCAGCAACATACTTCTGCTTCAAATATTATGCGTAGTTAACAGTGAGTGGTGGTTTCAGACATTATTTTATTAAAGTGCTGCACTCGTACTGACTCTTATTCTGCCTGACAGAATTAAAAGGCCTGAAGGCGTACTGAAGGCGGAGCGGTTTGACCAATCAGATTAAAGGGGCGTTTCAGCGCCGCCCACATGTGCAAATTAAATATCGAACCCATAAACCGATTTGTAAATCACAAACGAAAAATGAGAAATCAAACCAAAATCTAATTTTATGTCTTTTAAACAAAACAAAAAAATGAATACACGAGCTATCTTTTCATTTCTCGCTATTCCAAACAGGAACTGAAATTATCAAAACGTTCACGGACCTATACTAAATATGCAATTCGGAAAAAAGCCTGAAATATAACAGAATAGAAAATTAGATTCTAAATATTCAATTTTAAAATGTTCAGATGAATCTATTCTAAATAATAATAAAAATGTATATAAAAAAACAATTTAAAAAAAGATTTGTTTAAACAGATTCTATTTAAATATTTATTTAAAAAAAGTTTCGAAAGACTCTACAGTAAAGATTAAAGGAATTTAGTTTAAATATTCAATTCTAAAATTTCATTCTAAAGATTAAAGTACTGTACATAGATTCTAATGGTTCCATTCTAAATATTCAATCTTTTTAGAATTGAAAGTTTCCATTCTAAAAAAAAAAAAAATTCAGAACAGGCCAAGTGTAAACATGCTAAACAAACATAGTGTGGAACGGCAGTCCTCAAAAGGATGTAATTTTGTGCGTGTGTGTGTGCTGGTTTTCACCTTGAGCAGTTTCTCGATGCGCGTGAGGAGGGAGGGCATGAGCTGGGACTGTAAGTTGCCCAGTTCTGTGCACCAGGCAGCAAAGGCAGGAATGAACACTTGGTGGGTGGCACTGACCACCCTCTCTGACGGGTCGCCCAGAGACAACAGCATCAGCTCAAAGCCCTGTTACACAGCCATATACAAAATAAAGCACACATTCATAAGAAAATACTAGTAAAATTACTGTGAAATCTTAAAAAATAAACAAAAAAACGGTGCTTGAAAAAGCAGCACACACCTGGGAGTATTTGTCTGCATCGTCGATGTAGCCCATTATAATACCTAAACTTTTCACCACGGCTTCTCGGACCATATCTGCTTTATCTTCAGCCAACATTTGCTGAAGCATGGACAGAACCAAGGAGCTTCGGATCTCCTTCTGCACACACGGACAAACACACACACACACATATTTGTATTGCCATGCCAGTTCTGAATCCCAGCACAGCATCTTTTTTGTGTGTACTGCTATGTTTGGTTAAATCATTAAGTGTTTCTACTCACGGGTTAAAGAGTAAACATCAGACACTCCATTATAGACAGGAGAATTCAAAGGCAAAAAAGGCACAATGCCAACAATCAGAGCACAGTTTGAGCCAAATCAGTCTCAATATATTCATAGCACTAAACGAACAGCCAGAGAGCGTTCCAACCGTAACTCTATGTTGTACAGCCACTGTAAACAAGCAGAATTCCTCCATAGCAACACACACATGTGATCAAAGTGAAAATAAATGTAAACAGAGTTTGCACTGTGCTGATATTCAACAGTTTGATTATTTGATAATTATCATTTGATTATATCAACATGCTCTTGCTTGACTACATCTAGAGTTTAGTGATCACTAACTGTGACATTGTTGAAAGGTGGACATGATTAATGTGTCCCAGTTAGACAGCTTTTATATTTAGAGGAACAGAGTCTCTTACGGGTAAATAAGGGGCCAGGGCTCCACATGCTTCCGCCACCAGAAGTCTTCTCTCTGGATACTTGTGGTTGATCTGAGAGAGAGAAAAACACACATGCAACACAGACATACACAGACAGCACAAGACACAACACGGCAGAGTCAGTTCCAGCTCTGACCGCAGGACTGCATACCCACCCGTACCCTCTGTAAACCACATTAGCTCATATTTTTCTGTGTTAAACTCGTTCAAATGGTTTCGGTTCTTTCCTGAGCGGAAATAGGTTTCCATGATGAGAGTTGTATGAATGTACTGTGCTTATGAGAGAGTTTACTTAAAACTAACAGTAAACATGGGGATGTGTAGCAAGACATGGAATGCTGAAATATTTAAAACTTCTATAAATATTCGATTATTACATTTCCCCCCACAGAAATCTAACAGCTTAAAGTCTTAAAAGACTAAAAGATTCCATTCAAGATTCAAATATAAAATTTCACTAAATACACTACATTCATTCTAAAAATAGTCAAATATTCCATTATAATTCCACTATAAAGATTTCATTCTAAAACCAAATTCTTTAATGGATATAGTACTTTTTCAAAGTTGAAGTACTAAAATATAAAATGATTGAAATATTTAAAATATATTTTTTTAAACAATAAATATTAAATTTAAATATTGAATTACTAAAGTCTTAAAACACTTCATTCGATAGATTAATAAAGATTTATAAAAAAATCCAAAAAAAGATTAGTAAAAAAATTATTAAACATTTAATTCTGAAGTTTAAATGATTCCATTCTAAAAAGGTTCAAATATTCCATTATAAATATTACATTTTAAACAGATTCAAAGAAACCATTCTAAAAGGGATTCAAAGATTCCATTGCTTGTTTATTACGTTTTTTAATGCCATGTTAGTGTCGGGGCTATTTACATGGCAAACACAGTCAATATTACAATCCATATTACAGAAAAGCTAAAATATTCCATGTAAACATGTTTCCCTTTCGAGAGGTCTCTCCTATTGCGCAAGTAGCTTACGCTATGGGAAAACTCCTTTTCTCGAGAATATTGAAGTCTTTATGTAAAACGCATTGTAGCTGCACAGCTGACAGCAATGAACGAAGGAGCTCGGTCATTGGCTGTGTTGCGGCAACTTGCTCGAACCAATGACGGGGCGACTCTGAATGCGCGACCAATGAGCGCGCTTCGCGCCCGCGCGCGTCAGGGCCCGCCAAGATGGGCGTGGCCAAGAGCTATATATTGGGCACCCCGTCATGAGAGTTCTTTAGATTTAATCTCCTTCAGCGAACACCTTCTTCGCTGGATCCTCCGGATTATTGAAGCTTCGCCGCCGTCGAAAAGCATACCAGCGGGATTGCTACGAGGACGTCGGCACCTTCAGCCACCTTCGAACGCCATCCTACTGAGCCATCCGGCGTGCTACACACGCAAGTATTTTTACATCTGTTCGCCCCGCGACACTTGTAAAAGAGCAATTTTCTGAGGCGTTGTTTCAAATGCCTTCCTGCGCGTCGTGCAGAGACCTTCTCCCGGACGGGGATCGTCACATCATCTGCGCTCGCTGCCTGAGCCGGGACCACGCAGAAGCTGCTTTGACCAAGGGCGGATGCCCGGAATGTGATGACCTGGGTCTCTCCACACTACGGGCTCGCCTCGCCGTTTTCGCCGCCACCCCTCTGTTTGAGCCGCGCACTAAGAAAAAGCGCCGCTCACAGAGGCTTCCTGAACCTGAGCTCAGTGACGTCACGCCGAGCCAGTCTCCGCGTGCTTCACCGCCGCTCTTGCCTTCCCCACCGCTGGTTCAGTTCACCCAGCCGGACCCACACCCCTCTAGCAGAGCGGTGGGCCTTGTGACTTTCGGCGCATCCGAGGACGACGGGGGAATGGATGACCACTCTCGACGCTAGCTAGCACGAGTGGGGGCTCCACCATGGATACCGAGATTATCCGTGTCCTCTCTAAGGCCGTGGAAGACCTCTGGCTCGATTGGTTTTCTCCCGAAGAACCAACCCGGAGCCGACTGGATGAGTGGTTTCTGCAGGGGGCCAGTAGGCCCCTCGACAAAGGCCTTCTCCCTTCTTCCCGGAAGTTCACGACGAACTCACCAAGTCGTGGAAAGCCCCCTACTCTGCGCGCCTAAAGCCTTCTTTTTCTTCTTCGCTCTCCTCTGTGGACGGCGCGAAGGAAAGAGGCTACGAGGGAACGCCGCCCCTCGAGGAGGCCGTGGCCAATCATCTCTGCCAGCCCTCCACCACCGGATGGAAAGCCAAAGCTTCCCACCCCTCGAAGCCCTGCCGCACCACTTCTGCTCTCGCCGGTCGCGCCTGCGCCGCCGCCGGCCAAGCTGCATCAGCGCTTCACTCAATGGCGGTACTTCAAGTGTTCCAAGCCAAGCTTCTCCGCTCTATGGACGAGTCTGGCCCCGAACCCGAAGCCTTTAGGGACCTACGCAGCGCAACAGATATAGCTCTGCGAGCCACGAAGGTCACCGCCCAGTCTATTGGCCGTGCCATGGCTAATTTGACTGTTCTCGAGCGCCATCTGTGGTTAACTCTGACGGAGATGAAGGACGCGGATAAGGCGCCATTTCTCGATGCGCCTATCTCCACCAGCGGGCTGTTTGGACCGGCGGTTAAGGGTTTCGCCGAACGCTTCACTGAGGTCCAGAACGCTTCACAAGCTATGCGTCATTTCCTGCCCAAGCGCTCCAGCTCATCGCAGAGCAGAGACCGCCACAGCCGCAGCGGGCTAGAACAGCTCCCACCGCCTCTCAGCCCGCGCCTCAGGCTGACGCTCGACGCCGCTCGCGCTCTCACAACCGCAAGCCGCCTTCTGAGCGACGGGGTCCTCGGCCCAAGATTGTGCTGAACCCTGAGCCTCGAAAGCCGTCCTAGCCACAGGAATGAGAAGAGAGTGCGTGTCTCGCAAAAGCCGGACCACTCTCTCTGCAAAAGCTCAAACATTACCCAGTCCCCTTACAGGCGGCTGGATATGTCCATACAGCCGTCAATGGGCCAGTCACGGAGCTCGCTCACCTGCAAACAAACGCCGTTTTTACGGCGACGCACAGAAAACACAAAAAGAGTATTTTTCTGCCTGTGTCACTAAGGGTTCACATGTCCACAAAGTGTGCATTCCCAGATACTGTCAAAACAGTGCCAAATACATTCCCAGCTCAGGCTGCGCGCCCCATGAATGTAGATCACGTGCCTACGGTCATGTACGCACCACTACACACAAGCACTGTTCACACAGTTATAAATTCATCCCCAGTAAAAGCGGGAAACATTATAAAAGTGACGCGTGTGCCTACCACTGTTTATGCACCCCCACTTATAAACCCTGTCCTTACAGTGTCAAACACAACCCCAGCTCAGGCTCCGAGTTTTACAGACACAGCGCGCGCTGTTGTAATCACACACGCGCCCATTCACTCAGCTGCTCAGCGCGCGCCCGCGCCTCTGAAAGCTACGAGCTCAGGCGATTCGCTGGCCAGGTCCCTACGTCACAGCGGCCCGCCCATTATATCTGTACACGCAACGGCATGGGAAAACATTCCAGATATGCCGAAATGGGTATTGAATATAGTAAAGCACGGATACTCGCTCCAGTTCGCTCACAGACCACCACGTTTTACGACTGTGGTCGAGACGAAAGTGAGAAAGGAGTGTTCACATGTTCTACGCACCGAGGTGCGCAAACTAATAGAAAAGGGCGCTGTGGAAACTGTTTCCCCCTCTCTGAGCGAGGCAGATTTTTACAGCCGCTTTTTTCTCGTCTCCGCCCCATCCTAGATCTCAGACACCTGAACAAAGCACTAATGATTCGTTCGTTTAGAATGTTAACAACCAAGCATATCCTCGCGCAAGTACGCCCAGGAGATTGGTTTCTCTCAGTGGATCTGAAAGATGCTTACTTTCACATTCCAATAGCGCCTCATCACAGGCCGTTTCTGAGATTCGCTTTCGAGGGACAGTCATACCAGTACACAGTACTTCCGTTCGGCCTGTCCCTGGCTCCCCGTACATTTACGAAATGTATGGATGCAGCACTTTTCCCCCTAAGGCGAAGGGGAGTGCGAATACTGAATTATCTCGACGATTGGCTGGTTCTAGCACAATCAGAAAGTCAGTTAATAACACACAGATCTTGGATTATCAGCCATTTAGAATGCCTGGGTCTAAGAATCAATTTTGCAAAAAGCATACTATCTCCCAGCCAGAGGATTTCTTTCCTGGGAATAGTTCTAGACTCGATGCAAATGACAGCGCGTCTCTCATCAGAGCGCGCGCTCACCATCCGGCGCCTTGCAACATCATTCAGGGTGGGCGCGCGCGCGCCCCCGTCAAGCGGTTTCAGAGGATGCTCGGTCTCATGGCCTCAGCATCGGCCGTACTCCAGCTAGGATTGTTGCATATGCGCCCTCTCCAACGCTGGCTCAAGAGCCGCGTCCCTACTCACACGTGGCGTTCGGGCCACTTTTTAATCAGAGCGAACCACGGCTGTATAAAAGCCCTGACGCACTGGAAAGCCGCCGACTGGTACCAGTCAGGCGTGAGTCTGGGTGTGAACACAAGGAGAAAGATGATAACGACAGATGCCTCCAAAATAGGTTGGGGGGCCCTTTACGAGGGCAGGCCTGTCTCCGGCTTTTGGTCAAACCCAGAGAAGCGCCTACACATAAACTGTCTGGAAATGAAAGCGGTCGCTTTGGCTCTCAGAGCCCTGCTCCCACATCTAAAAAACGAACACGTCCTGGTCCAAACGGACAACATGACGGTAGTGTCGTACATAAATCGCCAGGGTGGACTCAGGTCGAGCTCCATGCATTCAATGGCCAGGAGACTCATTTTATGGTCCCAGCACAACTTGCGCTCGCTGAAAGAAGCGCATGTGCCAGGCGCCCTGAACCAGGGGGCAGACATGCTATCCAGAGACTCTCCCAGGAGAATGGGCTCTCAACCCGCTGACGATTCAGTGGTTATGTAAAACCTTTGGCAAAGCGGAGATCGACCTCTTCGCCTCCAAGGAGAACGCGCACTGCTCTCTTTTCTTCACGAAAAGCACGGACGCGCTCGCCCAGAGCTGGCCGAGCCGCCCCTTATATGCCTTTCCCCCGATCGCGATGCTGCCACAGGTCATCAGTCGGGTCAGAGAGGAGAAAAACGCAGTGCTGCTGATAGCCCCATTCTGGAAGAACCAAACATGGTTTCCAGTTCTGATGCAAATGCAATCTGCACCACGGCCGATTCCACTGAGGCCAGACCTTCTCAGTCAGGCCAGCGGGATGATATTTCATCCCCGCCCCGATCTGTGGGCCCTTCATGCATGGCCCCTCAACGGGTTCCCAGGAACCTCACGAGCGGAGCACTAAAAACCATCGCTGAGGCGCGGGCGCCCTCCACGAGACGCTTATATGCCCAGAAATGGAAAGTGTTCAGTGACTGGTGTAATGCCAAGGGCCTGAACCCTGAAACATGCGAGATTACGAACGTACTCGCTTTTCTACAAGGGCTTCTGGAGGCGGGCCGCACCCCCTCCACGCTCAAAGTATATGTATAAAAATTACAGTCCAACAGAATACGTTTAACAGTCAAAGAAACGTGACACGAGAGACATAAAGGAGGAACTTCGCCTCAAAGATTCCATTGTAAAAATATTCTATTTTAAAGACTGTATTTTTAAATAGATTCAAAGATTCCATTCTAAAAATATTCAAATAATCTAGTCTAAAAAGATCCAAAAACTGTTCAAGTAAAAGCTAAAAATGCCCAATATTTAAGTGCGACATAATTGTCTAAATACATTTTGAGACCACTTTATGCAGTTTAAAGGGACCATATATTAAACTTTCTCTAATACTTTTTTCAGTGCTAGTAAAGGATTTGTTTTCGCACAAAAATGGATGTAAATTTAGTTTTCTCTGACCCTCTCTGAAATAAACAGTAGCTTATTTTGCCACTGCACCTTCTATATGCAAATGAGATCTGCTAGGATTGGCTAACCTCACATTTGAAAACTATTACCATTGTCCAAACTGTCTTTCATCAGTGTGGCCAAGTTGCTAAAGTGATTAATATGTAAAAGCTCATATGCTGTAACACAAAGTATGCCTACACAATTGAATATAAAATCCTGCTTGTCTTCCTTAAAGGGATCATGACA
The DNA here is from genome assembly GCA_026230005.1 of Gila orcuttii. Classification (NCBI taxonomy): domain Eukaryota; kingdom Metazoa; phylum Chordata; class Actinopteri; order Cypriniformes; family Leuciscidae; genus Gila; species Gila orcuttii. Next base: position 16,128,738 of record JAPDVR010000023.1, on the reverse strand, counting down.
TGAGAAATCAAACTTGTCTTGAGCTTACATATAAGAGGCCTTTGCACCATAAAAACATCATGCAAGTTTCATAGCTTAGAACGTTCTCCTCATTATAAACAAAGCATTTATTTAATCAAGCTCCAAAAACTGCTCATTGTGATATTGCAGGATCTGTGACAACACACTGGCATATATATTTGCATATGACTACCTCCAGAGCAAGACATCAATAAATAGTTATACATCATCGCACCATAGGCCCGGCCCACTGGCATTCAGTCACTTAATGACTGTCATTTGCCTACACTGGATGTAGGGAAAGCAAATAGATTAGAACCCATTATAACGACTGATGCTGTCTACACTTAGCCTGGGAAAACCCAGACAACTTCCGGCAAATTTAGATTTGCTCTGAAAGTTAGTCTGGCAAAGAGCCCATTGAAACCCATTTCCAGTCCGCAGAAATCGCGGCACCAATCAGAAACGTTGGGGCGGGCTTTACACAATGACGACAGCGCAGTGACGGTGAAGCAGATTTTAATTTGTACATTACAAAGATGGATGCCGCCGTGGAACATCACTCGTTCGAATCAGCTATCGCGTCTGTTTTAAGCGATTTAAAATTGTCCTTTTCATGTCTTAAAAAGATGTTATCGCTGTCTTACCGACAGGATTCGGCAAACGTCTGATATACCAGTGTGACGAGCAGGAAGAGGCCGAGGGACGTGAGAGCTCGGCGCGAGTGATAATGAATGACACCTGTGAGACGCACCGGTCTCGCATCTCTCACGGAGGAGCAGAAGCATAAAAGGAGGAGCGACAACGGTGAAGATCGAGAAAGGACAGGCCTGAATTTTATTTGATGTTTTGTTTTATTATGTGTGGCGGCAGTCGACCGTGATGGACTGCCGTCTTTACTTTCATTTTTGCATTTGTTTTATTTTGTCATTAAAATGTGTGAATGTTCGCCGGTTTCCGCCTCCTTCTTCCCATAATAACGAACCCTGTTACAACCATAGACTGTAAAAAATTATTACAACCAGCTTGACCCGTTGGTGGCTAAACCTTTACTGTCTATGAGCTAAATGAATGGGAGGGTCTTAGCGAGAACCCTCTGCATGCATACGTCATCTCCTTCATCGCTCTGATTGGTTTTAGGTCTATCCAATTGCGCCCAGAGGCATTTGAGCGACGTCCGTTGGTGACGCCCCTTTGGAAATGATTCGTCTATCGAGCTTTGCCAGACCCTAACTCAGTTACAACTGAGAATGGTCTGGTTTTAACCAGGCTAGTCTACACTGGATACAGTATACAAATGTGCGTTCAGTTTCTGACATACTTCACACACTTGTGTCGGCTGACAACAGGACAAATGGAAAAGGCATCCAAAACGCAAGACGCGTCCAGTTTAAACCGCTTGTTTGCGGCTCTGTACAGACTTCAGAAGGATCCCAGTCTTGGAAACATGGTTTATCATAATGGCATCCCGGATCACGTCGGAGGATTATATGTTTGTTCAGTGCATTTTATTTTGTAAACGAGGCAGTGTAATGGAGAGTTCGCAAAGAAACTTCTGTTGAAAGATGAAGCAGCCAACTGTATTGAATCTGACAGTAACTACATAACAAACAGTAAGTAAATGATTTCATAATGCTTTGTCTGTAAACGATTTTTATATGGATAATGTTTTCAAAACATTAACTCGCGTGCCATAGAGAGTGGGCTTAGATACTGTTTCCTATGCAGTCAAGTTAGCCAATCATAACAGCGGCCGTTTTCTGATAAGCCTTAAAGGAGCCGCCACTTAAAAACAGATCATTTCAGACAGAGGGTCAGAATGAGGGTTAAAAAAATAGTTTTTCCACATATTTATTTGATTTATTAACATTACAAGTGAACATTATAAGCGACAAATTAAAACAATAATTAAAAAAATTATTCCTTTAACAGGTGGGAAGTTATTACGTGATGAGTGTGTATATGAGTTCAGAACTAACCTGTTCCCAACACTGCGGCAGAAGTTCGGCTTCAACCCGAGTGGGACCCACATGGCGAGCGAATGCAACACACCCGGTCAGAATCATCTGCCTGAAGAGGAACATTACAGCAGAATGTTATCAAACTCGAAACAAAAACGACATTGGTCGGTTTACACATGCGCAGATGCCCAAATGCGCACACACCTTTGCTCATCGTCAGGTCTCTTGATAAGATTAAAGAGGATGTGCAGTAGCTGGTCTCTTTCTTTGGGCTCGGGATGAAGGCAGGCCGTACACAGAATGAGAGGAATCAACTCCTGTGGACACACAAATGAACGTAGGTCAAATAATATGCACTGTACACGGAAATAAACACGTTCACATGTCCTAAAGGGCTCGGAGAGGGAACTTCAGCAAGCAGGTATTTGAGGATACAGGGGAAGCTACTCTACTGAAGAAACACCTTAACCACAAAGGAGAGAGTCTACAAGACACTAAATCACAGCACCAACTAGGGCTGGGCGATACATGTTCGATATTCTTCACATATGCAACGATTTTGTTGGTGATATAATATTAAGAAACACTATGTCTGCTGAAATTTTTTTATTAGGTCATTAAGTTTCCTTAGCATCATTAGACTAGTTTAGGAATCATTCCTTGTCTCATGATTCAAGTATGAGAATGTTTATTGATTCAAAAAATGTGCATGCCATTTTTATTATTTTATAGTGCTGTCAAAACGATTCTAAAATAAAAGTTTGTTTATATAATGTATAATGTGTATATATATATATATATATATATATATATATATGTGTGTGTGTGTGTGTGTGTGTGTGTATATATATATATATATATATATATGTGTGTGTGTGTGTGTGTGTGTATGTATATTTATATATATATATATATATATTAGAATCGATTTGACAGCACTATTATTTTTATTAAATACTTAGTAAAAATACATTTATAAACACGCTAAAAATATATATATATATAATATACAAAATAAATATGATTGTATTCCCTTATTTTTTTGTTGGATTTTCTATATTTCCATTTGGATAAAGATATCTAAAAGTTATTTTATAGAGATTACACTCACAAAAAGTACTTTCAAGCCAAAGAAATAATCTTGTACCAAGCAAAGAAAATAATAATAAAATAAATAAATAAATAAATAAAAAAAATAATAATAATGATGATGTTGACTTAAATTTGCATGACGTTTACATTATCTTTTAAGATTTTATTAATTTGCATGAGCTTTTTTTAGGCTTGGAAATTAACCCTAATTTGAAATTGCATATTTCCAGTTCCATGGAAACCATGTATATCAGTGCATATAAATGAAATTAACAATATAATTATTTTCTGTGTTCATTTAATGCAAAGCAATTTGGCTTGATTATTTTTTAACTTAAATTGTATTGCTGTATAATGACAGTTTAGATTAAATGAAGATTCTCTTAAAACCTTTTGAACCATTTCAGAGAAAATAAATAAACAAATTTACTGAATAGTCAAAAGGAAAAAAAAAAAAAAAAAAACTCCTAGCACCAACACCCATCTAAGCGCATGTCGGTGTCATCATGTGTGTATGTGGATGATGTGTACAAGTGTTAGCCATTTAGCCATGTTAACCTATGGTTGTTTACTGTAATACCAAGACAGTTACAAAAACAAAACTTCACCAACACAACAGATATCGCATTACAGAACAGGCAGTGTGCCCTTGGAACACGTCTCATGGCCAAAAAGCGGTTACTAGCCCTGTTTTCAACGTTGATCTGACATTTTCAGAATTCACATGAAGATTCAGCACATTAGTGTTTATTTTCTCTAGATTTATCTCATCTTGAGACGTGACTGTGGGTAGACCTCAGTCTCAAACGGACACTTTAAAGTGAAAGATAGTTAAGCAAATATGCAGCAAGACGATAGGCTGTTTGACGCCCTGCTTGTTTGTTTGGACAGCCCTTTCAATACACCTATTCTGTCTCCTGCCAAGAGTAAAACCATAATTTTAATCAGATGTAATGAAACTAAGGGCCGTTTCATGTGTGAGCAGCCGTGTGCAGCGTCTCCAGCACCTGGAGGAGAGCTTTCAACAGAAGCACATTTATGAAGTATTTTATTTGGCTCCGGCCAAAAGCGAAAGCATGTAAATGTGTGAGTGAAAGCCGTGGAAGAGCGTGGCAGAAAAAGATAAACACTTACAGTCAGTACAACAAAAAGCAAGCATTAGAAATAGGAAGAGCTTTGCCATTTCGATCAATAAACAAATGCACACACACATTTTTGATTCTAGAGGGTTTTGACACAGAAATTTTTATTTATATGCATTTTTTATATGCTTTTAATTAATTTGTATTTTTTTTAAATAATTGTATATATTGTCATTATAATAGTGAACAAGGTTTTATAATTAATAAAATGTTTTTTTTATAATTATATATACTGTACACACACACACACACACACACACACACACAAAAGACCAATGAATTTCCATTAATTTTCCCTGACTTTCCATTCTTTTGAAATTTTTAAAAATAATTATATATTTTTTATCTAATGCAAAGACATTTATACATATGGCTGAAGTGTCCAAATACATTTTACGTCGCCGTTGCTTCAAAAAACAATAAATCTGTTCTGAACACAGAAGAAAAAAAAAAAAAAAAAACTTAACAAGAACTCGCACGTTTGGATTCCTTGTCATTATTTCCCATAAAAACTTGTACTTATATATGCAAATCTGCAGCTCTACCATCAGCCTGCATTGACTCATTTCTTAAATATAAAGGAAATCAACTGCTACACATCAAGATAATTGCCAGCAGAAAGCAAAGAGGTCCAATCAGCAAACACACACCAGGCATAGTTCTGCAAGAAGAGTTTTGGACTGTTGCAAACACACAATGTAAAGGCTGGTGTACCTGATGTCTTATCTGTTTCACATGGTAATCAATAACTTGAATAGCCTTTAATTCCGAAAGACTTTATCTTTACAATAAAGATTTTGTAGGTGTACAGATGACCAGAATTATATTGCAAGGCAGGTGTTCCAGCAGCTCCTGATTAGTAATTGTTCTGCACCAGATGAGGGGGAAAAACTGAGGGTGTGGCGGAGTGTAAGTGCGCCTGAATTCAAGGAAGAAAGTTATGAAGCTAACAGAATTAACAGGCAAAGCTCAAAGTCCAGTTTAGGTGAGCGCGAGGAGATCTCTGCTACTCATGTGGTGTTTGTTTTCACTCGACTTCAGCCTGGAAAGCATCCAATTTGTCTTAAACTGTCACCTGGGATCCGTAAAACAGAACTGCCCTATGCAAATCAGAAGGGCCCGAAGGGGGAAATTCTATGGAACGGTACACACCTTTGGGTCTGCTCTCAGCAGATGTGAAATGTGTGCATGTGTGACCGGTGTTTTTTTCTCTCTCTAAGGTTTAGTCATTTAAACCAAATCAGCTCTGTAACAGGGAGGCAAAGAAAACTATTTAAACTCAGACTGAAGTTTTAACCATCAGCTGAAAGGCAGCTATTATTACAGCAGCCTGAAGCACAGAAATCACAGCACAGAAACGTTCCATTGCTTTGGCTGTCAAAGTTCATTTGAAAGCGCTATTTAATTTAGTTATTCACTATTTATAAAAACCATTCAGATTGGATGAACTGCATTTGACACCGTAGTAAAATATATATATATTCACACACCTGTGACAGCAACTGTATACGGGCTAATTAATTATATATATTTGCAGAAATATTGCATATTTTGATTATTATTAACAATTTTATGGGAACATTTTACAATAGGGTTTCATTTGTTAAAGGGGCATTCGGAAACTATTTCAACTTAATAAAACCGTTTATAAATCATTTGGATTGTTTAATAACCTGTTCTGGTGAGAATGGTGACTTTCCCCGCTCCCCCCAGCGTTCCCAGGCGGAAAACCAACCTTGCAACATGGGGACTAACGTCCCGGTAAGTTGGAAATAGGAAGTCTCGTGACAGGCGAGAACGAGCGAGAAACACGAACTGCTTTACGGCAATTCGACATAAACACACACGCCGCCCTCAATGTGTATGATGTATTACCCACCTCGGTAGACATAGCTCCACACGATAGTTGGCCGGCTCCGATAATAACAAATGCACATGAGCAGCGGTAGAAAGGGGGAGAAGTGTGCCGCAAGTGAGTTTTTTTTACGACATTGTTGTGTAATATACGCCTCACAGCTGTAGTGGGAGCTCGTTGAGAAAACATGCAACAACAAAAGTGAATATCAGCAAAGAAATAGCTAGAGTTGCCGAATGCCCCTTTAATATTAGTTAGCTCTATTAGTTAACATGAACTAAAAGTGAACAACACTTTTACTGCATTTATTAATCTTAGTTAATTTTAATCTCAACATTTACTAATAAACTATTAACAACTATTAACAAGGTGACTTCAACTATAGTAAAATCCCAGCAACACGCAGCCTATAGACATATGTTCCGTTGAAAAAAGAAGTTGAGGTGGGGCATATCAAAGGGTTTTTCCCTTTTTCTATTGTCAATAGCTCTTAGTTTACGTCAAAGCTTCCAATGGCCCTGAGTGCAAGATTAGCCATCAATCATTTTCTGTTATGTTTTCCTGGAAGAAAGCCGTCAAAGCTGAAAGTAACAATTCTAAAAGTGAAAGTTAATTGGAGTCAATAATAAACTTTTCCCCTGTTCTGTCATCTATAAATCGGTTGTTTTGCCTTTTTTTTTTTTTTAATCATTTGAATTTTTGTTGATATTTATGATAATATTTTAGAACGCAATGTAAGCAGGGTTTCCGTTGTCCGGTAATTACCGGACATTGGCCGGGAAAAAAATTAAATGTCCGACAAAATTAAATCTCTCCGGTCAAATTGTCCGATTAAAATTGCCTAATAATCCCGCCTCCCTAACACAATCTGAATTTGAGAATAAGCCTAAAATGTATAAAGCTAAAATACACCGACTTTTTGCTATGTTATAAAGGAACAGGCTCTACCATTTGAAAGTTATTAAACAACATCGCATGCTGCATTTCAAATAAAGCGCACGCCTAAAACGGCTGTAATATAGACCTAAACAACGAACGATTGAGTGAGACGTTTCAAATATGGCCAGGCCCAGGCAGACTAGCCTTAAAAGCTTTATTCAAGGGCCAGACGCGACGGACGATGGTGAATCAGGAACGCCTGAAGCCTCGGATGTCCAGAGCCAGACAGCTCCACCACCACCGGACGTTCATGTTTTTTTCCGTCTATTTGAAAGTTAAGCTAGTGGCGGCTCGTCAATAGAGGGCGCTGCCGTCCCTGGCGAATCAGAATTTGATACATGTTATTTTATCCAATCTGATTGGTTCTCGTCACCTGTCATTCAACTTTACGCTCTTGGGCCACTACTGCGAGTGCGCAGGCGACTTCGACAAAACCTTGCTAGGCTGATCACTTTCGTAGAGATAATGGCAGCAGTTAAACCACATTTAACCCGTCATTGATTTACAAAAAAAAATTTCACAAGGCGTTCGCTGGAAGAAAAAAAAAAGGGATAAAGGATCTCGGACCGGACCAACCCGATTTACAAATCCGGCAGCAGCCAGTGACAGAGGACGAGCTTCACCCGGAGCTTCACCTGCGCTTGTCATAAGAAACGTGTCGGCACTGAAGTTTTGTGGACAATAACGGGGGTAAGAGACCTCAAACAGCTATCTGAAATTTATTTGTATTTATTTTCGCCCCGCCCCCCAAAAAATAATTATCACCAGCCGCCACTGCAAACATGTTGCATTCTATACGACCTGATTATGTCATTTTTTAAATTACATAGCCTGCCTCCAGTTTTCCTCAACTTGACTAATTAACAGGCGATATTTGACCGGCATATCATCAAAATGTCCGTAAAACGAAACCTCTGCCGGTCACTTTGACCGGCACCATTTTTTTCTAGCGGAAACTCTGAATGTAAGATACATTACATTATAAGATATCATAAATATGACAACAAAGGTTCAAATGATAAAAAAAAAAAAAAGTATATACCAGCTTCGGAAACGCATAATATTGAAAACGAATTTATATGTTATAATTAACTTGTCTTGAGGCCCACTTGGAATTTTTTTGAGGTCCTCTGGTTGAGAACCATTGATTTTAAACATAAATGCTATTCTCATTACAGATTATTGCTGTGAATTAGTGTTTGTAAATACCTTGTTATGTCTAAAAATGACATTCAGAGCTTTATCAGTGCAGAAGTTCAATAATAAGCCAGGTTGAAACAAATCCAAAGCTTCAGTCATCAATAAAATAAGAAATTTATAAAAAGGAAATGCATTTAAGAGTCACTGACAACAAAATAAGCAGATGAAAAGCCAAGCCAACTGAAAGGTGAAATGTCACACGCATGATGAAGGAAGGAGGGCTGATGTGAGAACGTGCCGATGTGTTTCCACTCACCTGACAGAGGTGCACAACCATTCTCTATCGGAGCAGTGAGATGCATGCACAAAAGCAAGAGAAGAAATGAGTGAACAGAACAAAAGAGAAGAGAGGTGAACTGGGTGGGGGGAGGTATAGAGAGAGAGACACACAAACACACATACATTTGCAATGGAAAAATATAAGTTGAGTCAACACTGAATTAAGATTTGAATGAGAGGGAGAAGCCAGCCGCAGTGGACATGGAAGCCGTAGTTGGCTGATGGAATATAGATGGGGCTGTTGGGTCAAAAGGTCCTTGGTTACCTCTCGCTTGGCCAGCAGGACGTTGGGTACGATGTGTGGCAGACAGCGGCCCAGCATGAGCATGACGCTCTGCTCACTGTCAGCGATTCGAGACACCTGAGAAACGAGGACATTGGAATTAGACTCAAGAATGTCACCATTTAAAGACCAGCAGAGGCATTTCATTTAATCAGACGTGCCTTCAAATTACTACATAGCTGCAACCCGAGAACCTTTTCTGCTTCGGTATTCTGGACGTAAACACTGTGAACTCTGTGACCTCTCAAATGTGCCTATTAATGCATTCCTGGTGATTTCGAAAGCAGAGCCAACTGAACCGCTCCCCAGTGCACTTCTTTCTGTGATAATGACCGATCGTAATAGTTTACTGGAAGAGTTCACTCAAAAATAGTCTTCATTTCCTCACCCCTTACGTTATTCCAAATCTGTGTGACTTTCTGAACAAAATAAAAGCACTAGAAAAGTGGTGGACATGACTTATTTCAAGTGTAAAGTTTTATGATAGCTTTGTGTGATGAACAGACTGAAATTTCAATCATTATTCATTGATAATCTTCATCTTCAGTCAGTCATGCACCACTGCAACCTGATCATTGAGTCAGTGACTTGATAAATCAATTTTAATATTATTTATATACTATTAAAAAATATTTTTAATTCGTTTTTATTTTTAATATTTTAAGTTATCATTTTAATGTTTAAAGTTTTAGTAATTCTGTTATGCGCTATCGCTGTTTTCTTTTTAATATTACTATTTAGCTTTTATTTAATTTTCCTTCAGGTTTAGTTTTTAGTAATTTTAGATCTTCAGCTTAAACTTATTTATACCAAGGGCCTAAAATGAACACTCACAAAGCACCAAATGAGAGTAAAAACCAGCGTTGGCGTGTATATGAAAAGTATATGAAACTGTGTCAAGGGCCAATTGGCCGGTAACATTTTTATGTATTCTAACCATGCTTGAACGTAAACAAACGTGAAGGACGCTCTGGACAGTTGACGGGCCAGCGCTGCATCATCACGAAAGTTTAAGCCTTGACAATTTAAATATTCAAGCGCAAGAAGACGTGAAAGGGAGCTCATTTCATTATTCGTTTTTCATTATAGTTTAGTGTGCGCACACATATGACGCGTAATTTGTATTATATTAGTTAGGCGGTTTTATCTGTGGAATTGAAATTGTAATAGAGAATTGTGGATTTTCACTGGTATCATGGTTTCATGGCAGCTAAAAAATATTTATGGCCGCTAAATTTTAAGTCACCGGCCATTAGCAGGTGTAGCAAAAAGTTAGTTTTGGGATTTACAGTCTATGGTTTTAGGCAAGGGGGTAATCCATCAGCCGGAAACTGAAGCCTCGCGGGGGCCGCCATTGTAGCAGAACTTCACCTGCTGTTAGCATTCCATTGACTCCCATTCATTTTGGAGTCACTTTGACAGCGAATAACTTTACATCTGAGGTGTCCAAAGACTTCATTTGTCCATTATTTATTTCTAAAGAAACACGACAATGTACAAAAAGGCTCCATTACTTTGTATCTTACGTTATGGCCCCGTAGAAGCCGTTTTTGTTAAAAACAGGGTAACGATTGCGTCATAACCACGTGACTTTATGTCGCACAATAGAGACATTACCGTATAGACAGGAGGAGAAGCTCGCAGGCAATCTTTTACTGTCTATGAGGCAATCGGGGGGACATAGAGGCATAAAGTCAAGGGAGAAGCCCATAGATAGAGAGACCATAAAAACAACGGGACAAAATATTTCAACGTTTTTGAGGAATTAGGTGATTTAGATTTGTCTTGCCACAGCTACTGGAAGATTTACAACGTTCAGACTGTCGTCAAGCTCAGTTTGAGCCTGCGCAGTCGCTCAGCCATCAGACAGGAAGTGCAATAATCGAAATTAATGGGGTCGCTGTGTCCATTTCTTTTACTGTCTATGGTTTTAGGCCCTGTTTTTTTGGGCTGTTGAATGCTTGATTCTGATTGGTTGATGAAAGAAGGTGTGCAATTATTTTTTAGAAAAAGCAGAGCTAAAGTAGTTCCAGGACGGTTTTGACCGTATTAGTTCCATATCACAGCAACAATTTTTTCAGTTTGAAATTTTCAGCTAATATTTACATGTTATTTAATTTCAGCTTAATTTTAATTAATAATTACTGAAAATGATTTTTAATAGTTTTAATTAACACTAACAACACATCAAATCACTTTAATTCATGAAAAAATCATTCAGACTTGGTTTTTCGAGCTGGTTCAATTGAAAAATTTAAAAGATTTGACTTTTGAAAGTTAAAATTATGACTTTTGAAAATTGAAAAAATGACCCGTTTATGAAATTAAACTCAGTTCATGGACAGATGTCAGGACTTTCAGTAAACTATTTATATTTGGTCTGTTCATCACATAAAGCTTTAGAGGACTTAGGAACACAGTGCATGAGTGATATAGAGCTTTTTAAAGATACAGCTAGGGTCCTTTTTTTCATCCTTTAATAAGTTTAAATGCAGCAGGCCCTATTCACTGTAACTGGACTGAAAAGTACAGCCAATTCAAATATTCCAGTAAAGAAAAAAAAAAATCATACTGGTTTGAAACAACATGAGGGCAAGTAAATAATGACAAACTTCTCATTTTTAGGTGAACTACGTCTCTACATGTACTTGTGCATTTGTACCTGTATGCTACCCGATCCCACTCACCTCTGAGCCCAGCCTACTGTCAGCAGACATTCGACAGAAGGACAAAAGTGCTTGGTGGAAGACCGGAGACAGATTTCTGCACAAGCAAACAAAACATGATTTAACAAGCCACCTCCACCTCCGGTTACCAATAACTCCACATATTAGCCCAGCTTTCCACAGCACAGAGCAAAACGCTGATATAGGAACAGTCAAAACAAGGAGAGAATAATTTGTCTAAATCAGCCTTGTGGGGTAAAAGTCCACCCGGAGCAGATGTGCAAAATGATGATGAATGGAATATATGGTGCCAGTTAGCACTGCAGTAAGAGCCGGGTGAGGACTGCAAAGGTGCTCAATGCAGTGCTGCCATCTAGTGGTCATAACAGCCTTGTTCCAAAACCTGGTAAGCTGCCTCATTGTCTACTGTCCACAGTCACAAAAGCTACCTATTAAGACCGCATCCAAACGAAATAAGTCACTGACTGTTAAGTGACTGACTTGAAATGCTTTTTGTAGTGCTGCTTAATATTTTTGTGAAAGAACCTAGCATTACGACCGCAAGTTTTCTGCGTAAAGTTTGGAAAAGCTTTCACATTAGAAGTGTGGCTATGATGCCAAAAATGTGGCCTACTGTAGGTAGGAAGCTCACTAGGTTTTGTAATAAAATTTAGTTTTAACTTGTTTGAGAACTTTCTTTATTTGCCCTTTTGCATCTCATCAACTTCTTTTTAACAGTCATAGGGCAGTCCACAAAGTCTCACCTGTTGGGCTGGTCAAATAGCACAGCGGATTTACTCTGCTGACTCTGAGACTTTAGTTTGCTGTGAGGTTGTGTAGCAGTAGTGATGCTTTCAGTGCAGTCAGTAGTAGTAGTTGTAGTGGTTGAGGTCTTTGTAGCGTTGACATCCGGGGGGCTGTCTGTTTCTGTGACCCCTCGTATGTCCAAATACTGTCCATTGTCTAGGTGGGGTTTATCACATAGAGGGTCTTGTTTAGACGGAGTCGACTTCATTACAGTCGTGGTTTCTGATGAAACGTTCCTCTGAAGCGCCTGGATATCACTGCACATACACACACACACAGACACAAACAAATGCATGTATTTGAAATAGCGATGTGCAAAACTTATGCGAAATGCACTAAAATATAGAAGTGAATACAGTGTTGTGGCAAACAGACAGGACAGGAGAGACTGAGAAGACAAAATATGGAGTGGAGGCAAATCTAGTTAGAAGAGATGTGTAAAGCTCATCTCTTGGTAGGAAACGTAAATGCCAGGCTGAAAAATGTCGGAGACCCAAAGGTCAGATGATGAGAGTTTATTGAGCCGGAGGGGGAGGGGGGTACTTTCTACAGCAGAACATTGGAATACTGGACTCATTTATTTTTTATATTTAATTATACATTCAAAAGTTTTGGGTACGTTTTTTTGCAGCAGGCATGCATTAAATTGATCAACAGGCATAGTAAAGACATTTATAATACAATAAAATTCTATTTCAAATAAATGCTGTTTTTTTCTTCTTTCTATTCAAAGAATTTAAAAATATGTGTCAGTTTAAACAAAAATATTAAATAGCATTAGCACAACGTTACCAACTGTGATATTTTTGTTTTTCTTGAGCACCAAATCAGCATATTAAAATGATTTCTAATTCTAAATGATCATGTGACAGTAAAAACTAAGAGTAATGGCTGCTGAGATTTCAGCTTTGCCATCACATGAACAAATTACATTTTAAAATATAATAAAACAGTTACCATAAATTGTAATAACATTTAACAATATTACTGTATCAAATAAATGCAGCCTTGCTGAGACTTCTTTCTAAAACATTTAACAGATCTTACTTACCCTAAACTTTTGAACAGTAGTGTAGTTTATGTGGTTAATATGCATTACATTACAAATTAATAATAATAATAATAACAAATACGTTTAAAAAATAAATAAATAAGATTACACTTTATTTTAAGGTGTCTTTGTTACACTGTAATTATACATTTAAGTACTGAGTAATATTAAGTAACTACATGTACTTACTCTAGGGTTAGGGTTTGGTTTAGGGTTAGTTGCATGTAATGATGCATAATTTATAGTTATTACTAAAGTAATAACAGCCTACTCTCCGCATGTAACGTGTAACAATGACACTGTAAAATAAAGTGTTACCTAAAATAACATTCATATGATTTGCCAATTCAAATATTAAGGTTTAAAATAAATATGCTATTAGTGCATATTATTTACATGTAATCATATTGTTAAATGGTTAATGGGACGTGCTAGTTTAGCAGAATAACTGATTAACATGAAATCATTAGGAATGCATGACAGTGAAAAACCACATTTTAGTAATTTTCCACAAGGAAATATGCTTTTTGTAAACATCAGCTGACGAGATAAGACCCTGTGCCGAGAGCAGTTAATAATTATGACTATAATCGCAGGTTGCTGCTCTGCGCTCTGATTATATGGGCCCACACAGGTTTCAGACAGTTTTGATTGAATTGGTCCCTCAGGCAGCAGGCGATGACACTTACCTCTGGAGCTTCTTAATCTGTTCAGCCAGACTCTGTTTCTCAGTGTTCAGCAGGCTGATCTGATATTCCAGCTCCTGAACCACTTCCTGCTGCTGCTGTGGATGACAACGAAATGACTTAGCATATTTTACACCAGTGAAACCCAATACTACTTTAAATCACACTTCCAACAATAGAGCAGCATGTTTAATCACAAATCCCCTTTGAATAGATATTTGACATGGGATTACTGAGAGTCTTATTCTGTTTATGTAAGTGTCATGTAAATGTAACCTGATTCCCTTAATCCAATTTTTTTTTTTAAATACAGTTTAGAGTTACACGGACAGTACACATTAATAAACATTTATGTAAATGTGCCAGTTTAGCCAACTTGGCTAATTTTTAACTGTAGTCCCTGGGCAGGTGTAATGTCAGATAAATACATTAAAACAATCAACAATACTTACACATCCAATAAATCACATTTCATCAGAATACATAAAGTACATTAAAACAAGGACAACAAAACATAAAACTAGGCAAAGCACGCTTCAGGTGATTTGAATAACTACAAAGTATGGGCACACACTTGATTGTCTTTTATCCATGATTTTAAGTTAATTTTAAATGACCAATATGAATCACAGTCATATTGTCATATTTAAGTTAATACTCCAGGGCCCAGTTGTTCAAAAAGTTTAATATGGATCAGAATGTCCAGGTTTTGCGATCAAGGATCAGGTAATCCGTCTTACTTTTGTGCTAGTTTTTCAAAGCAAAACTGGATTGGATCACCATGATTCAGATACACACTTTTTCAGATTACCAGTGCTCTAAATGGGATCACATATCACAATGTAGGCTGCTAGAACCAGAACAACAGGTAGAAGAGTCAATGTGGGGTCATTTTAAGTGTTTTTATTTGAAGAGAAAGAAAACAGCAGAATTAAATTATGCAAACATCACCTTTCATTCTCAAATTACTTTAAACAGTCAGACCCCTACGAAGCCCATTTGTGAGAGAACACAAAAGCATTGAAAGATAATTGTTCCTCCTATCTCCGTCCCTTTAGGGGCTCCGCAGCTCCTCATCTGACCCTCAACAAATAAATTTAAAAAAACATATATATAAAGGGATGTGATATTTAGAAACTACTTTTGACTGGTTCATCTCTGATGATTGTGCCATTGTAATTAATATGCAGTGTTAAACTGTTAAAGTTAAATATATTAATTTTGTTGGATATTAGCAGATGTTTGAGCGATTATTTTATGGAGACGAAATCTTTTTTTACGTAATAGGTAGCCTAAGTACTTTATCTACTTTTAACTGTAACGGTTAAACAAAAATTGAGTGCAAAGAATTAATAAATATCGATACTACATGATTGTAACACATTGTATAATTTGACCAATTTTAAAGTTTCATTACATATTGATCAAATTTGTCCTAACATACTGATGGTTTGATGCAGATCAAAACCAAGAATGGATTACGTGATCTAATCCGATTTCAGAATCCTTTTTTCTTTTGAACAAATCATTTTCAAGATTTGGTCCAATCCAGCAGCCGAAATACTTTTGAACAACTGGGCCCAGTTTCTATAAATCTGATTAAGATAGCTAGTATATATCATTAATCAGAATTTTATTTCAGAATAAAGGCTTAACCAGAATATGCACCTTAATTGGAAATTGTTCATGTAAAAATCAGACTGCAATATCAACATTTCTTCCTACATAAATACCTCAGTTTGCTGCACAGGTTCCTGGGTAAAATAGTCTCCAGGCAAGTCACTTGGGTCCACACTGACCGCCACATCCACGGTATTCATATTCAACGGCAGGCTGTTCCCACAGTTCCTGTAGACATGCAGCAAGTCTGGAGGTTTGGGAATGTTTAGACCCACATCATCCCACAACTCGAAATCCTGCAGAAATGGAATATCACGAATAACAGGAAGAATTAAAATAGTAGAATAAACAATGCTATAAAAATGTATGTCTCAAAAGGACATTTAAAGGCTTACCTGATCATCATTTTCATCTGAGAATGTGATGGACGTTAACTTGTATTCATTTTTCAATAAATATTCATTAACTAAAAAATTTAATGCTCTCTTTTCAAGAGGGCGAATAGGTTCCTGGAAAAATGATAAAAAAAAAAATAAAAAAAAAAGTTAATTCAATGTGATTCAAACTAGGCCAGTTGTTCATAATAAGCTTATTAGAGAAATCTAATATGTTTGGATTTATAACAAAAAAGAAAATGAAGGTAACCTGAATTTCAGGACTGGATTTGTAGTTTTTTCTCTCTTGAGAGGGGATCTCACATTCTACAGAGAAGAAAGAAACAGAGAGAAAGAGAAACAAGTGAGCTGGAATTTGATTTATGGTGGACATTACAAACTGCCTTCAGGAATGAGAGCAGCTCCTATAGCAGAAAGGACTGAAGAGTGTAAAAGTTGAAAGTACGCCACCTGCAGCCTGAGTCAAGTTGGCACGAAGAGCCTGAATGGTCTCCTTGGCTTTCCGCAGTTCAAACTCCAGAACTGGACCAGGGGGAAGTGGGTCACACACAAACAGGCATCCAACCAAGAGAAGGGAACAAAGAAACAAAACAAAAGGGGGGAAAAAAGAACAAAGGATGGCCATGAAAAAAACAAAATCAAAAAAAGAAATAAAAGAAAAAACGACAACTTTTATAAGAAGCTGAGGCAGAACCAAAACAGGGACATGCACACTATGGATCTAATGAACACATGCAGCAGAGGTTGCTGAAGGAGCTGCCGGATAATGAAAATATTCACACTTATTTATTTCCCTGCGGGATTTATTTTGTTAGAAAATTTCGCTAGCTGCTGTCTGACCAGGGATTTAGAGCAAAAGCAAAGTCTATGGGCCTGTTTACACCTGGTATTAAGATGCGTTTCGGTCGATTGGATCACAAATGATGACGACACAAAATACAGGTGTAAACAGGGTCTAAAACGTTTTGAGCTTGTCCACTTTTGATTTCTTTCGTAGCGTAAACGCTCATGTGGTCAAATGCGTTCTAACAGCCACAAAAGACCGCCTTCTCTCCGCTTACTGACCTAACACGTAAACATTATGGGAAGCAAGCCAGACGGGATTTAAACTGTCGGCTGAAGACCCAAGTTTGGCTTGAAGGCGAAAAACGTACCAAGCACAACGTTCGTTCTTTCACCATTCCTGATTACTAACACACACTCACTGCATTAGGCGCGGTTAACTTGTTTTTATCAGAGCAGAATCGAAAACTTATGCTCTCTTTTCATTCATATGTAGATTGTGCAAGCTTATTTCGTCCATTTGATTGAAAGATCTGAAAAAGCCCATACATTTACCCACCCAGAGATCCTTCCCTCAGAGATATTTCATTTCATTTAATTTTTATTAGAGGATAACCCCTTGAGATGAAACATCTCGTTTTCGAGGGGGTCCTCAGGATAACACCAAAAACTTACACATACATACATACTAAAGCTCTTCCTCACAACCATCCACCCCAGAAATCAGGACAGAAGTGGTTGAAAGTGGACAAAAGAGACAGATTAAAACACCAGGTGTAAACAGGAATGGCTCCCTCATCTACTTGTGATCAGATCGACCAAATCGCATCTTAATACCTGTAAACAGGGCTTATTTGTTTGTTTTAAATGAAAGGTAAAAAAAAATCCATTGGCAAATTTTTCAGAATTTCTTTAGACATCATAATTCCTTTTGACTTTTACAGCTGAAGTGTGTAATTTCTGTTGCACTAGCTTCATCAAACAGAATTGCAAAAAATATGGTCCAGTCCCAAATAGTACATTTAAAGTGCACTTCCCATTAAGTGGCATTTGCTTGCATGTAATGATCAGAGCTCACATGACCACAGGGAGTCAAATTTGTTGGACAGGGAGTCCTATTTGTCACCCGCTTCAAGTCTATACTGGTACGGACTTCACACCGGATTATTACCCAGCAGTACTACAACAATAAGAATAGTTTGTTACATTTATATAGCGCTTTTCTCTGCACTCAAATCGCTTTACATACGGAAGGGAGGAATCACCTCAACCACAACCAAGGTGGAGCATCCACCTGGATGATGCGATGGAACGCCCACCACACACACCAGCTTATTGGTGGAGGGGAGACGGAGTGATGAAGCCAATCAGTATATATTTTTTGATGATTTAGGAGGCCATGATGAGGGACAGAGGCCAATGGGCTAATTTGGCCAGGATTCCAGGGTTAGATCCCAACTCTTTTTTTTTTTAGAACTACAAAGTGTAAACTGTACCATGTAGTGATTGTACCACCAAACTAATGATTGAAACAGGAAGGCCTGGCCCAAACTCACGCCCCTGGCTAGACCAATGTTGCCACCACAGAGACACAGTGATCACACTTTTCAGGGGAATTTACCTTTGAATGTCTTACTGAACAGCTGTCTCTGCAAATAAGAGACAGCATTTGGTCACACTTTATATTAGGTGTCTTTAACTACTACAATGTACTTATTGTGTCCATGCTGTATTGCAAAACACTTTTCCTGCTATTGAGATGGTATACGGATAAGGTTAGGGACAGGTTTGGTGGTATGGGTAGGTTTAATGATGGGTTAAGGTGTAAGGGAAGGGCCAACAGTGTAATTATAGATGTAATCATATGCAGGTTTGTTTAAAATATAAGTACAATGTAAAAACATGTATGTACAGAATAAGTGCGTATCAAAGCGTGTATTAGGCTTTTAATAAAATAAATAGTGTATTAAATGTTAGTACAGTAGTTAAAGACACCAAATATAAAATGGGACCCAATATTTTAACACAGAAAAAAAATTACACACTTCAGTTTAGAACTAATTGGTCTAAGGAGAAAGCTTTCAAAAATAAATTAAGCTTTCCTTATGAAGACAGACTAAAGAAATCCTTGCTCCTCATAGGATTCTGTACGAATGTTTATTTTAACAGATCAAAAATCCAACCCTATACAGATGTAAATCGTAAACACACAAAAATCTACACAATCCTGCTACTGTGGACCTGCTAGGCGAGTTCTAACGGAGGCTGTGTCGCATTCCGCTCCCTAGTTCCCTAAAACACGAATCAGTATATTGTGAAGACGAAATTTGGGATTAGCAAGAGCCTTGATCCAGTAACAATTGGGACACTGATGACTCAATAACCTGTGACAAGATTACAATATCGTGCATTAAACCTGCTTTACACTGCTGTATAACATACAATGACCGATGTTCTTCTGGTACCCCATGGCAACAGCTGATTCTGACTGATTTTATCGGTGCATTCTGGGAACTTCTAAAGATCGAACATTTCAGTGTACTAGAAAGATTGTGATCATGAGACAGCCCAAGGAATCTTTGGGCAGTGTACTGAACTATGGAAAGGATTGAGACACACCCAGAGACACTTGGTAACAGAAGCATGGAGAGCACAGGACAATTTGCATGACTGTGCGCAGATGATCAACATGTGGGACTTCCACAAGCTCTGCTCCCTAATAGGTTTTCTAGAACACCATCTACCTGAACAAGGCTAGATAAAGAAAGGAGGAAAGAAAAAAGATGGAAGAAGAATAGACAAACAAATAAGAAGAAAGAGAGAGGAAAAGCTAAGAAAAAGCAGAGCTCAAATGGGACAAAGGCACTTACACTGCTGATCATCAGAGCACAGGATGCAAGTTTAACAAATGGAAAAAATGGAAAAACAAGCAAAAAAAAAGAAGTGGCAAAGGTGTGCTTGCCTGGATGGTTTGTGATCCAGTATTGGAAAGAGAAATACTGGAATAGAGACCCATCAGACAACCAATAAACCCCAGGTCAGACAGCCATGGCTGTGCTCATCGCCGAAGGGGTCAAGATTTGGAAGGAGATGCCCAATTTGAGGTACAAAAGTGACAATTTGTACAAAGCAATCTTATTCTGCTGCACGGTTCCTTAGGCTTTCTACTTACCCATAATTATCTTTTAATAAAATCACATTCATAATAAGCGCATAAAACCTTTTAATGTCATTTTACCGTAAAATCTATGGATTTAGTGTACAGACATACAACTAAAAGCAATTAGATATATGTGTATTTTTATTTGTTTTATTATTTAGGCTATTTAATAATATAGACCAATGTGAAATCACATATTCACAAACAATATAATTGAATATATTATTCAAAACCATTTATTATTCAATATTTAACTACTCCATTAAAAAAAAAATAATTTTATGAAACATAAAATAAAAGTTTATTAATTTAACAAATAAAAATAGAGCCTTGGTTTGAGTAGACCTTAACATTATCAGAAAGAGTTAACATTTTAAAAAGACCACAAAATACATTGCTGGATAATAGCAACCCTGATACTTTGTATCCAATTAATTGACTTCACTGTTTAACCAGAAGCCAACAAATATCTGCATACAACTCTATACTATTTTTGTAATAGGGATATGAATTTTCACAGGAATTAATAGTAACAAAACATTTCCAGCAGGAATTTCTTTTATATCTGCCAAGATAATGTAGGAATCTGAAGCTTGGGAGGGATTCAAACTAATGCAGGAAAAAGCTAAAGGAACAGTATGGCAACCTAGTCAAGCAAGTATTAAAACAGGGAAATGACAGGAGAGGAAACTTGAGTCAGAAAACATTTAGCTTGGAAAGAAATTGGAAAGCAAGATAGTCATTGTCATTACAGCCCAATTAGAAAGAAAAGTTTAGCGTTCATGGCTATTCGTTAACCTTCCTGCTCGTCTATAGAAACCGCTCATCTATGAGACCGCTGATGAAAGCGGTCCAGTGAACCTTACTGTTTGTCCCATGTGAATTCACATCAATCATGAATGCCAAGAATCTTGTGTCATATACGGTAACACTGACCAAATCGCCTCTCGTAAAAGAGCTTTACAGAAGCCACTGAACCACTAATAGTTTCCAGAGAAATGGCCAGAGAAGCCAATTCCTTCTCATTTTGCCCCAAAAATGGCCATATAATGGCCAACTGCTGAATTGTGTTTTTGGAAATTCAGGGCATTGGCAAATAGAAAATTTGGCTACTGTCAATTGTGGTCTAATATGACGATCAGTGCATGCAAAATGTTTAAAATTAAATTGACAAAAGACTTCCAGTTTTAAAAGTATTGTGTGACAGTTGGAATTCAAGAGCTGGGAATCAAACCCACAACCTTGTACACTCGACCAGTACAACAGGAATATGGGCCCCCTCCAAAAAATAAAAAAATATATATTTTGCCTGTCTGAAAGAACCTTAAGTAACTAAGTATCTGCATTGGTTAAGGTGCACAAGTCAGAATAACCCTGCTTTCTCATAACCGCTGTTATTTTCATCATTCTTACATCAAGATTATATTATCCTTACCTGCCACTCTTTCGTCCGACTCCCTGTTCCCATCATCTGAATAACGCGCGAAATCCAAGGAGTCCAACGTACTGATGCTGCCAGCTCGATCTAGAAAACAAACAAATACAGAATGCATGTTAAATTCAGTGGCTCTCGCCCAACTAAAGGGTTTCATCTTCTACCCACAACAAAACACACCCTTATTAGATGGAACACCAAACTATCATTTACAGAAAGTAAAGGGGTTACATTTTGATTTGTTTCAGCAAACTTAAGCAGTCAGCAGTTATAGAGAATAGGCTATATGTAGGCCAAAACTTTTCAGACACACAGATCTCTCTGTCTGTCAGCACTGCTGGAGGGAAGATACAAAAGTACTGCCAATGTCAAGCCCCCACGTGGACTCCTCTATTTGTGCATGTCACTGATTGTAGTGTGTTGTGTACACTGGCATGGTAACATATTATTCTGCAGCAACCTACATTTATTTATTTAGCAATTTTAGATGAATAAAGAGCATATTATAATGGCGTTCAGTTACTGAACTATTTGTATTACAGATTCCACATCCATTATATTTGCATATTTTTAAAAGGGCCATTTCATTAAAAAAAATTCTTGAACTTTTGAAAGGAGCCAAAATTTGAAGTTGTGTGTAATGACGAAAACATACTTTAAACTTTCAGAAATCAAAACGTCCTCCAGTACAAAAAGAAAGCTTATGAAAATGTGTTCTAAAATTTGACAACTCATTAAGACATAATTATCCACAGTTACACATGAGCAACATCTATTCTGTTCATAAACAGCTTTTTTGTCACATTGAGGTACATTCTACAACCCCATTTTCAGAAAATTTGGAACATTTTGTCAAAATGCTATAAAAATCAAGAATCTGTAATTTGTTAATTCTCTTTAACTTTTATATTGCTGACAAAAGTACAAAGAAAATATTTTCAATGTTTTCACAGACCAACTTAATTGTATTTTGTAAATATATATAAAAAATGATTTTAATGGCTGCAACACACTCCAACAAATTTGGAACAGAGGCATGTTTACTACGGTGTCACGTCACCTTTCCTTTTAATTACACTTTTGAATCATTTGGGAATTGAGGATCCTAATTGTTGCAGTTTTGCACAATCTCGCCTGATACAAGACAGCTGCTCAACGGTCTGTGGTCACTGTTGTCGGATTCTCCTTTTCATGATGTGCCCTAAATTTTCAATAAGAGACAGGATTGCAGGCCGGTCTTTGGATTGCATCCCTTCTCTGGTGTAGTGTCTAAGAAACCACTCAGTTTTAGCACGTGCAGAATGAGGCCTGGCATTGTCCTGCTTCCCAGAAAGTGTAAAGTGAAAGTGACGTGACACCGATTATGGAATTTGGGCTCTGCATTTCACCCATCCAAATGCACACACACAGCAGTGAGTATTGAACACACACGGAACAATGGGCAACCATTTTTGCTGCGGCACCCGTGGAGCGATTGGGGGTTAGGTGCCTTGCTCAAGGGTACCTCATTTGTGGGTAAAAAGAGTGGAAGTGGTGGTACTTTTACACATACGCAACGATGCACCTGCATACCATGACAGATGTTTGCTTTTGCACCTGTCGCTGATGAAAGTCTGGATGGTCCCTTTCATCTTTGGGTCTGTTTTTCCCCAAAACATGCTGAAACCGCAGCACAGATTTCTTTTAGACCATCTGAGATGAGCTTGGACTCAGAATCTGCATAGAATTGATGTAGGCTATAGCTTTCTCCCCGCGTAACAGAGATTTGAGTTGCATTTTTTTGATGCAGTTACAGACTGTGTTAAGTGAAAACGGTTTTCTGAAGTAAACAGTAGCATGATGGTTTCTCATGCAATGCCATCTGAAGGCTTGATAGTCACACACATCCAGCAGAGGTTTCCTGCCTTGGCCTACATGGACTGAGATTTCTATGGATTCCCTGTGGACCTATACTTTGCTATCTTGCATTGAGATATATGATTTTTGGAATTGTTATACAATTCTCTCATGAAATTTGGCACAAAGTGGTGAGCCATGACCCATCTTTGCTTGCAAAGACTGAGATGCTCCTTTTATACCCTCACCTATTACCAATTCACCTGCTAATTGTGAACTGTTTCAAAACAATTAAATTGGATATTCTGTAATCGTTTCACTTTTATTTTGCCTAGGTCCCTTTTGGAATGCATTGCAGCCATCAAAATCTAAAATTGTTTATATTTATAAAATACAATTAATTTGGCCAGTGAAAACATTGATTTTTTTTTCTTCGTTCTTTTATCAGCTAAATGAAGGTTCAAGAGAATTAACAAAATCACAGATTCTTGATTTTATTGCATTTTACAAAATGTGCCAACTTTTCTGGAATTGGGGTTGTACTATTACACCAGAAGAACTAATAATTACAATAAAAAGTAGAAAAGTCTGGTGCCGTTTCTGACCAGGTGTAGCACCTACAGCTCTGCCTCTGCGTCTACTTTTAAAGGATCCCAATGTTAAAAACAAGTGGTTAAAGATTTTAACAAGACAACTGGTCATTTTAGTCTGACTTTAAAAGTGCATTTGGCACATTTAAATGTGGAATGCATTGCAAAGAGGCTGTTATTAAAGAATGGGAAGCCTACAGCAAACCTGTAGCGAGTGTGTGAGCACAGCAAAGCGCCATTACTTATTTCGAAGAGGGTGTTTACAGTCTATATAGAAGTCTTAAAGAGACCGATATAAAAAATTTTAAAAACCAAATAAGATAAAAATACAAAAATAATATAAAATAAAGGGAAAATGAGGAAAATTTAAACGTTAAAATAAAATAAATGTCCCCTTTACATTCCTGTGCTCTCATTTCAATTTAGAGTCACCTAAGAGGCTTGGCACTATCTTTTCTTTTGGAAAATGATCATGAAGTGAATTAACTAATGATTGTTGGAATAAAACCCTAGACAAACATGACAAGTGGATCTCCAGGAAAAAAAAAAAACTAAACCAATAAAGTAAAATAATAAAAATAACACAGCCTCTTTAAATTACTGTGCTTTCACTTTGCCTATACGGCAATGGCACCCTATTTTCTGTTACTCAAGTTAGCTAAATATCACAGTGACTTGAACATGTGTCGGTCACATGATGGCAGTAAAGCTCATGCACAGAGTCCTGTGACCACAAAGCTGTCTGTAGAGGAGGGACAAGATCACAACCTCCAATAAAGACTAAGAACCATTACTGGCCTTAAAATAGTGTAGGCAGGTTCTTTTTTGTTTTTAAATGCCAAATGTTGAGTTTTTACTCCGTAGAAATGCTGTTGGCTAAATGTCAAATAACACACTGGTAGTTAAATTAGTGAATCTTCCCATCACAGCCCTGGACAGAGAAGTATTGATGAGGGGACTGACTCGTCTCAGTTTTGCAACTTTCTCTGGGCGTGACTTGAATGACAATGCTGATATCCGACTTGTGAGAGTGCCATGGAGCTGTGCTGAAAAAACGTCTTGTCAAACTGGTTGACAGGGAAGGGTTGGCAGTTCTGTGAAGGCAATATGTGAGCTTGAACCATCATGTGTAAAATGCTTCCTGCAAGGAATGACACTTAAAGGCACATGAGTCATGGAACACATGACTCATGAGTAAGCGATAAATGTGCACACCTACTTGGTTCTGTGTGTTCATGTTCACATAATCAACACAATATTAGAAATAGTCATTTGTTTGATGTCAAAATACTTTCTTATAGTTTCTAGTTTCTGCATGTTAAACTGAAATCGAAGTAAACCATTAGTAGGTTGATGAAAAGTGTGATATTATGGTGCCATCAAAAAAAAAAGAGCATGCATTGTTATTAAAATTCTGGATGATACGGATAATTCTATATACATTATTGCCGTTAACCGTTAAAATGACCAACATTTTAATTCTACACTATTTTTACCAAACGAATGCTCATTTCCGAAACACGTCGTTGGCTTTCTTCTTCCATAAGTAGGTTTGGCTCCACAACGGCTTTGTTTCAAGGCGGAACGTTAAAGAACCAATTAGTTGACGACTCCCAAAGTGTTTCCTATTTTGTGTGACATAAGCAGACGTTCAGCCAACAGTCTGTGGGCGTGACGACTGAGGCTAAAAGCCAGGCTTCAACGTCAGCTACCAATTTATGTAGAACTACCACATCTAAAGAAATATCCTGCTTTATGTTATTTAGACAAGAATATGATAACAAGGAGTTTTTCTTGGCTTATTATCAGTGAACACAGAAAACATCACATCTATCAGAATTTAACTACTAAGTGTTTTGCTTTAGCAATAATGGGTTATTCTAGCAGCTCAGGAATCTGAGGGAGTGACAAACACTTACTCTAGGCCGGGGAGACATTGTTTATAACTATAGGACAGGAAGAGCTAAATAAACTTATCTTTGCAGCGAAACCAACAACATGTTTATTAGACCCAATACCCACTAAACTACTGAAAGAAGTGTTACCTGTAGTGGAAGAGCCTCTTCTCAATATTATTAACTCGTCTTTATCTTTAGGTCATGTTCCAAAAATATTTAAGCTGGCAGTAATAAAACCTATTATTAAGAAACCGCAATTAGATCAAAATAACTTAGCAAATTACAGACCCATTTCAAATCTTCCATTTATATCTAAAATACTAGAAAAAATTGTGTCCGCTCAATTGTGCTCTTTCTTGCAAGAAAATGATATCTATGAAAAATTTCAGTCAGGATTCAGACCGCATCATAGCACAGAAACTGCGCTAGTTAAAATTACAAATGATTTACTTTTAGCTTCTGACCAAGGCTGTATCTCAATACTAGTTCTACTCGATCTTAGCGCTGCGTTCGACACTATAGATCATAAAATACTCTTGGATCGACTACAAAACTACACTGGTGTTCAGGGACAGGCATTAAGCTGGTTTAGATCGTACTTATCAGACCGTTACCATTTTGTCTGTTTAAATGGGGAAAAATCGAAGATAACGTCAGTAGACTATGGAGTGCCGCAAGGATCGGTGTTAGGCCCTCTGCTATTCTCAATATATATGCTGCCACTGGGTAATATTATAAGAAAACATGGAATTAATTTCCACTGTTATGCTGATGACACTCAATTATATATTTCATCAAGACCAGATGAAAACACTAACTTATCTAAATTGACAGAGTGTCTTAAAGATATAAAATGCTGGATGACGTGTAATTTCCTGCTATTAAATTCAGATAAAACGGAGGTATTACTTATTGGTCCAAAAAACTACCCACAAAACCTCGTACAATACAACTTTAATTTAGAAGGATGTCCAGTTACTTTATCCACTACAGTAAAAGACCTGGGTGTTATACTAGACCGCAACTTGTCTTTCGAAAATCATATTTCATATGTTACAAGAACAGCCTTTTTCCACCTTAGAAATATTGCTAAGCTACGTAACATGCTATCTGTTTCTGATGCAGAAAAGTTAGTTCATGCATTCATGACCTCGAGACTAGATTACTGTAACGCTTTATTAGCTGGTTGTCCTACATCCTCAATAAACAAGCTACAGTTAGTGCAAAATGCAGCTGCTAGAGTTCTTACTAGGTCAAGAAAATATGATCATATAACACCAATTTTATCATCTCTGCACTGGTTACCTATTAAGTTCCGTATCAATTACAAAGTACTATTACTGACATATAAAGCCCTAAATGGTCTAGCTCCTGTATATTTAATGGACCTTCTATCGCCCTACAATCCATCGCGTTCTTTAAGATCCCTAAA
Organism: Gila orcuttii; assembly: GCA_026230005.1. Taxonomy (NCBI): domain Eukaryota; kingdom Metazoa; phylum Chordata; class Actinopteri; order Cypriniformes; family Leuciscidae; genus Gila; species Gila orcuttii. The sequence continues at coordinate 16,101,628 of JAPDVR010000023.1, read as the reverse complement.
TTCGAGGCTTCTGGTCATTCCTAGGATATCCAGATCCACTAAAGGAGGGAGGGCGTTCTCGCATTTAGCTCCTAAACTCTGGAATAGCCTTCCTGATACTGTTCGTTGCTCAGACTCGCTCTCCCAGTTCAAAACTAGATTAAAGACGCATCTCTTCAGCCAAGCATTCACATAATGCTTGCCTCTTATACTACTGTTGAATCAGATCGAATGCATTAATATTATGAACAGCAGCTACGCTAATTATTTCCCATCTGCTTTTCTGCTGTTATCTCGGGACGCTAGTCCCGAGGTAAATAGCGTTCTTCAGCTACAGTCTGTATCCAGCCTCTCACGGAGACTTCAGAGTCCCCAACACCTGCGATGAGACGACTCGGCGCCTGTGAAGAGACGACTCAACGCCGGCGATATGTTATGCCCTAAATTAATACATGATGATTAACTAACTGTATTTTTTACGTACATTTCTGAAATGCACTTTCTGTAAAGCTGCTTTGAAACAATATGTATTGTGAAAAGCGCTATACAAATAAATTTGAATTGAATTGAATTGAATTTATACAAAATTGACCCAGGTTAACAAAATCATTTAAATTATACACTAACTACAAACTGCCACGATAACTAAAAATCAAAGCCACACCCTCAGGGCCACAGAAATACAGAGGTTTAGGCCAACAGTGGCACTGGAGACAAGTATGACATATTAAAATTGATCAATGCGATTTAAAATGTGTTGACTTAAAGTTTTTTTTTTATTGGATTGTGCCCACTTTCCACAACTTTTTACAAACAGCTCCTCTTCCCATAAAATCAGCCTTTTCACCATTTAGAAGCTAAAAATGGGGGACAGTTGGAATATACAAAAATATACACACAATAACATGTGACCAGACTACTACCAGTAATATTCACTACTATTGAAAAGTATACAGTAAATAATAACAGTAATATTATTACAATTAAGAATAACAGTTTTCTCTTTCATATATTTTAAAATGTAATTTATTCCTGTGATGTCAAAGCTGAATTTTCAACATCATAGACTTCAGTGTCACATGATATTTCAGAAATCATTCTAATATGCTGATTTGGGGCTTTAAGAAACACTTCTTATTAATATCAATGTTGAAAACTGCTGTACTGCTTAATATTTGATGAATAGAATAGTATTCTAATGCATCTTTGCCGATTTAAAGTATTAAAAAAAATTATTGACCCCAAAGTTTTAAACAATAGTGTGTATTATATTCACTGACAAACAGTTTCAATTTGACTAGTGCGGGCTTTATCGCTCACAAACACAACAACGGCCCTGAATCTTGATTTCATTGATAATTTTAGGTGTTTATTTATAGTTTATTTAAGTGCATATAAGTAGTAAGTCAATGCCGGTCTGCAGAATCTCATAGAAGTAAGAATCAGTAGAAATTTTTAATTCATTTATAAGGCTGCCTGAGGCCTTAATGGTGTATTCTGATCTGTTTGGTGTGTGATGCGTAGCTATATGAAAGGGCGAGGGGGAGGTGGGGCGCACAGTCAATTGTGTGGCGGAACTAGACTTTGATGACAACCCGACAGCTGCTCCACAAAAACTGATCCAATTAAATCTGCATCACACAGTTTACAATATTCATTCAGCGGCGCTTCAAATCCTCTCACATCCTAAACACAGACACCTTTTCATCCCTTAAACGCTTCTCAAGTGGCTGTTGCATCTCACTAGCGAAATATCGGCGAGACTGTGAGGTGTTGATAATGTCTCTTCCTGCACTGATGTGACAGAAGCGCAGGAGAGAGCCATCTGCTCCCTCTCAGCTGGTTGCCAGATCCTCCTTTTTAGGAGTGGGTTTGCTCCATAATGCTAATAAAACCCTGCGGTTCCTGAAAAATCAGTGTTCTTAGAAGAGTCAGGTCAATACGCAGCAGTCAGCGGCAATTAATGCATTTAGGAGCCATTAAAGTGCAGTACGCTTACGATTCAGTCTCTAGGAAAGCCAGTTGAAAAAACGGTGTTTAAAAAAGAGGGATTGGCTGATACGAACAGGCAGCAGGTCTAGGCCTCTAATTTCTATAGCATCCCCCTTCTCCCTGGAGAGCAGTGTCACTTAAAACACTGCACTCGGCTGATGAGGTCACATCCCATCTTTCGGTCCAAGAGACCATTAGAGGTCTTAGAATTATTGTTTCATTTTTAAGAGAATTAGGGCTGCACGATATAAAAAATTTAAAAATCGCGATATGTGATACGATAATGCTTAAAGTGTGTAAAATAAACGTAAAATTATATAACCAACATACGTGTTTCACATTCTTTTTGTGACAAGAAAACATCCCTACAACTTCTGAAAGTGAGCAGAAGTGTTTTACTGTAGCATAAGAAGTAAGTGTTATTTTTACATCAGTGTAAACCAGGGGGGTTTAGGGTTTCAGGTAGGCCTACATTAGGTATATTTAACAACAGAAACTGAATAATCAAATGTAAAACTGATTCTTATTAAAGCTACAGAAGTTATTCAGCCAACAGCAGTGAGTGATTTTCTCTTTGTCTTTTGTTCATGACCAATGCAAGCCGTTGCGATGTGCATTTTGCGATATATACATGAAAGTAGTTTCAACATTGCCCACCCACATGTTTAGTCAGCAGGCTGAGAAAATGTGCAGTTGATGTGCACTTATGCCAGGCATAAGTAATCATACAAAAATGATTGCAGACACAACCAGGACAGACTTGAAAGCATTTGGACGAATGTTTGATCAGCATTTCCTCATTCAATCAAACTGTGTGGACCACAAGCTCCAGTAACCACATGAAAAAAAATGTCCATTATGTGTACCTTCATACAATCACATGGGAGACTAATTTAGAATTGTTGGTAACCAAGAAGCAGCAAAAAAAATATTAAAAGATCAGACGACTGACCCTTTGCTAAGCTCCACCCTCCACAGAGAGGTTTTAGAAAACATCATATAGGAATGAATTGGAAAGGAAATATTTTTTTTATTTTTAATTATTTATTCATTTAAATGCATTCTTTACTTACTGATATTAATCTACAAAATGCTCTTTTAACGGGTTAAAAAAACAGTGGGAAAAAATACCTCCCAGGGTAAACTGTGTAATAGGTAATATTTTTTCCCCATCCCCATATTTTATATCCAATATTCTATTTAAAACTGTCCAATCACACCAGACTTGTATTAGTAATGAACAGAAGCTTGCTTAATCATATAGCAACAGTTGCTAAGTGAGGATTGATCAACAACATTTGTAAGGTGGGGATTCATCCCAAAAAATAAAATGCTGTCATCATTTACTCACCCTGGTGTTGTTGCTGTGTGAGATTCTTTCTTTTTTGGAACATAAAACAAGCTATTTTGAGAACTCTGTTTTGTCCATATAATGGAAGTTAAAGGTAAGCAAAACAGTTTGATTTTCAAAATTATAATTTTTTTGTTCCACAGAAAAAAGAAAGTCATGCAGGTTTGGAAAGACAAAGGTGAGGTGAGTAAATGATAACTGATTTTTTATTTTGGAGTGAACTATCCCTTTAATTTATTAATCTTTGGTAACTGTTTTTAAGAAGAAATGGCACCTTTTTTACAAAGGGTCAAATTTCTTGCAAATGTAAATCTTTGATTAATGTAAAAAAAAATTTAAAGAAATTATCTACACTAGGATGTTGTCATTGTCAATCCACACTTCAACTACATGCAGCCTGGTTATAAAGAAAAACAAATCCAAATGTCATGCTTTGAAAGGCAAATAGTAAGAGGGAAACGAGGACACTCTCAGATAAGAAACTTCATTTAGGAGCAAAGATACAAGAAAGAATGATCACAGAGAATATTCCTGATTACGCCAAACAAAGTGTATCAATCCCATCTGTCACTGCACACAGTCAGGTTTTACATACCCCTCGTATGAGCATCTCTTTTTCTCCTCTTTCTATCCTGCACCTGCACAGCTGGGGTCAGTGGGAAGACTTCACATCACATCACACAACAAAGACACAATCCAGTCCTAAAACAAATGCCTCCCATCAAGCCTGTGTGTGACATCTTGCATACGACTGAAACGCAATATGAAATGAACAGGTAGTATAGGTAGCCGTTTTAAACAGCTGCTGTGCTGGTGTATTGCGGTTTAAAAAGCGAAAGAAAAAGGTAGGCTAATGAGACAAAATCTAAGGAGATGATAACGTAGACATCATTTTTGGACATTAATTTTGGGTGCTAACTATAAAAAAAAACTCATCTTAAACCAGCCTAAAATGTTCTCCCAGCCTGGTTTATCTAGTCTAGCTGGTCTTCCAATCTGGTCAAGATGAGTTCAGCTGGTTTACCTCGTCGACCAGCTGACAAGTGTCCAAAACCCTCAAACCAAACCAGGCTAGGAAACCAGCAAATCATCTTAGACTGGTCTAGGATGTTTTTGAGCAGAAGGTAGTTCAATAGGTTTTGAAACACGTCCATTTAACGTTACCTTATATAGGAAGACTACACCTCACTGGGTTATTGAACATTATCTGAATAACGTTACTTACTAAGCGGACCTCCAGGACCGACACCTTGCTCTTTGCATGCGGGTGGAGTTCCGCTTTGCCTTTCGAAGTTGCCTGGATTTGAGAAATAATCCCGCAGGCGAGGCAGCTCGCGTCCGGCTTCCAGGAGCTCGGTGTGCAGCTCCAGGGCCGTGAGGATGTACTGATCCCGGAGCAGCTGCGCGGCGATCGCATCCAGCGACACCCGTGTCTCTGCGCTTCCTACTCCGATTCCAGCCACCGCAGCGGCCGAAGCTGGTATACCGTCCACACTCGGGCTGGTTCGGTTGCTGGACAGGAGAACAGCTGGCTCGGAGTACGCCGGGGGAGAGAAGGGACCGAGGCTGTGGCCTTGCGCTTCATCACTCGGGCTGCGCTCGCTGTCCGCGCCATCCTGCCTGTGCTCGGCTTCCTCCTCCGAATCACTCACGTTAAACGGGTTGACATTACCCGCCGCCATTTTGCCGTAAGGTGTTCAGCCAGCTATCTGACTAATATGTGTCTCCGTCTTCCTGGACGGATGTCAAGAGCGCTTTATTGCTCCTAATCAACGGGGCTTCTGGAAATATGCTTTGGTTGGTGGGGCCGAATGTCATTTCAGCACCCCGCCTACTCCCTGCAAGACCTGAGCGGAAATGACGTAATGCACCCTAACCGGGATCCGACAAGTAGACGTGTAAAGATCCAAATGAATGAAAAACATAAGAAATCAACGTTTTTTTATCCAATGCAAAACAATGCAGCAGGCAGCCGTAATCTATGGCAATGCAGTGTTTTTCAACTTGTTCTGCAAGCTCCAAAAATGTATTATTGTATTTCTATTAATGTATGATCTATCTATCTATCTATCTATCTATCTATCTATCTATCTATCTATCTATCTATCTATCTATCTATCTGTCTGTCTGTCTTATCTGTCTTATCTATCTTTCTATCTATATCAACTATCTATCTATTTATCTATCTGTCTGTCTGTCTGTCTAATCTATCTATCTTTCTATCTATATCAACTATCTACCTATCTGTCTGTCTGTCTGTCTGTCTGTATTATCTATCTTTATCTATATCAACTATCTATCTATCTCTATCTATATATATATCTGTCTGTCTGTCTAATCTATCTATCTTTCTATCTATCAAATGTCTATCTATCTATCTATATATTCAAATTCATATTCAAAAATTGCTTTATTGGCATGATTGTACATAATATAATATTGCCAAAGCTTGGAATACATAGAAAGACATCAAAATAATAAAATATGATAACATAGCTTAAATTTAAATGTACAAATTAAATTAATTGTACAAATTAACAATGTAACAAATTAAAATATGTGTGAACATTTGATACCATAGTGTTTTAACACACACACACACAGTGCTGGCAGCCAGTGCTGCTGTCTGTCCCTCTCCTATGATCTTTATCTGTTCTACTTCAGTCATGGCTGTAAAGTTCTGTATTAAGTTTTTGAATTTGTTAGAAGT